>JADBJO010000724.1:21888-24388 GCA_016801955.1 Conus betulinus | reverse complement strand
GGACAGACGTCATCAAAGAGTTTGCCCTTCCGTGCATCTTAGGGTTCTGCTCGAGAGGAGGCCAATGCTCATCGCGTCGAAGACGGCCCGCTTGCGTAAGCTTGATGACACAGTGTCGTCAGTCTATCTGTCAGTCAGTCTGTCTGTCTACCAGCCGCTGCGTCTGGCCTGGGTTGTCTGCTGTAAGCTGTGAGTGATCTTTGGTCTAGGTCTGGTCGGCCGTCTGTGGGCAAGGAGCGGTGGTGAAGTCGTTTCTCAAGTTTGGGAACTGCAGGGGAAGGTACTGGAAGCTTTTTTTTTTTTTTTTTTTTTTAACACACCAGTCGTTTCTTTGTCTTTGTTCTGTGATTCTTTCGTTTTCTGTTGCTTTTCTCTTCTTTGTTCTGTAAATCGTTCCTTTGTTTCTTTTTTTGCGCTTTGTCTTTCTTTTTTTTTTCACTTTTTTCCCTTTGTTTCGTGTAAGTTTTTTTTTCCTTCCTTTTTTTTTCTCTCTCCCCCCCCCCCCCCCCTCCCCCCTTCCGCTTTTTTTTTTCCCTTTTCTGCTACTTCTTTCTTGGGTCGTTTGATTTTTCCTTCCTTTTCTCTATCTTGTCTCTTCTTTGTTTCGTTTTTTCCTCTTCATTTCACTTCATTTCAGTCTTTCCTTCTTCTTTTAATTACCCTGTTTTTTTGTCTTCTTTCTTGGGTGCTTTGAGTATTTCTTCTTTCTATCTGTTTTTTTTTTTATTTAACATTTCTTTCGTACTTCTTTTTCGTTTTTTTCTTTGTTTATTTGCTTCTGATCTTTGTGCTTTATACGTCTTCTGATTGGCTGGTTGGCTGCCTGATTAATTGGCTTGTCAGTTGGCGGATGGTTGACTGGTTGATTAGTTGGCTGACCGACTGGTCGGTTATTTGATTGTATACTCGACAGATTGATTGGTTAGCTCGCTTGCTGAATTTTCTGCTTGATAAAATGGCCGGCTGATTGGCTGCCTGGTTGGTTGGTGGGTTAGTGCTGGCTGACTTGTAGAATCGTGTTGTTTGGTCAGCATGTTGGTCGGTTGGTGGGTGGATTAGTTCACTACTTCAGTGGTTGGCTAACTGATTAATGGCTGGCTGATCGCTCATCGGTTTGCTGGTGATTTAGATGCTGTTGGTTTATAACTAAAGAAAACCACCGATACATAAAATTCGTATTTTAGAAGAAAAAAAGATGTTTTGAAAAAGAAAAGATATGAATACTAATACAGATACATGTACCACCTAGGAAAATCGTCTGAATGTCAGATGAAAAAAATTCGATTGTAGATATTTAATCACAGCGTCATTGAGGAGTAATGTGTTTTACGCTTGTAAATCTGTGGAAGGAGAGGATGGAAACATGGAGAGGAGAGAGAGAGAGAGAGAAAGAGAGAGAGGAGAGAGAGAGAGGAGAGCGAGGAGAGAGAGAGAGAGACGGAGAGAGAGGGAGAGAGAGAGGAGAGAGAGAGAGAGAGAGAGAGGAGCGAGAGAGAGAGATGAGAGGAGAGAGAGAGACGAGAGAGAGGAGAGAGCGAGAGAGAGCGAGAGAGAGAGAGAGAGAGAGAGCAAAGCAACAAACACAGTTCCATCATCGTTGCAACTTTGTCTCTGCTGCAGCGATTAACTTAAACAAATACAAAAACAGGTCGAAAGATTTGTCAATATTCGATCGATCGATCTATTAATGTGTTAGTTTTGTGTGTGTGTGTGTGTGTGTGTGTGTGTGTGTGTGTGTGGTGTGTGTGTGTGGTTGTGTGTGTGTGTATGTGTAAGATGTCTTTCAGATCATGGCACTGCAAAAACCTTTTGGATGGATTTTAAAGTTCGCAAATGAATTCCTCTTCTTCTGCTGCTCTTCCTCCTCCTCCTCCTCCTCTTCCTCCTTTCTTCCTCCTTTCTTCCTCCTTCTCTTCTTCTTCTTCTTCTTCTTCTTCTTCGACGACGTTGTTCTTGTCGTCGTTGTTGTCGTTTGTGTTGTCATTTCGACTCCTAGTTCTTCTTTTTGTTCGTTTGTCAGTTTCTTTCTTCTTCTTCTTCTTCTTCGTCTCTTCTTCTTCTTCTACTCTTCTCCTCCTCTCCTCTTCCTCCTCTTCCCTCCTTTTATTCTACAACAACAATAACAACACAACTAACACTACTACTACTACTACTACTTATTACTACTATACTACTACTAACTACGACTACTACTACCCACACCACCACTATACTATACTAATGCTGTGTGCTCTCGATATACTGCTGCTGCTGCTAATGCTACTACTTCTACTGCTGCTGCTGCTGCCGCTGCTGCTGCTACTACTACGACTACTAATATACTACTACTACTACTACTACTATTTTTTTTCGTATCCTAGTCGTCGTCGTCCTTGCTGTCAAAATCGATTGTTTGTTTGTTTGTTTGTTTTGTATGTTCTTTCTTATATTTGTGTCTGTTTAATGTCATTTTTAGTTTTCAGTTGAGGTCGTTTCGATTATGGATACGTGGACGCTGATT
>JADBJO010000724.1:10000-15513 GCA_016801955.1 Conus betulinus | reverse complement strand
GGTAGAAACACACAAAAATTACATAGTTTTTCAAAGTGAGGTGACTGCAGGGGGCAAACCCGAAACAATTTTTAAAAAAAAGAATTGATGGCGAGTCCCCCCCAACACCACACAGGGACAAACAAATGACAAGGACCTGCTTAGAATCTCCTTCAGGTACGGTTACGATAAACAACATTTCAAACACAAAGATATAGTGAAGAACGAGCAATCACTTATCTTTCATATTCGGGCACAAGAGGGGGGCGTTCACTACCAAAACCACTATCACACACACACACACAACACACACCACACACACACACACACACAACCACACACAATCAGACAGGACAGGACACACACACACACAAACACACACACACACACACACACACAAACACACATATAGATATTATAGATATATATATAATATATATATATAATATAGACACACTCACTAATACACACAACACACACACACACCACCGCACGCACGCATGCACGCACGCACGCACGCACGCACGCACGCGCGCGCGCGCGAGCACACAAACACACACAAACACACACACACACACACACACATTCACAATTCGGGCACTACTAAGGCCTTCCGAAAACACACCAACGCCCTTCAGAGTGACCGTCCTCTGGCCTCACCACTGGACCATATGGCATCCTGTTAATTAGACGACTGGGCCATTGAGTACATTACAGGGGGGACCCCAGGGAAAGAAAGTGACGTGTGTGTATACGGGGGGGATGGGGGGGGGGGGGGGGGGGTGGGGGGGGGGGGGGGGGGGGGGGCAAGAGAAATTTCCAAAGAGAAAAGATGAGCAGCGTGCAGATAATGAGGAGGCGGAAAGCGGGAAGGAGATGTGGGGGATGGGAGGGCGAGGGGGTTCAAAGGGTTACTGGGACACCACACACACACACACACACACACACACACACACACACCACACACACACACAACATGCACGCACGCACGCACACAAACACACAACACGCGCGCGCACACTCACAGACATCCCCCTTGGCCCAGTTCTGAAAAATAGAATAAATGAAAATCTGAAAGCACATTTAAGAGTTTCTGGAAAAACGAAAATAAATTGTGCCATAGACACATAGACACACGTCATCCGAATATGTCGGACAGAATGCGCCGACAATGCACTCGGTACACCTACCCCACCCTATGCCCCCTTCTTTTCCCTCCCTCCCCTTTTCCCCATCTTCTTTCGTTCGCTCCTCTGAACAGTCTTGGTCAGAGTTAAGAAAATTTGAGTCGCTGCACGAAAAGCGAGGTTGCTGCCATCCCTCCCTCACCTAACCACCCCCTCCCCCACTCCCAATCTCCCCACCCGTATCCGTATTCAACGATTCGACTGATGTGTTTTATGATGTAAATGTTTTTGTTTTATCGAATATCTTCACCCAACCAACTCCAAAAAACAACGACTGGATATTATGGATCTCTGGAAAGAATTTAGACCCCCATCCACCCCCATCACTCTTGACATAGCGATCCGCCTCTGTACCAAGGAGACGTAACGCCTGATCAATGAAGGAATCATGAATGGTGTACATACCGCCTATTTACAAAACACCGTTTAAACTTCCGCACAGCGCGCATACACTTTTTGACTTTGTGCTCACTTTCAAATTTTTATTTAAAGAAAAAAAAAAAAAAAAAAAAAAAAAAAAAACTGTAGGTTAAGTTTTACCAGCATGATCATGATGCTGTTGTGTTTCACAAAAGCGAAAGGTAAACCTGAAAATCTTTAACTGTCTACGAGATAGACAAACGATGAGAGGCAAAAACAGCGACGCTTATTTTTTCTTGTTCGAAAGGCAGTTTCCGTCACACATGGTCTGGCAAGAGACTTGCCAGAGACAGATCCGTTCCCTATTGCTTGCCTGTGATGGCCGAGAGTGTAAAGCGGTACCATGTGAAATTGGATGGGGAAAAGGAATGGGGGGGTGGTCTTGCTTAAGGGAGATGGTGGGGTGGGGCGGTGAGTGGATGAAAAAAACTGCAGGTAAATGTTTGCCACACTGAGCAGAGCTCAACTATTTTAATTTGTCTGACTTCTACCGTGTAAAGTTTCTTAAATATGACCTTGTGCCACAAACGTAATGCTCGCAGAAAAAAAAGGCAAAACTTCAGCTCACTGGCATTTTTCGGAAGCGAAATGTTTTTTGTCCTTTTCTGTTTCTGACGCCTGTCAGGACAGTCAAGCCTAGCCACACTTGAAATACATCTGTACATCGACTCTTAAAACCAAAGTATCATTCTGGCTGGACACCTGTCAAGTTTAGACTAATGAATTCCGCGAGAGGGGGGGGGGGGGGGGGGGGGGGGGGGGGGGGGGGGGGGGGGGGGGGGTGGGGGGGGGGGGAGACAGTGTCAATCTGGGCAGTTTTGCCAACAAACAGGACTGCACAGACGCAGATATGCCTGCAATATTAAACAAAGAAAACAGTAGCACTGTTAGCAGCTCAGAAAACATCTGGAGCTCAAAAAACGTAATCTGTCAATCATAAACCTGTTCAGTTCCAGCGTGAAGTCAGTTCTTACTAAAGGGAGCCGAGACGTAGAGAGCAACAAAATGAAGAATCTTTCATTTTACACGCAAATTCATAAATCTGTAAGACCAAACAAAGAAAACCACCGAGAGACGGCAGACTTTCATCCACAGCTCGGAAAACTCTTCCAGATCCGCTGGCCTGACACAATCAGCAACATCAACCTCTGGCAGAGACTACACCAACGACCAGTGAAGAACATGATGATGAAGAGAAGACAGTGAACGTGGAATGGACACACTCTCGGACATTCATATCCATCGTCACCAGAAAAGCCTTGAAATGGAACGTTCCGCCCTAAAACATACGGAAGTGAGCCCGACCAAGAAACACTTGGTGTGGGAGACCTGAAGCGGACACCTTACCAGTGGGACACTCTTCGGGGCAGCAGGAAAGCGAGGTCTGGGACAGAGGGCTTTAAAGGACTGTTGGTGGCGGCCTAGGCTCTGAAAGGGATGACGAGCAATGACGATAGTGAAGATAATGATGATGCTTGTTTTACGCAAGTGTCGGTGGACATTAAATGCTGTAATGGTATATGTCGCTTACCAGACACAACAGTATCGGTGTGGTGGTATATGCCGCTTACCAGATATTGCAATATCGGTGTGATGGTATATAATATGCCGCTTACCAGATACAATACATCGGTGTGATGATGGTGTATGCGCTTACCAGATATGGCAATATCGGTGTGATGGTATATGCCGCTTACCAGATATTGCAATATCGGTGTGGTGGTATAATTATGCCGCTTACCAGATATAGCAATGTCGGTGTGATGGTATATGCCCACTTACCAGATACAATATCAGTGTGATGGTATATGCTACTTACCAGATACAATATCGGCGTGATGGTATATGCTACTTACCAGATACAATATCGGTGTGATGGTATAAGTCGCTTACCAGATACAACAACACCAGTGCCATGGTATATACCGCTTACCAGATATAGCAATATCGGTATAGTATATAATGCTTACCAGATATAGCAATATTGGTACAGTATATGCTGCTTACCAGATACAATATCGGTGTGATGGTATATGCCACTAACCAGATATAGCAATATCGGTATAGTATATGCTGCTTACAAGATATAGCAATATTGGTATAGTATATGCTGCTTACCAGATACAATATCGGTGTGATGGTATGTGCCGCTTACCAGATACAATATCGGTGTGATGGTATATGTTCCGCTTACCAAATATAACAATATCGGTGGACACACAATAAATGGCCAGGGAGAGAGGGGAAGGGAGGGGCAGTGGGTAACGCATTTAGCCAGAATCCCGGATTGGATAGTCTCGCGCTGAGAGACGTCCTCGGCTAAATTCGGTAGACAATCCACTTTGGGAGGTGGACGAACACATGCACGACAAAAAGCACTGGAACACAGAGATACATAATGCTTGACTTGCGTCTGTCTCCGTAATTTCCATCCTCAGATTTTGTTTGTTTACCTCAAGTTGACATTCTCTGTCAAGTGCACAATCACGGGCACAAATTCGTTCATGGAATGATACGCAAGTGCTTACCGTTCCTTGGATTGCACAGGTTATCCATGTATAACATAGTATGGGTTAATCACACACATACACACGCACACACGCACGCACGCGCGCGCGCATACACACACAACACACACACACACACACACACGCGCGCGCGCGCGCGCGCGCGCGCGCGCGCGCACGTGTCCCCGCGCGCGCGCGCTGAAACAAAAGTAAATCAGTGTTCAGTAATTTCATGAATAAATAAGATAATCGTTCACCCCATGACTTACAACATGTATACATGTTAGGTCTAATACGTACACCCAGAAGTCAGTCCCCCAATATTACCCAGCTCCCAAGCAGGCTGGAGGTCGATCCAGCAGTCAGTCTGGCACTCATCCCACCTGTCAGTCTACAGGTCCAAATCTGGTACTCGTCTAACAAATCAGCCCATCAGTCAATCTGGCAATAAATCTGTAAGTCAACGTAGCAGCCAGTCCGTTAATTACCCAAGCAGTGACTCTGGCAATTGATCAAGCAGTCATTTTAATACAGTCTGTTGAAAAGTTCAGCATTCTCGCTGGCGATAAAGCGAGCAGTCATTTTTGACATCAGTTTGGCGGTAAACCTATGTATCAGTCCACACAGTTGAACATCACGGTGAAAAGAGGATGTAGAAATGCTTACAAGCAGGGGTGTGATGGGCTGGAGCGCTTGTCGTCGCCGCTCCCTGCAAAGAATGTTTCAAACATTTAACAGTTTATTCATTCCACAACACACACACACACGCGCGCGCGCACGCACACACACGCACGCGCATGCGCATGCGCGCACACACGCACGCACACACACACACACTCGTAAGAACGAACGCACATAGGCGCATGCACATCCCATACCACTCTCCTCCCCACCACATTTCTCCACACCCCGAACCATTTGCTTCCGGTATTTCTAACTACTGTACTTACTGTGTGTACACTGTCACACATACATCCACCACACTCACGCACTAGCACACAAGCGCACGAATGCGCGTAAGAATGTACACAGAAAAGGCGGCACAGAGACTGAGAATGGGGAGAAAAAACAATAAAACAAAAAACGGTGATGGACGGGAGGGGGGGGGGGGGGGGTGCGAAAAAGAGATGGACGGACAAGCAGACGCAGGTAAAGACAGACTGACTCAAAAAGAGAGGAAACCAGAGACAAAAGACAGAGACAGAGACAGACAGACACAAAGCGGCAGATAGAGACAGGAACAGTCAAAGAAAGGGGCGGGGGGGGGGGGTAGGTGGGAAGGCTGAAACAGAAAGAGAAAGAGAGACGGACAGACAGGCCACAGATAAGTAGTCAGTATCAAAGTTCAGGCGTATCATGTCGCGTGAAGTCAAAGCACACACACACACACACACACACACACACACACACACACACACAC
>JADBJO010000724.1:0-5000 GCA_016801955.1 Conus betulinus | reverse complement strand
CTTCAATGTCTTCTATCATAATATCATAGTGAATGCGTGCCCCTTTAGTGGCGCTACAAAGTTTTTTTTGTAACGCTAATGTCTGTCATTACTGATATTACTGTCGAGTTTTTATTACATTTTCTTCGCAAGATATCTTTATTGATTGTAACGCAACTTATATAATCTAGAAAAATTGACCTCAGAATCCCAGCTTCTCTGACAGTGTGTGACGGCTTATAAAAGTTTACCATTGTCATCAAGTAAATGTTTAACCAAAGCTATATTGTTCTGCATCCATTTCTTGTAAAAGAAACGGTTTATTTCCCACTTTGAACTTTTCGTTACAAAAAAATAGGTTCGGAAGCTAGAATCTTGTTTATTTTTTTAATTCTGCACGGTTGCAAAAAAATTCATATGCCTGAAAAACATCTCTCCAAAATGTATTTATTTTAATTTGTAACAGAATCTATCTGGTCCATATGAATCAAGGGCATCGATTTCAGGACATAATGAATGTAATACTGTTTTCCATTTTTACAATTTTGCACGTATACTTTCCTAATCCATGCGATTTTAAGGATGTGGATATATATATTCTTAATATTGGGTATACCTATCCATCCTTCCCAAATATTTTGCACAGAATATTTTCTTTTAATTTTATCATTTTTGTTTGTTCCAAAAAACAAACTTGAAACCCATTTTGCAACATCATCTATTTGGAGAGTATGGAGGGTTGGGCAGGAGGCGATCCGCAAGTAGACAAAAAATTTTTGATATATCACTAATGATTTTAGCACTGCTATTCTACCTAGTGGTGTAATTAACTCTTTTTGACCATATCTTAAATAGATTTGTAACTTCTAAAAATTTATCTGTCACATTGATTTGAGTCATATCTGTCAGATTATTCGTAAAACCACACCCCTAGGATTTTAAATTTTAAAGGGTTCCATTCCATTTGATATAAGGGGTAAGTATGTGTTCATGGAATTTTTTTTTTTTTATCCCTAACCAAACATTAAACTGTTGTTTTTTCAAGTTTAAAGTCCGGATATTTGCTCAAATTCATAAAGATCTGTAAAACTTTTCATATGATTTTCTTCTATCTCCTTCAGTGGTGAAGATGGTGTCATCTGCACCCCCCCCCCCCCACCCCACTGCCCCCCCCCCCCCCCCCCCCATTGTCAAATGCATTCTGTCTTGAATTTGATTTTTAATTTTTATGCCTTTAACATCTTGATCTTGCCTTATTTTATTATTTGTAGTATTTCGGCGCAGTAAAACAAAAAACAAATAGGGAGATATCGGCATCACCTGTCGGCATCCTCTTCCAATAGAAGATCCCTGAAGAAACATTCCCGGGGGTTCAGCATATAACATAAGACCTTATCTGTTTCATAAAAAGATTATATCCATTTCTGTATTCCTTTTCGAATTCCAAATGCACGTAGAACCTTACTCAGTATGGACAGTCAAACGAGTGCAAAATGCTTTTTTCAAATATAACTGATACCAATAACCCAGGCAAAGCGCTTGTCACCTCTAAATCTCTCTCAGCGGCCATTATTCCCACGTCGCCCATTCTGGCTCACAACATGCTCACCACCAGACAACGCACACACAGAGAAAGACATTGGGCCCTGCGCTTGTTTTCCTCCATTCCCTCACCCCAAGTCATTACTCGACGAAAAAGACAGTTGTTCACACAAGTAAGCGAATTCATTCACATCTAGAAAGACGTAAGTAAGAAGGGGAGTTGTGGTAAGGAGGAAAGGGGGGAGGGGGATAGGGGTATGTTGAGCGGATGGAACCTACAATCTATTTGGGAGGTCTTCAGCAGACACAAGGTTTCTGAGCGGTTGGGCAGGCAACAGGGAAACTTATTCTGTTCCCTAGAATGAAGTGCGCGCTAGATTAGAATTTTTGTTGAGCAAGAGAGAGGTGGATAGGGTGGGTGACAGACATGACTGATAGGGGGGTACAGGGGCGGCGGTAAGGTGGGATAGCAGGGGGGGAAATAAATAAACAAACGGACAACACAACACACACACACACACACAACCACACAACACTCACAGAGAGAGCAGAGCGAGAGAAGAGAGAGAGGATGAGAAGGATCGAGAGAGGAGAGACGAAGAGAGAGAGAGAGAGAGACAGTGAGGGAGACCAACAAAAACGTTGTTGGGCGGGGTGAAAGAACGAGGGGAAGATTAATGGATGGAGCGGAGAGAGAGAGGAGAGACAGACAGACAGACAGACAGACAGACATGACAGACAGAGGACAAAGGACAGGGAGAGGAGAAGAGAGAGAGAGAGAATGAGAGAGAGAAGGAGGACGAGGAGAGAAGAGCATTAACACAAGTCTACAGTATTTGTAATGGAGTCGATCAAAACGTAAGTCCTCCCCCACCCCCCACCCCCTACTCCAAATGCTCACATCAAGCATATGTTACAAGTATGTATTTTTTTTGAAAGGAGATCAACTAAAAGGTAAGGAGGGGGGGGAGGGGGATCTATAACCAATCCACACTCTCGAAGTAGATCATGTCTTTTTTTTTCCACTGCAGAGCTTTAATAGCAGATTTCTGCCGACAAGTTATTAGACAGTATGAAAGTGAAACGCGTTGCAAAAAACTTCTGGAACGAGTGTCCTTTTCGCCCTTATCATTGAACTTTGCAAAAGCCTGACTGACAACCCCAGGGGGCTGCACACTGAAAGTTAATGCCGCCAAAGGCCTGGCTTATGGAGTCGATGGACGGATAGAACTGGCGAATTTAGATTGTTTTGAGTAATGTTATTGTGTCTAAAAATTGTTTACTCATCATTTTGCTTCATTATGGCCATCAAGGTACAGGGCCAGTGGTCCAAGCATTTCAGATTCAAAATATTCAAAGGTGGAAAGGGGAACTATTTTGGGTGCTTCAGGCCGACGCAAAGATAGGGTCAAGTGTGTGTGCAGCGCAAATGCCTGAAAATGTGCCATCAGCTCTGGTGGAAGGTCATGTATTTGAAGGTTGTGATTTTCGTGCAGGAAAAATACCCCAGAAAAAGGAAATAATGTGGGTTGGGGTTTGTTCCATTCATCAGTTTAACATTAAATGCGGGCTTGGAATGTATGAGGTAGGCATCAAAACCCTTGGATTATGATAAATTTTGTGTTTAGTGCAAAAATTCCTAACTGTGCGTGTGGGCCACAACTGTGGAGCAACAACTTCCACAGTGTTCGTTTCGCTTTGACGGGACCTTTTCGGTTTTTCCTTTTTAGTTCCGCGGCGGCGTTAGTTTTAAATTACACTATACACACCCACCCCGCAGACGTGCCACACATACACAACCCTTACTCATGTTTATTTTCATCATTGGCAGTAATAGGAGGGGGGAAAAAAGACCACTTACAGCTTTACAGCTTGTGATCCGTTGCTGTGAAATTTTTCAGTCCACCGCTGTTTGTTCTTGTCGAACATGTGTGCGTGTGGTGTTGTGTGTGTGTATGTGCTGTGGTGTGTGTGTGTGGGGTGTGGTGTGTGTGTGTGTGTGTGTGTGTGTGCATGTGTGTGTAGTGTGTGTATGTGTGTGTGGGTGCATGCGTGCGTGAGTGTGGTGCGTGCGTGCGTTGAAGCGTGCGTCGCGTTGAGTGGTGCGTGTGCGTGCGCGTGTGTGTTGTGTGTGTTGTGTGCATTTCGTGCGTGCGCGCGAGGTAATCCTCTGAGTTTCTGTTCACGTGCGTTTATGTGTTTGCCTCGGGCATGCCCAATGGAAGTGTAGGTGTATAATGGTGTGGTAACTTTAGTTATGTGTCGGTGGCATGCATGAGTCGGAAGCAATGATGTAATAAAAGGTCTTTCACACAAAAACGCCGATCAAATATTGCGTTAATTACCAGCCACACCCGATTCAGGGCGAACACAACGCCAAAAACAGACGGGGGTTAAAAATTAAATTGCACAGGGCGAAAATAAACGTTACAAAAAAAAAAGCGGGGGAGCGAGAGAGAAGAGAGAGAGGAGAGAGAGAGAGATGAGAGAGAGAGATGATGGAGAGAGAGAGAGAGCGAGAGAGAGAGAGTGGGGGGGGGGGGGGGGGGGGGTTGGGGGGTGGAGTGGAGGTCGATCAACGGGGGGGGGGGGGCTGTCCTCAGAATCTTGACATGATGGAGGTTTGATATCTGAATTATGGAAACATTCAGCGGACACAGATGAAGGCTTCAAATCTGACTTACATGCACTATCTGGCAGAGCCTTGCCTTCGCCCGTAGTTTGAAGGGGCAGGGAGAGAGGAAAGCAGTTGGGAAGGGGTTGAAAGGATGTAAGGTCTTGGAAATAGAGAGGAGTGAGGGTGGGGGGAGGTGTGTGTTGATGCATGTGTGCGTGTGGGTAAGTGTGGGTGTGTGTGGATGTGTGTGGGTGTGCTGCGTGTGTGGGTTGTGTGTGTGTGTGGATGTGTGTGTGCGTGTGTGGGAGTGTGGTGGGTGCTGTGGTGTGGGTGCGGTTGTGTGTGTGTTGCTGTGTGTGTGAGGATACGAGAGAGAGAGACGGAGAGAGAGAGAGAGTGTGAATGGGTGTGTTTGTGTGGTGTGTGCTGTGGTGTGGGTGTGGGTGTGGGTGTGTGATGTGTTATGTGTGTGGGTGTGGTGGTGGAACAGGATGTAAGGTCGTTGGAAGAGAGTAGGAGTGAGGGTTGGGGCGGAGGGATGTGTGGTGTGCATGGGGAGTTGTGTGTAAATGTGTGTGTGTGTGTGTGTGTGTGTGTGTGCGGTGTGTGTGTGTGTGTGTGTGTGTGTGTGTGTGTTGTGGTGGTGAGGGTACTGACGCTGATTGAATGCAATAGGGTAAGGGAAGGGGGGAGGTACAATAATGCTGTATGGGAGTTCACGAAGGCGGTCTGGGGGATTCGCCCTGTGAGGGAAAAACTTTTAAAAACCTTAAAGGAGAATGAGGAGCGTGGAAAGAAAGGCAATAAAACATAGGTTGCACTGTCAGTTTGATAACTTCCTCCCTACTCCCTCCCTACCTCT
>JADBJO010000723.1:570000-582181 GCA_016801955.1 Conus betulinus | reverse complement strand
TTACATTTTAATATCATCGAAATTGAGGGTCCGCGTTTTGTGTTACAATCCCGCCGGATTTGCTTAATTTGGTTTACAGCCTAGCCGCATTAACTTCGTTTCATTCGTTCGTTCGTGTCGTCGTGCAAACATCAAGCAATAAGCCTATAGACCGAATAATTCTACCTACACAAACATAACACCACCCACACACACCCACACACCCACACACACACACACACACACACACACACTAGAGAGCCCATTATCTACCGGTATTCAGAAACACCAATTCTGTGTGACCTTACATTATATCCAATACATTGTAGTCCAAGGATCATTAAAGTATGACATATTACTCGTAAGAGTCGACAGCTTATATGCTGTATATTGATTTGTGGGGAGTGGAGAAAGGGGAGGAAAGATGTTTTGGGTGGGGGGTGGGGGATGAGCACAAACACACACACACACACACACACACACACACACACACACACACCCACACACACACTCATACATCACACCACCACACACACACTCACAACTACCCATCATGTTTCCCGCGGACTCTCTAATTAGTATACTGTCATCACCCCTCTGATTCACACCCACACACACCACACGCGCGCGCGCGCCGCGCGCACACACACACACACACACACACACATATTCATACATACATACATACATACATACATACATTACACACACAACACACACCACACACTACCACGCACGTACTTAACGACGCACACTCACACACACACACGCACACGTACACACACCACACACACACACACACGCACACACACACACACACACACACACCCACACCAACGCTTGCACACGCATGATGTCCATGGACTCTCTAATAAACACGCTGGGATCATCCCACTGACGAATACACACCAGCGCATGCACAGCTACAGTATGCGTTGGGGGCCCTAAGAGATTCAAAGTCTTATCTCATTTGACATGTGTTTTCATATTTTGTGTCGGTTATTGGAAAGGCCCGATATGAGTTTTGCCCCAATCTCTAGGAGTCTTTTGCAGTGTTGGCCTTGAGATCATCCCATGTTTGTTTTTGTTGCTGTTGTTTTTTGCTCTTCCCTTAACCCTGGATCACTTCCTCTCTCTTGATGTTTAGTTCAGATCTGAAAGATGGTCTATGGTATAGTGGCTTTGCTCTTCTTTGCTTAAGTGATTCTTCAGATTTTTTATCACATCAGATCGGCCAAGCTGTAATCCAGTTCTTATCGTTGCCTTGCAGCCAGTGTGTCTGCTCTCTCGTTTTCCTTTAACTCCAGCATGTCCAGGGGAGTCCAATCATACGAGTCTCCCCCAGTGGAAGTCTGCGCATGAGTTCATTCCAGGCAGGGGTTTTCCATTCTACTTTTCACTTTCTGAAGTAGGTTCATGGCGTCAGTCAGTATCATGGCTTAATGAGTTTGAAACTGGCTGGTGGATGTAAGCCAGTGGAGTGCTTGTGTCATTGCTTCTATCTCCATTGTAAGACTTGAAGTTGTTAAAATGTGCGCACCATTGTTTTCCTGGATAGTTCGGCCATTTTGCTTCACTGTGTATCCCCCAGCCTGACTTACCTTTGGTGACAGAACCGTCAGTGTATATTAAAATGTCATCTTTTTGGGGCCCTTGTTTGCATTTAAGAGCAATATTTTCAACATGCTTTCTAAAGGTGTAGGGAAGAAAGAAAAAGAAGAAGAAGAAGAAGAAGGAGGAAGAAGAAGGAAGGAGAAGGAGGAGGAAGAGTAGGAGAAGGAGGAAGAAAGAAAAGAGGAAGAAGAGAAGAAGAGAAGAGAAAAGAAAGAAGAAGAAGAAGAAAAGAAGAAGAAAAGAAGAAGAAGAAAGAAAGAAGAAGAAAGGGAAGAAGAAGAAGAAGAAGCAGAAGAAGAAGAAGAAGAAGAAGAAGGAACAAGAACAAGAACAACAGGATCAATAAGAACAAGAAATTTCAGTTTATGTAGTAACGCAGTTTCGTTTTGCGGTTTCTGTGTGTTTGCACGTATGTGTTTGTGGGTAAAGTTTTTAACGTTGGCGTTCTACTTAGCAGGTAAAAGCATGAGCTGTGATGAGACTGGGTTGAACGTCAGTTGTCCCATGTGTGAAGATGTTACTGACATGGCTGTGAATTAGTGATGAAACATCTGTCGAAGATTATGATTACTCACATCCGTTGCTTTATACACTTATAACAGACATAGTTTTCAAAGGGGGTGACGCAAGAAACCAAGAGCCCAAAACAAGATCACTGGGCCTCCAAACAAAGGAATGAATTACGAAATGAAACAAAGTGTGTGTGTGTGTGTGTGTGTGTGTGTGTGTGTGTGTGTGTGTGTGTGTGTGTGTGAGTGAGTGAGTGTTCTGAGGTATCGCTATTGCTGTTAAAAATGACTCTGTTGATCATATTCGTTTTGTTGCCACAAACTCATGATTGTGTTATGTGGGTTGATATAAATTCCGCTATGACTGGTTGTGATAAAGATTTGCTTTTGTAGGAGCTCTGTACATACCTCCTGAAGGTACTGCTTTTAGTAGTATTGATTTATTTGATGATGTTGAAAATATAATTCACTGCTGCAAAGAGTAAAATGAACGACAGTTATGCTTTGATAGTAGGTGATTTCAATGCATGTACTAAAAGCCTGTATGATTTCATTGATGTTGATGTTAATGATGATGGTTTGTTTGTTGATAATCTTTACAGTGAAGAAAATGTAAGAACAAGGTGTTCTCAAGATTGGCATCGGCCCAATAATTATGGCTATCGTTTACTAGAGTTATGTAAGGCTAATCCTATACGTATATTAAATAGTAGAGTTGGGACTGACAGTGGATTTGGAAAGTGCACAAGTAATGGCGTTTCTGTTGTTGATTATATGATTGGATCACCGTTTTTATTTTCAAGAGTACATGGATTCTCAATGAAACCTTTGATGCATTGTTTTCAGACGTTTATTGCCCTATTTCTCTTAAGCTGAAAATTGAGAACGATCTACAAGCTCAAGTAATTAATAAAGACAAGGCATATGAACAAGCTACTGTTAGTAGCAAACAAAAGATTATATGTATCATTGAAAGATGTTTTTCTTTCAAGCATTTCACAGAATGATCTTGAGCTCATGTATCAGAATGTAACATGTGATGATGATGTGACTATTGATCAAATTAATGGTGAGATAGTTAATGTACTTATCACAGCAGCCAAGGGCACTTTTGGATTAGCAAAGTTCAGTACAAAGAAAAAAAGCACGGTCTAATCAGAAATGGTTTGCTAGTCACAGTAATGAAAAAAGACGCAAGTATTTCAGTGTCAAAAGAAAACTTAAATTTACTTAATTAAGAATAATGGTTTGTGTAAAACACATAGAATAGCTAGCAAAGAGTATAAACAAGCAAGTAAAGCAGCATACAGGAAAAAATCAAATGAAATGGTGCAATGAACTGAGAAAAAAAAAAAAAAATGAAAATCAGTAACCCTAAAGAACACGCCTGAATGACAGTACGAGTTGCTATTGTCCAGTTGATATAAACAGTTTTATGAACACTTCAAAGCAATAAGTCTTGATGAAGAAGACTATAATGGGAGCGTAATTTGAGTTGTCTATGATGGTGAATATGATTTAGAATTTTTGTAAATGCTGATATTGATGAAAACGAAATTTTTAGTGCAGTGCGTAATATGAAAAACAGGGAAAGCTACAGGAATAGATTGTAATGTGTATATTAAATATAGTGCACCACTACTTCTTTCAATTTTCTGTAAATTGTTCAACAGAGTTCTCAATTCTGGGAATCTTCCATATGACTGGACTGTTGGCCTGACTAAACCACTTTACAAGGGGAAAGGTAGTAAACATGACTGCGACAATTATAGAGGTATAATTTTGCTGAGTTGTGTTGGTAAATTATTTACAACAGTCTTAAATAACCGATTGTCATCCTTTCTTCAACAGAAATCAGATCTCATTGGAAAATCAATCTGGTTTCCGAAAAGATCATCTACTTTGGACCACGTGTTTATACTTAAATGTTTAATACATGCTTTCTGGAGGTCAGAAGAAAAAGTTGTACTGTGCATTCATTGATTATTAGAAAAAAAAAGCTTTTGATTCTGTATGGTGGCTATCATGTTCTAAACTCATAAAGGAAAAAAAAATCAATGGCAAAATCGTACGAGTCATAATGAATATGTATAGTAATTTGAACTCTTCCGTATTTATGAAAGGCAATTTGTCAGACTTTAAGGGGAGCCATAAAGGTTTTCGTCAAGGGTGAGAATCTTTCTCCTGAATTATTTGCTTGTATTTGAATGATCTTGAAGGATATCTGAAAGACACTGGGTGTTCACCATTAGAAATTTGGCTTTCTTTGGATATTGATTTAACGAATTATGTCAAACTTATTGTCTGTTATATATGCAGATGACAGAATTATATTTTTAGAGACAAAAGTGGGATTGCAAAAAGCAATGGAGTCCTTGCTATTAAATTATATTAAGTGGAAGTTCACAGTTAATGCTGCTAAAACTAAAATAATGATATTTAACAGTGCAAGGGTGAATAAACAGGACACATTTCATCATGGAAATGAAAAAAAAAAAAAAGTTGATGTTGTCACCAGCTTCAAATATTTAGGGGAAGATTTTAATCGAATGGGTTCTTTTGCTAAATGTAAGAAAAACACTTTTGATAGGCGTCATTAGTCATGTTTAAACTGATACAAAGTGCAAGAACAAAGGATTTACCTATTCAAGTTATTTTAGATTTATTTGATAAAATGATTGTTCCAGTATTATTATATGGTTGTGAAGTATGGGGATATGAAAATTTCAAATATCATGACACAAATTTCAACTAAAAAATGTTTAAAATAATTATGTATTTCGCTAAAAAAGAAATACAATGACAAACATGATTTATGGTGAAACAGGACGTAACCCTTTATCACTTACAGTCTTTGTCCGAATTATTCGATTTTGGGCTAGTTTGGTTCAAAATCCTGTTGATTAATTGTCGGTTAGGTTCTATTCTTTCATGTTACATTTGCACAGTTGCGCAGTAACTGTGTCTCCCTGGTTAACGTGCATTAAAAAACAAACTTGTACAATCTGGCTTTGACTGTGTTTGGAGCAATCAATCTTTTACAGATGTCAAAACATCATGTAGGAATGTCAAAAAATAGTTTGCAGTGCTCTTTTCGTCAAGCGTGGCAACATGACATTGAAAGTAGCAGTAATCTTTTTTTTCTACAAAATTTTATAGATCTGATTTTAAAGGAGGAGAAGTATGTTTCTAGCTTACCAGATGTTTATATTTATCCTCTTATCAAATTTAGATGTTTTAATCATAAATTGCCAATTGAAGTAGATCGTCGATTTGCTATTTAAAAAGAAGAAAGGTTATGTAATAAGTGTGACATGTCTGCAATAGGTGATGAATTTCATTTGTCATGGAATGTTCATCATACGTTATTTTGCGCAACACGTATTTTCAAAAAAAGATTTATCTCCCCAAAATCTGTCTATAATTTTTGTCAAATGATGTCTTGTACTAATCGAAAACAAATTCTTCTTTTGTCAAGTTATATTAGATTTATCAAGTGTTGTAAATTGTTGGTCTGTGTCAGCATTGAGTAGCATTTTATGTAGTTGCAAAGTGAGACGACTGAAGGCGTAAATCTAAAACAAATCTCGCGAACCGCCCAGAGAAACGTGGACAAACAAGTCACAAAAAAAACACAACGCGTTTCGACCTCTTAGGTCTTCTTCAGATAAGACCAAACGAATAAAATAACGAAAATTCACTTAGCTTTGATCGCTTCAGAGTTCAGCGCAAGGAAGAAGGTCGGACGCCTTCTTCCTTGCGCTGAGCTCTGAAGCGATCAAAGCTAAGTGAATTTTCGTTATTTTATTCGTTTGTGTCGCTTCCTGAAGAAGACCTAAGAGGTCGAAACGCGTTGTGTTTTGTTTTGTGACTTGTTTGTCCACGTTTCTCTGGGCGGTTCGCGAACATTTATTTAAGATTAGCATTTTATGTTTAATTTTGGCTTGTTGTTGTTTTCCTTACCTGTTATTGCTTTAAACACACCCTTCCTCCATACTCCAAAGGGACAAAAGAAATAAGCATTGTGTTGTATTGTGTTGTATTGTATTTATTGTACTGCATTGCATGCATTGCATTGCATTGCATGCAAGAAAATCACCAGAAATGTGCTGAATATTTATATGGAGTAAATTTCGGCAGAAAGATGGGATTTAGCTGACGATTGAACCTTTTAAATCTTCGTGCAGATCCATATCCCGCAACGGATCCAGGCTATGAATCTAACACAGTTCCGTAGCAAAGCAAGCAAGACAGTCTCAGTGGTGTTCATCCTTAATTTGTGGGGGCTGGTCAACAAAACAATGCTTTTGATTAATATTAGAGGACAACATAGGTAAAATTCGATGTGACGGTTCAGAATACTTTTTCAAAGACAAAATGTTTATTTCCCCGTTAGGTCACACGTTTTACGCTTTTCTTTTCTATTTCGAAATTCCGAGATAATCCATGAGTGCATTTTGTAGGTATATAGGAAGAGACTTTGCGCTCTTTGAATAAAAGAAATGTCCGCGAGACTAACTCCGTTCTGTAGTCTCATTCATGCTTTTTTGTTCAATAGTCGAGAGTTTTTTTTTTTGTTGTTTTTGTTTTTTTAGTCGAGAGGTACTTAATCAGTTAAGCTAGGCTTACATACAAAAAGTGCAGTTGCATTTTTTTTTTTCAAATTCTAACGATCCCATTGAGAAGAATGGTGGAATTAAGTGCCCTGTCTGACTTACAGCTCTGTGGGGGTTGCATGGAAAGAACCTTCCTGGCACTGGTAAGTCTGCAGGCCACAAAACTCTGAACACTGGCTGCGCTAGTCTCTCTTACACTAGTCTGCCCCTTCGTTCATCTTCATGGGCGTGTTGTACGTGCAGTTAAACTGCGCCTTCTTTGTGTAAGCTTTTAGTTCAGCTGAATAATCCTTGTCCATGTTGCTATGGAAATCAGGTACACTGTGTTAAATCTACGATATAGGACAATTTTAACCTTTTCCGTGATAGAAATTAAATACGTACTTTGTAACCTTATGTTAGACCGAACCTTTCTTATTCTCTCTCTCTCTCTCTCTCTCTCTCTCTCTCTCTCTCTCTCTGTGAGAGAGAGAGAGAGACCCTTAGAAATAGGATCAAAATATACGTGGAATAAAGCAATTGTTACAGTTAATAATAATATCTGAGAATTACAACACGTAATGGACTTAAATTTGTCCTCGATTTCTCCTTCAATCGGTTACAAAATTCCTTTGTCAGAGAGCATGAGAAATATACATGGCAAGTTTGTTATCGTATCTACTGACCCCTTGAGAAGTGTATCGGTATACGGTTGTTTATACCTTTCAGATATTTGTTCCTTATTTCACCATACCTAGGACAATAATGTACAAAATAATTTTCATCTTCAATTACTTTACATGTTGAACAAGCAAAGTTTAGGTTTTCACTAAATATTCTCCTAAATGAAGAACCATTTATTGGTAGTACCCCCCCCCGTCTTAATTTCACAAGTCCGTCACGGAAGCATCTGATATCTAAAAACTGGAAACAAGGTTCGCTTTCTCTAGGCTTGTTTTAAAAAGCCGATAATTTCTGTTTATATCTTTATTCTTCATAGATTCCGCCCATTCGTGTAAATAATCGTCTTTCAGTCTTTGTTTGAATAAAGAGAGAAAAGCCTGTTCACATCATCCTACTCCTTGATTTGTCCATGCATGCCCAAACCCCATTCTGAACATAATATTTCTGATCTGACTTGCCCAACAAACTTTGCCCCTTTCATCTAATTTCCAAAGCACTGCATATGCAATCCTTGGGATTCTAGTCGTGTCCATCTTTAGAATTCTAAGCCAATATTAAATACATCTGAAATAACTGTTCACATATAATGGGTACCTAGTACCTTCCTGTTTCCCCAAGAACAAACTTATTTGATACTTTTAATGGGGCTCGTGAAAATCGTTTACATGCATAACTGTGAACCTTTTCAATGTTGTCTAATCTATTCATACCCCACATTTCAGCTGCATACATTAATATAGGTTGTACTCGAGTGCCAAATATTTTGAAAAACAAGATTTTGAAATATCATGCAATCTGCCAATATGTTTCACACATTCAATGCAAGCTCTTCTGCCCTTCACCGCCAGAGCATCAACACACTTTGGTATGCTCATTTTAGTTGTAAACACAAAACCAAGATACTTATATTCATTGACTGCTTCTAAAGAATCTCCATTTATATTCCATTTGTCGTTTTTGCCAAGAAACCCTCCTTTTCGAAATACCATAACCTTTGTTTTTGTCTTTGTTAATATTCAGAAATAGTTTTTTTTTGCAAGATTCGTTCAGTACATCAATTTGATTCTGTAGACCTCTAGCAGTGTCGGATAGAACTATATCATCAGCAAACAAAAGTATACATAGCTCAACGTAACCTGGTAACAATTGGATACCATGTATTCCATTTTCTTCCACTGCCACAGCACAGCAAAAAAAAAAAAAAAAAAAAAAAAAAAAAAAAAAATCGAAAAAAAATTTCTGGGCTCAGGATGCAGGCTTGTGTCACCCAAACAGGACAATAATAAAAAAAAAAAAATCAGTTACACGATCCTCTATTCTGACGCATGGAACAGCTGATTATAAATAGCCCTTATTGCCTTAAGAAATTTACATGGATTCCTGTTTTTATCAGAATCTCAAATAATGATCCATGCTGAACTGAATCAAACCTTTTTCTCAGGTCCACAAAACATGCAAAAGCTTTCCTCCTTTCTTTGGAAAACATTTCTGAATGATTGCATTCAAGGTAAAAATGCGGTCAAATGTAGAATACCCCTTTCTGAAACCTGCTTTGAATTCTGTTAGCTTCTCATTTGTTTCAATAAAGTTCACTAATCTCTTGTTGAGAATATTAGGGTAGCATTTACTCATTAAACTCAGTAATGATACTCCTCTGTGATTATCTGTTACTGTTTTATCACCTTTCCTAAAAAATGGTACTATAATGGATTTTGTCCATTCCTCAGGATACTGACCTTTCTCGAAAAGATTATTGAATAATTTGTCATGAATTTGACTGATTGCTCACTACATAGTTTTAGCATTTCTGGAGTAATTCCATCAGTACCGCATGCTTTTCCATTTTTCACATCACATCACATTACATCACACACAATCTCTCTTTGTCTCTCTGCCTCTGTGTCTGTCTCTCTCTCGCGCTAACACACACATGCGCGCGCGCGCGCGCGCGCACACACACACACACACACACACACACACACACACACACACACACACACACACACACACACACACACACACACACACACACACACACACACACACACACACACACACTTTGCTCTCTCTCTCTCTCTCTCTCTCTCTCTCTCTCTCTCTCTCTCTCTCTCTCTCTCTCTCTCTCCACTAGTAAAATTCAATAAGAACACTTACATTCCATACCTACAGACGATCTTCTAACCATCTCCACATTCGAAGCTGGGCTACAAAATATGCTAAATAAACTGTAAGCTAAATAACCAGCCGCCGTGGCGAAGTGGTTAGCGTCGCGGACTCCCGGCTGGGAGGTCGTGGGTTTCACTCAGTTGGGAAGACTGGGACCACACAGTCGAGTTTCATCCCACTTAATGGATGCGTTTCTGAGAGTGTTGCTCAAATTTCCTGACCAACACTGCAGGTGTCTGTATCTCTCGGGCCTGGTTGACGCCGGGATATATATGAAAGGAAGCGTAGAGTACCGCCCGCCCTGTCATGTAGTCTCAGACCGAAATGGAAATCCGTAGCATCATCATAATCATCCTCATTCTCATCGATCAGCATTAAAAAAAAAAGTCTCAAATTCTGTGGCCCTTCATGCCCTGCTCTCATGGTGACCTCAGTTTCGATGTCCTCTCCACGTCTGTGGCCTTGGTTTGGTTCCGTCGGGGTCACCGGTATCGGTGGTCCATGGGGGCTGTCGTTGGACGGACGTGGTGGCGCCCTCCGGAGGGAGAGCTCACTCGCGCCGGCTCTGCGACTAAGCAATTATTGTCGTCAGTAGGGGGCTTAGTAGGTGGTGTCCATGCGTATGTTAGATCAGAACAGGCGCCACTGAACACCACTGAAGTGACTCGGCAGCAGTGCAGTGTCTCCTCCGGTGGGTTGCCTCTTGACGACTTGACATTGGCTGCTGCCTGTGGATTGCCGGTGCCGGGGCTGTGGCGGGGCCGACAGTATGTTCAAAAGTGTGCAAGAATATCTAGCAAAGCTAGCAAACAAAAGCACCACCAGACACGGCCAACCAATGGTGAAGGACCTACACTGGACGCAACAACTCATGTATATATGTCAATCACTCCAATATCAACCTAGGGCTTTGAACTATGGTCTCTATTTTTAAATCATCACATGAACAGCTCACGTATCTGTACGTTTTCCCCACGGAGCTGATCACACGCATTTCCGCATGAAATGTACGTACAGAACTCTGTAAAAATATGCAGGGCCCACATTTCCTTTTACGTGCTGCTTTTTTCCCGCGCGCGCTGTCTTTGTTTCCGAAAAGAAAGGTATTTAGCTGCCAGTCCTACAACGCCACAAACTTGCGTTAGACGAAAGAAGGGCGATTGACTTAAGACAGAATTCTATTCCCATCTCTTGTATCCGACTTTTCTTCGATTTGTGTTTACACTGACGCTAAACAGCAGCTTCATGGATCAGAAGCGTGGACAATGAAAGGCTGACATCACATAGTAAATCAGTCACACACACACACACACACACACACACACACACACACACACACACACACACACACACACACACATTGCAGATTTTAGCTACCAGCAGTACCCACGCATCTACCGCATACGCAGACAAAAGGAACACAGAACAAAAACATGGACCCCTCTGTAAAACAGTCCTTTCAGGCTTTCTCATATTCCCCATTCTACACACTACCGAGCTGAAGCCTATGCCCTACTCCGTGCTGCCCCAACCCTCAACCAGGAAAAAGGCTCCCCACCAGCACAGTCTTTCTGACAGACTGTGAATCCATCCTGAAGAGCCTGAAGGTTCCAGACACCAGGAGGGGAGCAAATAATCAGAACCAACCGAGAAGAACTCAGTCTCCTCCAACAGGGAACCATTGTAGTCCGGCAGTGGATCCCTTTTCACTGTGGCATTGGAGGGAATGAGGAGACAGACCGTCTGTCCAAGATCGGCAGCAGGCAGGAACAGTCAGGGCATCAAGTGTCCTACAATAAAGCTATAAAACCATTCTCAGGAACTGTCTGGATATTGGGACTGAAGAGGACAACATCCACCAACTTGACAGAGCAGCTCAAATTACCCATCGTCAGGCTGCGAACAGGAGACTGCCAGTTCCTCTCCCACCTCTCACACCTCAAACTCTCTTATCCTGACCAGTGCCCTTGTGGCACGGACTCCTAAACTCCCACCCACATCTCACAGTCCTGTCCCTCTTTCAAGCCTTGAGACGCCAGACGTGGCCCAGTCCAGCTGAGGTCCAGAAGCTGTGGGGACCGGTGGGGTCTCTGCAGCGGACTGTGGACTTCGCCTTACTGACCGGACTGAGGATGTAGCATGGCTGGGATGCGAAAGTAAAGCAAAGATATTCCCCCGAAATGACAGCAGCAACAGCAGAAGTCATAGACATACACACATGAACATTCATTCAAGACCAGCGTATCCATTTCATGTTGAACATTGTTACCCATAACACAGAAAAACAAACAGTAATAAAGACAACTTATCTCGGGGCTGTGGGATATGGAAGCACTCTAAAGAGAGACGGAAAACATCAATATTAAAAGTAATCAAACGAACAAATATGGGAGGCGACGTTTGTTCCAAACGACAATTACATTCCCATATTTCTACCTGATATACATTCAGTCAAGAGGTGTACAGATAATAGATGACTACGCAGTACAAGTAGAATTCGTTGGATTTTGAGAATGTATATCGGTTATAGTGTGAAGAAAAATAAGCCTTTTTATTTACTGTTTATGTCTCTCTCCCTCTGCTTACTTACTTTATCCTTTGATTTACACAGATAGCCTGTTTTTAAGCGACAAA
>JADBJO010000723.1:545000-565000 GCA_016801955.1 Conus betulinus | reverse complement strand
TGGAAATTCAACAATAGTTTATTAAGAGATAAGCAATATGTTTCAGAATTAGAGAACTGATCAACGATATTAAGAAACAGTATGCATTACCTGTACACAACTTAGTTAATATGCATAAAATTAGTAATGAAAACCTCTCTTTTCAAATTGAAGATCAGCTCTTTTTTGAGACATTAATGCTTGAAATAAGAGGCAAAAACATCTCTTATAGTACTTATAAGAAAAAAATGGATACTCAAAGTGAACATGACCTAGAAACAAAAATAAAAAAAAAACATTGAACAGAATTTACAAGAAGAAACTATTCCTCATTTATGAAACCTAAAAACAGAATTGCAAGAAATCAGGAATCACAGACTTGAAGGCATGGCAATGCGCTCGGGAGTTCACTGGCTAAGTCAAGGGTAAAAGTGAATAAATATTTTTGCACTCTGGAAAATAGAAATTTCTTGATAAATATATCCTTTTTTTTTTTTAGAAAAAAAAAAGGAGGATGGTTCAGTCATTCCTGAACAAAAAAATATCCTCCTTGAGATAAAAATTTTTTATGAACAATTGTACAGCTTTAGAGATGTAACTGATATAAATATTTCTGAAGAGCTTCCAGATGCTTCAGTATTATTCTGAGGAGGAGAGCTCCTCATTAGAGGGGTTGATTACACTAGAAGAGGCAGCTACGGCTCTGAAACAGATGAAAAAAATTTAAGAGCCCTGGGCCTGATGGGTTTACCGTTGAATTTTTTTTTAGTTTTTCTTGTAGATAAATAAATAAATAAATAAGTGCAAACAATAACACATCTCAGACTTGCCAACGACAGTCCGCCCAGACTCTTTGGTGAGAATGTAGAGATTATCGAAATATGTCTTGGAAAACGATGTTTTTTTTTTTTCCAGAGTGCCAATCTATGACAACCCAGACATACATCTAACCTACCCAACTACCAGACAGTACACAGCTGATAAAGTAGATGAACACCATCCATTAGAAATAGAGAAAGTGGTTCAGCCTCTCGTTATCAACGAGTTCCATTGTCCATGTTCATCTGAGACCCAGAGTGCTTGGTTTGGAAGAGACTTTAGTCTAACAATTCTGGAAGATCAGCCAGGATGCATGGCACTCCTACAGAAATCTCCAAGGCAGTTCAGCTGGTGGCACTCAAAGCCCTTTTGATCATCAGGACCTGGGAAGAAAGAGAGACCCAAAGACTTCGGGGATGAAGGAAATGTGTTTTATGTATCAAAACAAAGGCAATTCAACTGGTTTGGGTTGGACAAAATTGGCACGTGTCTTCAACATTTGTCTCATCAACAACATCTCAGAAGAGATGTTGCTTGAGGCACACAGTGCAGTCTTCGTCCAGGTCTCTGTACAATGCCCATGATTTTTTGCCATGCAAGATTACATGAGAAACGCCTGGTGCAAAACCAGCCCTCTTCACTGCGGTCATAGACCCCACTAAGCAAGCTATGAATGATTTATAAACATCATGTTTCTGAGCAAATGAAACTTGCATCAATAATGGGTAAAAATGATTAGTTTCGTTAGTTTTGATCTGTTTCTTCGTGTTGTCCTTTTTTGTATTTTCCAGCAAATGTTACGGTGTTTAGCAGATGATCATATTGATGACAATGATGATGAAAATGACGAGAAGAAGAAGAAGAAGAAGAAGAAGAAGAAGAAGAAGAAGTACAACTAGAAGGAAAGGGAGCATCCAAAGAAACAGATAAAGACTAGAGGAGAGAAAAAAAAAAAAGAAAGAGGCAGAGGCAAAAATAACAGAGAGAGACCAAATCAGAGGCAGGTAAGAAGGGAGAAAGTGCATGTGTGTGTGTGTGTGTGTGTGTGTGTGTGTGTGTGTGTGTGTGTGTGTGTGTGTGTGAGAGAGAGAGAGAGAGAGAGAGAGAGAGAGAGAGAGAGAGAGAGAGAGAGAGAGAGAGAGAGAGAGAGAGAGAGAGAGACAGGACAGGACAATCAAACATACTGACAGACAGACGGATAGAGATGACGAAAATGGACATCAGATCAACGACTAATACACTACTATCGAAAAACAAACAAACAAATCAAACAAAACCCCAAACGAAGGAATGAATGAACACAGGAAGGGAAACAAACTGGAACAAATTGAAGCGCTTCACATTCTGCTTTTTATTTATTTTTCTTCACTGATCATGAAGTCATGAACGAAACTAGGGATACTATGTTTGGATCGAATTTCAGTGCGATAGCTATATTACACCGAATCTTTATCAGCATCGTTGCTTCAGCCCAATACAACAACATCAATATTCAATGGCCTTCATATCTTGGTACACTGGGATTTCTTAGCTAGTTCGTTTAGACATCAATGGCCTCGTGGTGGTGATAATAATAGCTCTGAATCTGGTTGTTGCCCAGGTTGACGTCAACATTCATGCTGATGTCCATGCTGGGACCTTCCCCTCCCTCCCCTCCTCCCCCCTTCTCCCCCTGCACCGTAACGTCCAAGATCCAGTCATAATAGCTGGACACACGGGTGTACACTCCAGGGTAGCCTTCCCGCGCGCACCCATCCCGTAAGAGAGACGATGCCTGTTTGTTTGTTGGATGCCTTGGCACTGACACGCGAAAGGCCCACCAGAGTCACCCTGCACGTGAACCACGGAGTTTCGGTTTGTTTCATTCGCGCGCCGTCAGCGTCATCAATGACGTCATCGCTGTAGCTGTCGCTGTCAGTAGGGGATCGTTGTTTTTTTGTCTAGAAGGGGCGAGGTTGGTCGGTTTCTTTAAATAAAAAGTCAACGGTTTGGGGGAGGAAGAAGCTGAAGAGTGTGTATACAGAACTGGATCTTAAATCCCCCTTCAGGACCTTTAAGCAAGGCTCAACGAATACATGTTTTGAGAGAGAGAGAGAGAGAGAGAGAGAGAGAGAGAGAGAGAGAGAGAGAGA
This sequence comes from Conus betulinus, assembly GCA_016801955.1. NCBI lineage: Eukaryota > Metazoa > Mollusca > Gastropoda > Neogastropoda > Conidae > Conus > Conus betulinus. Next base: position 562,070 of record JADBJO010000723.1, on the reverse strand, counting down.
GAGAGAGAGAGAAACAGAAGTGTGTGTGTGTGTGTGTGTGTGTGTGTGTGTGTGTGTGTGTGTGTGTGTGTGTGTGTGTTTCGTTCGTGCGTGCGTGCGTGCGCACACACATGGTTTCATAATTAAATCAGAAATCAACTTTTATGGTCAGTTCAGTTGTTTCTGTTCTACAAACTTGTGTCTGGAAGTAGAGCGTGGGAGTGAGGGGGGGGGGGGGGGGGGACTGGGGGATGGGGTGGGGTGGAGGATTTGAATGGGAAAGGGGGGATGCAGTGGTAGGAGAAGTGTAATGGGATCCAAATGCCCACGTCCTGCTCCCTCCTCATCTAATTTGTGTCTGGTGATGGTAGCTACAGCAGCAGCAGCAGCAGTAGAGAAGTAGCAGCAGCAGTATCAGTAGTAGCAGTAGCTGTGATAATAATAGTGATGCTGGTAGTAGTAGAAGTAGCGGCGGCAGTGGCAACAGCAGTAATAGTAGCAACAGCAGCAGTGGCATCAGTGATGGCACCGGCAGCAGCAGCAGCAGCAGCAGCAGCAGTAGTAGTAGTAGTAGTAGTAGTAGTAGTAGTAGGACTAGCTGCAGTTGTAATAGTAGCAGCAGTAGTCACAGCAGCAGCAGCAGTGGCAGCAAGCAGTAGGACTAGCAGAAGTAGTACTAGCAGTAATAGGAGGAGGAGGAGGAGGAGGAGGATCAGGAAGAGAAGAAGGAAAGAAGCAGCAGCAGCAGCAGCTGTAGTAGTATCAGTAGCAGTTGGAGGAGGAGGAGGAAAAGAGAAGGAGCAGAAAAGCAGGAAAGGATGGAATTGTTGTTGTTGTTGTTGTTGTTGCTGTTATATTCTGCCAAAGCAAGTTGCATGACCCCAAAGCATAAAATTTCAATTCAGTTTTAATCTACCTTTTCACCACAGTCTATTCTGTTCTATTCTCTCCTGGTCCTTTCTATTGTATTCGCTACCCTGGCCATCGCGACCTCTGCTCTGACCTGTGTACACGAAAATGATTTCCTGTTCTATTCTCTCTCTCTCTCTCTCATTGTATTCAAGTCACGATTAAATCAATACCCCCCCCCCCCCCCCCCCCCCCCCCCCCCCCCCCCTATTGATTGGTCCAAAAAGTCGCAATTGTTTAGGTGTTGTTTTACTCTCTTATTCTCATTCTCTCTCTCTCTCTCTCTCTCTCTCTCTCTCTCTCTCTCTCTCTCTCTCTCTCTGTCATGCCTATCTGTTTTTATCTCTCTCTCTCGCTCTCTGTCTATCTGCCCGTCTCTCTCTTTTTATATTTCGTTTTCCCTACTTCTTGCTTTCTCCCTCTCTTTCTTTGTCTGTTTGTCTGTCTGTCTTTCTCTATCTGTATTTTTCTCCCTCTTGCTCATCCCATCTCTGTCTGTCTTTCTCTTTATTCCCTTTATTCTCGAAGTAAGTTTTTGATTCTGAGTCTAAATACTTTTCTAATGTCGAATCCAGAATCCAGAAACCCATATTCTTATTTAGTCTTTCTCTTTCTTGGTCAAGTATTCTCTCTTTTTTCCAGGATGTAAATCTTCTTCTCCTCACTCTCTCCAGTCCCTATCTTCGTCTGTCTGTCTGTCTGTCTGTCTGTCTGTCTGTCTTACCTGACAGGAGTCTTTCCCTTCTTGCCCAGCACAGACTTGTTTGTCACCGTACTCATAAGCATTGTAGGCATTCGCACACACGGACTGAGCCAGTATAGGTACCCCCACAGTCAGGGCCACGTGACTGCTAGTGCCGCCTGTCACAAAAAAAAAAAACGTTTTCTGGACAAGAAGAACACACCCATCATTATCATGCCATCTATAAAAGAGTTAAGAATATTACACGTCTGGTAAACAACACGTTTTGGGCTGCCTGTAGCGAGTTTCAAACACTGTTCACTGCCAAAACTATCGCTGTCTGTACCACGTGCAATGAGTGAAAACAACCGTTTCAATGAGGAGGACATCACGCTGCTTGCATTGTCTGACTTCTGTGCTCCTCCATTAGCATAACTCCTTCTGCAGTCCACAAAGACTTAAAAGACAAAAGGTGTTTACAGACATGTCTCCATAACTCCTGGTGCAGTCCACAAAGACTTAAAAGACAAAAGGTGTTTACGGATATGTCTCCATAACTCCTTGTCAAGTCCACAAAGACTTAAAAGACAAAAGGTGTTTTACGGATATGTCTCCATAACTCCTTGTCCAGTCCACAAAGACTGAAAAGACAAAAGGTGTTTACGGACATGTCTCCATAAATCCTTGTGCAGTCCACAAAGACTGAAAAGACAAAAGGTGTTTATGGACATGTCTCCCATAACTCCTTGTGCAGTCCACAAAGACTAAAAGAAAAAAGTGTTTACGGACATGTCTCCATAACTCCTTGTGCAGTCCACAAAGAGTTAAAAGACAAAAGATGTTTACGGACATGTCTCCATAACTCCTTGTGCACTCCACAAAGACTTAAAAGGCAAAAAAGGTGTGTACGGACTTGTCTCCATAACTCCTGGTGCAGTCCACAAAGACTGAAAAGACAAAAGGTGTTTACGGACATGTCTCCATAACTCCTGGTGCAGTCCACAAAGACTGAAAAGACAAAACAAAAGGTGTTTACGGACATGCCTCCATAACTCCTTGTGCGGTCCACAAAGACTTAAAAGACAAAAGGTGTTTACGACATGTCTCCATACGACATCCTTCCTGTGCAGTCCACAAAGAGTTTAGAGACAAAAGGTGTTTACGGACATGTCTCCATAACTCCTTGTGCTGTCCACAAAGACTTAAAAGACAAAAAGGTGTTTATGGACATGTCTCCATAACTCCCTGTGCAGTCTACAAAGAGTTAAGGACAACAGGAGTTTCACTGACATGGCTGCCTGTCTCCCCTGAGCAGGGACAAAGACAATTCTAGAGGAATGACGTAGTAGGTCATAGTGCTGTCTATAGAGTTTGACAGACAATGTCTCCAAGACAATCATTCCTTGTGTCCTTATGAAGAGTTGCTAGACAGTCTTTCCCCAGCAAGGCTTCATGGCCCCAGGTGCCATCTGTAAAGACTAAAAACACAAATCAAAAGGTGTTTCACTAACCAGCAATCATAGCTGTTTGTGCCGTTTACATCGTGTGTTAAAGCGTGTTGACAACGGAAATATCCCTGGGTCGCGTTCTGGCGCAAGCTGTGTACACTCTGTGACAACCACAGAGCACAGCACCTCAGCCGATGTGACAGAAGGAAGTAAGACTGTTGTGAAAAGTGCGGACAGTGTCGGTTTTGTTTCAGCCAGTGATACAGCACAGGTCAGCAGGATGACAGGCGACAGTGTTCCTTGAAATATATGTCCTGCTGAATCATCAGTCAGAGGAATGGAATGAAAAACCTGCATCAACGGTTTATGCCAAAAGAAGGCTGCCACTAGTGACACCACCACTGGCTAGGAGAACATCTCTTTCTCTCTCTCTCTCTCTCTCTCTCTCTCTCTCTCTCTCTCTCTCTCTCTCTCTCTCTCTCTCTCTCTCTCACAGCATCCCAGCTGACCTTCAGTCGTAGCTCCCCAGCCGGACACGGCACACGAGGTGGAAGTGTCGGGACACGTGTCGTCGGAGTTGAGAGATACCGGTTGGACCCAGTCGTTGAACACTAGAGGAGAATCCAGTTTCAGTACTGCTATGTCGTTGAGTAACTTGTTACCTGTGCACAGAGAGTGACACGTCGTCGTTTCAAAACTAACGTCATGCCATTTTGGACGTCATTTTGTAGCGATGCATCAAAGCATGCCCAAACGCCTATCGTTTTGGTATGCTAAAAACAGAATTCGGTGAATCAGGCAGATCAGCACATGTATTTATCCATGCATTGAATGAGAAATAGAGAGACAAACACTAAAGACTGCACTTCAACAATGCAGTCTCTGATTCAGTATCTTTTGGCCCTTCGGAAACACACACACACACACACACACACACACACACACACACACACACACACACACACACACACATATGCAAACACTTATGCTCTCTCTATCTCCCTCCCCTCTCTCTCTCTCTCTCTCTCTCTCTCTCTCTCTCTCTCTCTCTCTCTCTCTCTCTCTCTCTGAAAGTTTGGGGCATCATAGCAGAAAACAATCATGTGGAGAATACACATTTATTCGCTTGCAAAAAAAAAAAAAATGAATGTATCTAGTCGTACTCCAAACAAAATGATCTATGGCGACCTCGGAAGATATCCGTTGCGAATCAACTGTTGTGTACGTGCTGTTAACTACTGGTTTCGTTTATTGAAAATGGAACAGGCACGCCTGCCAAAACAAGCATATCAGATGCTGATGATTTTAGACAATGCAGGTAAACTTGGTTTACAAACTGAGATGCATCCTACAAAAGCAAGGATTCAGCTTTGTCTGGTTAGGGTAATGATACATGCTTCTTATCATTGTTCAAACAAAGACTTAAAGACACATTTTGTCAAGAATGGACGTCAAACATAAATGAAAGTAACATATTCAATCTATATTCACTCTTCAATTTTTCAATTATTCCTGAAGCATGCATAGATTGTGTGCAACAAAAATGCTTTAGAGACACCCTTATCAGAGTCTGGTTTGGAATAAGTGAGCTTAGAATTCATAAAAACCATTATGTTTCTGGGGATATAAACGTTGACAATAGTTGCCCTTTTGTCCAGAATTAGAAGAAACCGAATTACATGTGTGTTTTAATTGTGAAGCATATGCAGCATTAAGGCCAAATATCACGAAAAACGTCCCCACATTTTTCAAAGAGCCAAATTTGTAAGCATGATGGCTAGCCAAGATGGTAAGACAAAAAGAAAACTTGCATGGTTTTTCTTTAAAAGCATTTACATAACGAAAACTTACTGTTGTAAGTATTTGAGATAGTGTGATTTGATACATCCTCTGTTTAATTTGTATGAAAGTCTATAAACGTACATCTTTCCCCGCATTGATTGATGTTTCTGTACTCCATGAAAATGGGCAGAGGCCTAAAATCATTAAACTATTTCATTTCATTTCATTTCATCTCTCTCTCTCTCTCTCTCTCTCTCTCTCTCTCTCTCTCTCTCTCTCTCTCTCACCAGTAAAATTCAATAAGAACGCTTACATTCCATATCTACAGACGATCTTGTAACCATCTCAACATTCGAAGCTGGGCTACAAAAAATATGCTAAATAAACTGTAAGCTAAATGAACTGGAATGAATGATGACCTAAAATCAAGAAAAAGAACAGCTGTCATTTCATTTTCTACGAAATGTCCCAAAATGACTTTTGTATTTAAGCGCAGGACCAGTATCTTCAGTTCACAAAGCCATTCAAATATAGTGTGGCTGTTTTCCATTTTTAAAAAAAAGTATGTTTAGAAGTGTGCAAGAATATCTAGCAAAGCTAGCAAACAAAGCACCACCAAACACAGCAAACCAGTGTTGAAGAACCTACACTAGACGCAACAGCTCATGTACATATGCCTCTCACTCCAATATCAACCTAGGGGACTGAACTATGGTCTCTATTTTCAGATCATCACATGAAAAGCTCACATATCTCCACGTTTTCCCCCACGGAGCCGATCACACACATTTCCGCATGAAATGTACGTACAGAACTCTGTAAAAATGTGCAGGACCCACATAAAATGGGGACGAATCTCCCAACAGTTGTAGAACTTGTCCGTTTTTCTATCGGTTTAAGGTAAGGTAATGTTGCTTATAGCCCAGCAGACCGCGAAGGGCCATATCAGGGTTGTCACCACGTTAAAAGAAAAACTCACAAATCATTCATTCACACGACAGCTCTTAAAAACCCACCCGAAATTTGGTTTTAAAAAACAAAAAAAAAAAATCCACTGTAAAATCTCAGATCTGATGAAAAAATGTTAATCTCTTTCAAGAATTCAAAAAACCGCAATAGGCGGAACATCTCTGAACGGTTTTACAGTGAGCCATTCTTCTCGACTTCTGGTTGCACACCACGAAAGCAGATAATACGTCCTGCTTCAAACAGATATATAACAAACATTCCTTCAATATATATATATATATATATATATATATATATATATATATATATATATATATATATATATATATATAGCCAAGCAAAGAACACAACAACAATCACGTAAAATATTTCCCAATATTTCGACCTGTTGGTCTTCCACAAGGGACTTTAATGATTTTCTCTCTCTCTCTCTCTCTCTCTCTCTCTCTCTCTCTCTCTCTCTATATATATATATATATATATATATATATATATATATATATATATATATATATATATAAAAACAAAATGTGCTGCATAAAATGAAAATGGCTGATAGTCGGAACAATCAATCAATCCTTCTTATCGCTTCAATATGCACGAAAAAGCAGTTAAGTCTACATACATAAGATTCTGGAAACAGAACAGTTGCACTTCAAAACTATGTGTTTTTACGATAGATTTAGCAGCAGAAACTATTACCCTGAGTCACAACAACAAACGTACAAAATTTTTTGGGTCAGTGCTTATGGCCTACAAATGGAAAGAGGTCGGTACACGAGTACCAAGAGAAAAGACAGAAAATGCTCACAGAACGTGGTGTGGTCGAAAAGAAACCCCATTTTCTGGGACAACTGCACCAAGCGCAAACTCTAAAGAGAAATAAAATGACAAAATAACTCTTTCATGTTATACCAGATCCGAATTGCGAGAACAATACCCAGGTAATGTGCTCCACAATGATGACCTACAAACCTATACTGCAATATATATCTTCATCTTCATTTTTTTATTCAAATCTTTGCCAAGTCATTACCATAATGACTGAAGAATTGTTAGCCTGCACTTGTTTTCTCACTCACTACGTAATTGTTCAGCATTATAATGTTTGGGTCAATAAGTGGGAGATTGCATCTCTTAGGAGATCCAAGTAAAGGTTGTTCTGTACAATTCTTAGCCACTCACAGTGCTTGGGTTATTGAACAGCAGAGCTGACCACTTACACTGTTCCATATCTTTTGATCTCCCTTGAATCCTTGAATGGATCCTCAAGCATAGGCTCAAAGATTGTCCCCTACATTTTACACTGTTTGTATTATGTTTTTAGTTTTTTTCAGCAACTTTTTCTCTCTCCATACTTTCGTTTCATTACATTTACTACCCTTCGCTGGCTGCTTTGGGGGTGCTGTTGGATTCTTTTTTGAACCCTTGGTGGTGAGAACACCACAGAATTATGGACTGTGGTGTGTCTCTATTTGGCACCAAGAGCACAAACACAATTATTCGTGTCTCCCTGATGAGTCTGATCCAACAGGTGAAAGGCCCAGGAGCAGGCAATACAAATAAATTTGCCTTTGAAGGGGAGTACGATAGTTCCCTCAGGCAACTAGTGAAGGATTTTCATATTTATGATATATTTCCCCTATTATTTTCATTTTTTTTCTGAATTCAGATCTTTGCCAAGTATTTACTATAATGACTTAAAAATTTCCCCTGCGTTTTATTTTTTTTCTGTCACTACTTAATTGTTCACCGTTTTATATATATATATATATATATATATATATATATTTATATATATATATATATATATATATATATATATACACACACACACATCACGGGTGCATAAGTATAAGGGAGAGACAATGCTTGCCATATCATGTGGGTCAACATAAATCATGATTCAGTATGAAACCCAACCAATCTTGAGTTTCTGCCGTACCTTGTCTGTAGACGCTTTATGGTTCCAGTGACAAATCCGATTCTGCGTTTGAATCAGCAAAACATACAAACAATAAAAAAAAAAAATCTCTGTAATGTGATTTCAGCAGCACTAACCATCATATTCGGGGTGGTTGAACACTGTCACTACTGGCAGTTTCTGCTCTGTGCCTTCATCAATCGTTTCGTCGTGCTGGCCAGCTATTATGAAGTACTCAAACATCGCTTTCCCTGTACACAGACCATGATCAACACACCCCTATTATAACACTCACACATGCTCTTTCCCTTTGCACACCAACAACAAAACAATGCTGTCTTCTTTTACAATCAGGTCATGGACACTGTCCCCTTCACCTGCACATAGACAACAAAACTACACTGTTTTCTTTACAGACTTCGTACTCCCTGAGGTCATACACTGGCGTCATACTCTTTGCCCTCCAACCCTGCTTACAGACAAAAAAAAAAACCCCACTTCCTTCTTTATATTGAGTCATATCCTCTGCCCCGCCCTACAACATCCATACCAAAAGAAACAGACCCACACTGTCTTCTTACACTGATTGTATACTCCCCCCCTTCACCTCGCACAGGGAAACAACAAACAACACTCCTCCTCCTGTACACTGACATCATACTCCCTTTCCACTTCCCCTGCAGACCGACAACGAACAATACCTCCAGTTTTACACTGACGTCATATTTTCTACCCCATCCCCATGGACACAGAAGGCCAACAACCTTTCCTTCTTCACATTGACGTCCTATTCACACCCTCTCCAGTCCTCTTCTGCTGCAATCAGATAATGAATAACAATCAACTTTTTAACAGTGATACCACTGTTCATGCATGCTGTGAGCAACACTCCCTTATTTACAATGATGTCATATCCCCAGCAAAGACCATGCATAAAGACAACATCCTTCTTTGCAGTGACATCAAACCCCAAACAAGCACCTCTGCTGAAAAAAAAAAAAACAACAACAACTTTTTTTTCACAAAGACTTCGTAGTGTGAAAAAAGACAACACCCCTCTCCACAATGATGTCATGTCCTTGGCAAGCACCCTACACACAGACAGTTGTCATTTTTTTTAAGGTGACTCATGCTTCAAACTAGCACCCTTGTCCTCAGACACAACACTCTCATTTTACAGTGATGTCACACTCCAAGCCATCACCATAGCCACAAGACAACATTGCCTTTCCTCCAGCGCGTGTCGCACTTCAATTCAGCACACTTACCACAAGACAACACTGCCTTTCCTGCAGTTACGTCATACTTCCATGCAATACACTTACCACAAGACAACACTGCCTCTTTTAAAGCTATGCTATTCTTCAATTCAGCAAACATGTCACAACACTGTCTTTTCGAAGCTTCATTACACTTCAATTCAACACACTTACCACAAGACAATACAGCCCTTTTGAAGCTACATCATTCTTCAATTCACCACACTTACCACAAGATAATACTGCCTTTCTTGAAGCTACATTTTACTTCAATTCACCACACTTACCACAAGACAACTCTGCCTCTTTTTGAAGCCACGTTATGCGTCAATTCACCACACTTACCACAAGGCAACGCTGCCTTTTTTTAAAGCTACATTATCTTTTAATTCACCACACTTACCACAAGACAACGCTGCCTTTTTTTGAAGCTACATCATACTTCAGTTCAGCAAACTTGTCACAGGACAATACCGATTTGGAGACACTTGATATGCACCCTTCCTCCTCCCCTGCCCCTCTGTCCACCCATGCCCCCCCCCCCCCCCCCCCCCCCCCCTATCCCACTTCCTTCTTTTTCCGTATGGCCTTACTGGTAGCAGTGGGCAGCGGACAGCACGTGCGTCTCGTCAATGATGCTGCCTCCACACCACTTGTACTCTGTCCCAGAATAGACCAGCTTCACCTGCACCAGGAACGGCCACTCGTTGGGTGACAGCTCCGTTCCCCCCCACACTATCTTCCCCTCTTCAGGGTCCTGCAGCCAAAAGGAGGGTGGGGGGGCTGAATAACAATATCCGGGATACGTGTGTGTGTGTGTGTGTGTGTGTGTGTGTGTGTGTGTGTGTGTGTGTGTGTGTGTGTGTGTATGCTTTGCCTTGTGCGCGCAGATTTGTATGCAGAAGTATAAATGAAGGGGCAGATCATTTTGTTCGTTCAATGGGCGAAAGCAGGCGTTACTGTTTTAGGTAGTCAAGACTGCAGGCAGTTGGAAAGCACTCTCGGGTAAAAAAAAAAGTGTGGGATAGCTAGCAGCAGCAGGGTCAGGGGGCAGGGATGGCAGAGAATGGTATTCAAAGCGACAGAGAAGTAAACAGGGGTAAGGATGGTCGCAACATAATCCGTTCCTGGTGCGTGCATGCGTTAGTGTAGGCGTGTGTGTGCGTGTTTGCGTGCGTGCGTGCGTGCGCGTGCGTGCGTGCGTGCGTGTGTGTGTGTGTGTGTGTGTGTGTGTGTGTGTGTGTGTGTGTGTGTGCACGCTGTGCGCGTGTGCATGAGACGCTCACGAGAGAGAGAGAGAGAGAGAGAGAGAGAGAGAGAGAGAGAGATGGTCAGGCGACAACGTGTATAAACATCAGTCAGTATCCATCTATCATTCTCTCTTTCTGTCTACATGTCTGTCTGTCTGTCCATCTGCCTGTTCGTCTCTCTCTCTCTCTCTCTCTCTCTCTCTCTCTCTCTCTCTCTCTCTCTCTCTCTCTCTTTCTCTCTCTCTCTCTTTGTGTCTTCTCTCTCTCTCAACCTGGAAACCACAAATCGTTTGTTTTTGAGAAGTCTGTTGAGCTAGAGTAGAGTATAAGTTATGCATGAGGGCTGTAAAATTATCGCAGTAGTACTAGTCGCAGCAGCAGCAGTAGTAGCTGTAGTAGCAGCTGTAGTAGCTGTAGTAGCTAAAGCAGCAGTAGTAGCAGCTAGAGCAGCAGCAGCAGCAGTAGTAGTAGTAGTGGTGGTAATAGTAATAGTAATATTAGGTGTTGATGTTGCTTCTGCTGTTGTCGTTGTTGCTGTAGCTATTGTTGTTGTATCGACGTTTGTTGTGCCTGTACACAGTACATGCAAATGTGAATCATACTTTCATAAGGATAAACCGGTCTTTTGTGTGATGAGTTTACACACGTGGACAAGTTTACATAGGGATCATATCTATGCCATAAGCTCCAATGGGGACTGCATCATCTGTGGGATGGAAACAAAGTCCAACAGTTAGAGAGTCTCTGCCTGTCACGCTGACCGCTGTGAGTTCCAACCACTCGTGGTGGGATGATTAAGGCTTGACAACGCTGTCTGAATGCCCAGCACTCGGCTGAAGCGGCGGAATGGAGGCACTGACTTTGCTTTCCGTCATACCACGCCCCTGACATGGCGAACCTGTAACAGTTCACTGCTCATTTGGTCATCAAACCTATGTGACGTTAATCTTTTACCATAACTACATATACATGCATTGAGTACAAACGGGAAAAAGGCCCTTCAGTTCCACAATGGTGCAAGCTTTGCAAACTTATCACCACTGAATGGTAGCTGACTGTATCCTATGCTGCTACACAGTTGAAGTAAAGATTGATAAAAAAAAACCTGTTCGATCCCAGTTATCTTCATCAAACTCCTGAGGACTACGCTCCCTTACGCACTGCGTAACTGCAATGCATGTCCTGTTTCTCTGGTTTTAGTTCTCCACTTTTTCTCCTCCTTATATTAAGGTTAAAGTGCTCTAAAAGGGACGAAAATCTGTAAACATCAGAGATGTTTACTCACTTCTGAATCCCCTCTCCTCTCTCAAATCGTGTTTTTCTTTCTTTCAACATTTCGTTTGGCTTGTGTGTACAATGCCTAGTCTTGTATCAGTATCATCGTATTCTTCCCCTTTCACTCTCACCTCCCCGTAGCTTTTTCTGAGGCCGTCGAGGTGGCGAGGAAAAGGACCTCTGGGGAAAGTCGGCAGTCTGGGCTCGACGTCTGTCTTCTGACCATTGATGGAGATGGTGGGAACTTTGGGCTCAATGTCCACCTTCTCACGATCACTGGGGAAGCGGATCAGGTCTGTCAGGAGGTCTACCTCACCATCATCACGTGCAGCTGGGAGCGGCGCCATTGTGGTGAGGTGAAGGCAGTCCCAAGGGCTGTGGGATCAGCTTCCCCGCTTCCTGTCCGTGCTTGTGGACGGCCTTTGCCCAGCCTACAACATCAGAGGTGAAACAGTTTACCACAAATATGCAAAATGTAGTAGTAGTAGTTGTTGTTGTGTTGTAGTAGTGGTAGTAGTAGTAGTAGTAATCCCCAGCCTACAACATCAGAGGTGAGCAGTTTACCACAAGTATACAAAATGTAGTAGTAGTAGTAGTAGTAGTAGTAGTAGTAGTAGTAGTAGTAAGTAGTAGTAGTAGTAAGTACTAGTAGCAGTAGTACTAATGCTCCAGCCTACAATATCGGAGGTGAGCAGTTCACCACACACACACACACGCACGCACGCACGCACGCACGCACGCACGCACGCACGCACGCACGCACGCACACACACACACACACACACATATATTTTTTTTTTTTTGCTGTCCCAATCTCTGCGCCACCTCAGAGGCAGTGCACCCACGCCGCTCATTCCGACACCCCGTCCACAACCACAGCCCGGTCAGCCCCGCCGCAGCCCCGGCACCGACAATCCACAGGGAGCAGTCACTGTCAAGTCAAGAGGCAACCCACCGGAGGAGACACTGCACTGCTGCTGAGTCACTTCGGTGGTGTTCAGTGGCGCCTGTTCTGATCTAACATACGCAGGACACCACCTACTAAGCCCCCTACTGACGACAATAATTGCTTAGTCGCGGAGCCGGCGTGAGTGAGCTCTCCCTCCGGAGGGCGCCACCACGTCCGTCCAACGACAGCCCCCATGGACTCGCCGATACCGGTGACCCCGACGGAACCAAACCAAGGCCACAGACGTGGAGAGGACATCGAAACTGAGGTCACCATGAGAGCAGGGCATGAAGGGCACAGAATTTGAGACTTTTTTTAATGCTGATCGATGACAATGAGGATGATGATGATGATTAAGATGATGCTACGGATTTCCATTTCGGTCTGAGACTACATGACAGGGCGGTACTCTACGCTTCCTTTCATAATATATCCCGGCGTCAACCAGGCCCGAGAGATACAGACACCTGCAGTGTTGGTCAGGAAATTTGAGCAACACTCTCAGAAACGCATCCATTAAGTGGATGAAACTCGACTGTGTGGTCCCAGTCTTCCCAACTGAGTCCGCAGCAAACTCAACTCTGGGTAGGAGCTGGTCGGGGCAGAAAAACCCACATGACTCTAATGGGATTCGAACCCACGACCTCCCAGCCGGGAGTCCGCGACGCTAATCACTTCGCCACGGCGGCTGGTCATATATAATGCCCCAACCTACAACATCAGAGGTGAGCAGTTCACCACAAATGTAGAAAACCTAGTAGTTGTAGTAGTAGTAGTAGTAGTACAGTTGTAGTAGTAGTAGTAGTAGTAGTAGTAGTAGTAGTAGTAGTGACAGTTGTAGTAGTAGTAGTAGTAGTGACAGTTGTAGTAGTAGTAGTAGGGATGGGTAGAATTAGTCGTGGTAGCAGCAGAAGCAGCAGTAGTATAGTATAGAAGTAATAGTTGTAGTAGTGGTAGTAGTAGTAATGGTGGTGGTCATAGTGGTGGTGGTGGTGATGGTTGTAGTAGTAGCAGTAGACGTAGTTGTTGTAGTACTAGTAGCAGCAGCAGCAGCAGCAGTAGTAGTAGCAGTAGTAGCAGCAGCCATGGCAGTAGTAGTAGCAGCAGTTGCAGTTGCAGCAGCAGCAGCAGCAGTAGTCGTCGTCGTCGTCGTCGTCGTCGTCGTCGTCGTAGTAGTAGTAGTAGTAGTAGTAGTAGTGGTGGTGGTGGTGGTAGTAGTAGTAGTAGTAGTAGTAGTAGTAGTAGTAGTAGTAGCAGTGTATTTTTCTCCAAAGGTGAACTCCAGGCCAGAAGTACTATGTATGATTCCACCTCATAGGAGAGACTAACAGATAGGTCTTTTCCCCTCTCTCTATCAACATGTCTGTTCAACCTACTATTTGCCTTCTCTGATTGGTGACGCCCAAAGGTGCAAACGCATGGCATGCTTGTTAGCATGCTGGTCTTATCGTCAGGTGAATACAGTATCACATATCCTTTTATGTGCTTCTCTCTCTCTCTCTCTCTCTCTCTCTCTCTCTCTCTCTCTCTCTCTCTCTCTCTCTCTCTCTCTGACTTTGTTTCTGAAAAGAAAAAAAAATATTTAGCTCCCAGTCCTACAACGCCACAAACTTGCGTTACACGGAAGAAGAGCAATTTACTTAGAACGGAATTCTTTTGTCGTCTGTTTTATCCGACTTTCCTTCGATTGTGTTCACAATGACGCTGAACTGCAGCTTCGTGGATCAGAAGCGTGGACAATGAAACACTGACATCATAGTAAATCCTGAATAAGTGACATAGTTTTTGTTCCCATGGTAAATCAGTCACACACACACACACACGCGCGCGCGCGCGCGCGCGCGCATTTGCAAATTTTAGCTACTAGCAGTAGCCACGCATCTATCGCGTATGCAGACAAAACGAACACAGAACAAACACGGACATCTCTAGCTCTGTAAAACAGACATTTCAGGCTTTCTCATATTCCCCAATTCCACACACTACCGAGCTGAAGCCTGTGTCCTACTCCTTGCTGTCCAGACCCAGGAAAAAAGGCTCCCCACTAACGCAGTCTTTCTGACAGACTATGAATCCATCCTGAAGAGCCTCCAGACACCAGAAAGGGAGCAATAATCAAAGCCATCAGAGAAGAACTCGGTCTCCTCCAACAGACAACTACTGTAGTCCGGCAGTGGATCCCTTCTCATGTGGCATTAGAGGGAATGAGAGGGGCAGACAGTCTGACCAAGGTCGGCAGCAGGCAGGAACAGTCAGGGCATCCAGTGTCCGACAATGAAGCTAAAGCAATCCTCAGGCACTACTTCAGAAGAGCGCGGCACCGACGTCACCAACGTGACAGAGCAGCTCAAATTACCATCATGAGGCTGCGAACAGGAGACTTCCAGCTCCTCTCCCATCTCTCACGTCTCAAACTCTCTTATACTGACCAGTGCCCTTGTGGCACGGGCTCCCAAACTCCTACCCCATCTCACAGTCCTGCCCCTCCTTTCAAGCCTTGAGACGCCAGACGTGGCCCAGTCCAGCTGAGGTCCAGGAGAAGGTGTGTGGACCGGCGGGGTCTCTGCGGCGGACTGTGGACTTCCTCCTTGCTAACGGGACTGAGGATGTAGCATGGCTGGCAAGGCGAAAGAGAAGCAAAGATATTCCCCGAGATGACAGCAGCAACAGCAGAAGTCATAGACATACACACATGAACATTCATTCAAGACCGGCGCATTCATTTCATGTTGAACATTGTCACCCATAATGTAGAAACAAAAAGAAATAAAGACAAGTACTCTTGGGGATGTGGATATGGAAAGGACTCTTTAGAGAGCCGGAACAAAAACACACCAATACAAAAAGTAATCAAACGAACAAACATGGGAGGCGATGTTTGTTCCAAACGGCAATTACCTTCCCATATTTTCATACAAAAGCAACCTGATACGCGTTTAGTCAAGAGGTGTACAGCTAAACGATGAATATGTAGTGCAAGCAGCCCATTCGTTTGGATTTTGAAAAAGTAAATCTTTTATAGTGTGAACAAAAATAACCCTTTTTATTTACTGTTGATCCCCCCCCCCCCCCCACCCCCCCCTCTCCTCACTTAGTTTATCCTTTGATTTACACAAATAGCCTGTTTTTAAGCGACGAATATTTAAAAACTTTTTATTTTCAAATCGAATCAATACACCCTGATCTGCTCAAGGTATCTCTGTTAAAGATGAAAATCTGTATGAAGCTACCCTTCAGGTCACGGTGGATGATGAACATCCCCGAAGTAGGCCAAGGGTCCTGGGGTGGATAACGTGAAGGACTGGGAAGGAAACACACCCCTCTACCTTGTTGCACATGACAGACGATAGACAGTCGTGGGGATCTCTTGACTGCTCAGGTATCACGCCTTCCTTCCCCCACTCCTGAACCCCACCCACAGTCAGTGATCAATCATTTAATCGGTCAGTTGGTCAATTGATCGGTTGATGATCAATCAATCGATCAGTCAGTGCACAGTACTTACAGCTGGAAAGGGCAGAAAGCAGCAGCAGCAGAAAGAGGCTGGATGTAGGTGCCATGGTAACGGGTTCTCTGTTGTAACCAGACATGACAAGTGTCAGAGATTGCTATAGATATGGCTATATAGCAGACTCTCTCTCTCTCTCTCTCTCTCCTCTCTCTCTCTCTCTCTCTCTCTCCTCTCTCTCTCTCTCTCTCTCTCTTTTAAGATCCTTTTTAAGATCATCACATCACAACACGACAACAATGCGTCTTATTAGGGACGTCAGTCTCTTCAACAACAACTCTCAAATTATGGTGTTCCACAAAGCTCCATTTTAGGCCCGCTACTCTCCTCATCAGTGACCTACATCAGGTGACTACTTTCTCTCTGCAGATGACTCATCTTCTCTCTCGACCTCTTGCAGATCACCTTTTAAGATCAAGATCATACATCACACAACACGACCATCCTTATTAGGGACGTCAGTCTCTCAAAACTCTAAATTATGCCACAAAGCTCCATTTTAGGCCCCGCTACTCTTCTCAGTCTACATCAGTGACCTACCTCCTGCATGTGAGATCTACATGCGACCTCTTTGCAGATGACACCACAATTCACACCAGCCATCCTTCCAGTCTTTCAAACATTTGCCAAACAGCGCCAAACGTGCTTGTAAAATGGACCGAACTAGATCGCATGCCACTTCATCCTCATAAAACAAAACTGATGTGCATTACAATTAGGCGAAAAAGACAAGGCTCACCAGTAATTTCCCTCCTATACACCTCAATAATGTACTTGTGGAACAAGTCACTCATCATAAAGTCTTAGGACTGATAATTGGCAATAGTCTCAGCTGGAATCCCCACATAATTTCACTCTGCAAAAGATTTTCCCCAGAAAGTCTATCCCTATCAGCTCACCAAAATCAAACACTTTCTTGACTTTCATTCACGAAAACGTGTTGTTTTTTTTTTTTTTTATATGCTCATATTCAGTCTTGTGTTGATTATGCATCGACTTTTTGGGGATTCTGCAGGTGCAAACACACACTAAAACCATTGTTGAGCCTACATAAAAGAGCGCTTAAATTAATTCCTCTGAAGAAAACTAGCCTCGAAAGCTCTGATTATAAAAATCGTGACATTCTTCCATTTAGC
>JADBJO010000723.1:515000-540000 GCA_016801955.1 Conus betulinus | reverse complement strand
GCCAAGATATTTGTACATATTTACAATGTTTTAACTCGTTATCATAAAAAAACATCTTTCCCTTACAGCATGGTATCCCCCATTCCGAAAAATGACAATGTTCGATTTTTCCATATTTACAATGAGATGAAGACGTTCAGTTGCATCAGATAGAATATTCAACTGCGTCTGAAGACTAGTAACACTATCAGATATTAGTGCAAAATCATCAGCAAACAGGAGGATTAGTATTTGAATATAATCTGGCGTCAACTGAACACCATGGCGACCAGATTCAGCACATCTTTCGTCAGCTCATTTATAAAGAGTGAAAAAAAGCACAGGTGAGCAAACCTCCCCCTGCTTCAAGCCTCGAGGGCACAAAAAAAAGCATCTGTTAAATTCACCACCAACGCGCGTCCCTTGCTTTGACAACATTATACATCGATTTTAAAGCACTGAGTATCTTGCCTTGTAGGCCGTTTTTATGCAAGATAATCCACAACTTTCCTCTGCACACAGTATCAAAAGCTTTGCGGAAATTGATAAATTCTACATACAATTTCCTGTGTCTGACAAGTTGCTTTTGTACCATAGCATAGAGAGTGAATATATGACCTGCTGTACAGTAGCCTTCCCTGAATCCAGCTTGCTCTTCACCAACAATTCCCTTGTCATCAATCCAGTTTAAAATGCGCTTGTTCAATACAAAATTATACAACTTACTACAAATATTGAGAAGAGAAATGCTTCTATAACTATCTTGGAACATTCACATCGCCCTTTTTGTGCAGAGGCTGAATAATGGACAATGACCACCCATCAGGAAAAAGCGCATGATCAAAAAGACAGTTAAAATTTTAACAAGGAAAGGCAATATATTTGTTCAATGCTATTTTTGTAAAATTCCCCAATGAGTCCATCCGGGCCGGGTGCCTTCCGAGATTTAAGTGCTTACAGCAGCTCGAATTTCATCTGCTGTTATCGATTCATTGAGTGCGTCACATTCGATGGTACGCGTGCTATCAAGAGGAACTGAATCGTCGTCACTGTTAAGTGTGTAATTATTGCCATCATCACAAGGAACATCAATATCACCAACTGCAGTTGCAACAGTATCTGGCACAGAATGAAACAATATTTCAAAATGATGAAACCATTCATTTTTTGTTATCATATTTTGCACACCTGTCCTAGAATTCACAGAACGAATGCTATCCCAGAATTTTGTTGCATCATTTAATTATCCCGTATTGAGCGCACAATCTTTTCTTTATGCAGTTTCTTTTTCGATTCTAATAGCTCTTTATACTGTTTTCATTTTTCAGAATAAGCTGGACTTTTAGAATCAATATGGCTTTTGCCAAGGTGGCGCCGATGCCGGCGCCAGAGAGTTCAACTCTGCCTACAGGCTATATTTTCATCTTTTCACATCCAATATATTTAGTTTTCTTTATGCAGTTTCCTGCATAAACAAAACACTCATTAAATTTAGCAAGCGCCAAATTGATATCATTTTCAGTAAATGACATGGCTTCATCCAAGATAGCTTTCACCTCGACACAGCACATGTTCTTGTAAGCAACATGCTTATCATCATTCCACGTGTATTTTGTAATTGAAAAGGTTTCACAATCAATGTTTTGTTTTGGAATAGATAAACATTTTGAAGATTGAGAGACAATTCAATTGCAGTGTATTTGTTTCAACCATAGATATAACATTAAAACATTTTCACATATTTTACTAAGGAGCTGGAAACCAGAAAATAGTCTATAACACTGCTTCCATTCGATGATACATATGTGAAATCTCCCGAGAAAGTCCGAGACTCAAGTCCATTTAAAAATGCACAATTCATACAGTTCACACACAGATAACAGATAGCGACCAAAGAATTAACTATATTGTCCGTTGATCAGGGGGTTCTTTTAAATCATTACTGTCAATAGATTCCCGCGCATCATAAAAAGAATCATGTATGTCAACAGCTTTGACACTGCGTGAACCAATTCTTGAATTTAAATCTCCACAGATTATAACAGGAACACTATTATGCTCTCAAGCAAAATCAAGCAAACGGTCTTCTAGCATGGATATATCATTATAAATATCTGTTTCTTCATAATAAATGGAATGCTCAGGGGATATATAAGCACTAATTAATAAGCAATCAATCATTGTTCCAATGATCTTTTGGAAAATCTTTAACACAGTAATTTTGTTGAGTTCACATTCAATTCTAGTCAAATATTCAGTCATATTTTTTTTCCTGACTGGAAACACTACCCCACCTGAAAGACGACTGTTAGTACTTCTGACAGTTTGATCCCAGGAGAGACATATGCTACATGAGAAGGGGATTAAAGAATCTGGAAATGTCTGGGAAAAGGGGTTTCGACCAGCAACTCAAAATCATATTTCGTAACAAAATAAGACAGATCAACTTGATTTGTAACGCTCCATATACCTTCTACATTCAGCGACACAATGGAAAGAGACGCTTTCGTGAATGAGAGAGAGAGAGAGAGAGAGAGAGAGAGAGAGAGAGAGAGAGAGAGAGAGAATGGCTTACCTGAGAATGAGCAGGAGCGAGAACTGCCTGTGTCTAGCCTTCACCGCCAATTTATAAAAAAAATCCCGTGGTGAAAAGATGAGCACAGCAGTTAGCATAAATCCTGTTCCTATCTGATATCCCGATGGACAAATCAGTTTACGATCTGATTGGAGAGATTTAAGAGGGAGACAGAAAACGGCCTTCATTTGATCAAACCTCAGTTAAAGCTGTCATATGATTTACACATAAAAAGGGGGTGGTGGATGAGGGTGGTGGAGTTGAGAAGACGAGAATGGGCAGAAGGAAAAATATTCGAGTGAATATTCGTACGCACATACATGTGCGCGTGCGCACTCACACACACACACACACACACACACACACACGCGCGCGCGCGCGCGCGCGCGCGCGCGTGCACAGAGAGAGAGAGAGAGAGAGAGAGAGAGAGAGAGATTCAGATTCAGATATAGACTAAAATGTTTTATTCAGTAAGGTCATCGCCCTATATGAACAGGGGCGGTCACAGAGTTTAGCAGGTATTAGTATGAGGATTAAAGCAAAACTCATCGTCCATACGAACATTATATTCCAGGACAAATCACGAGAGAAGAGTTTGTCCAAATGAAAAGCTTTATGCGGATACAATTCTGATTTGCGTACTGTTCCTTATTCTTTCGAAGCCATACATCAGCAACATTTAAATAAGAATGGATGCATAAAGAATTTCTCTGGAATCAATTTCATATAAGATCGTTCAGAACAGAACCTATTAGAACAAAATGAAGCTCATCCTCAATTGAATCTTTACACAATGGACAGGATACCTCATTACCATATGTGGTTTTAAATCAATATGAATGTGCATTAATATCAGAACACTAAATCTAAATCTAGTAATAGTGAACTGCAAATATCTATCCACGTCAAATGAGATATGTTTTCACCAAATGACTAGAGGTACAGCTTATATACATTTGAAGCCTTTCACTTGATTTTATATGACTTTTCCAGTCCTGCCACCCACAAATAATTAACCTCTGGCATAAAATTTGTATAAATATTTTCTTCATCAACACCTTGGCATTCCCACACGCAACCTAAAGCAAACCACAGAGAAATAATCGCATGTTTGATACCCAGTTATTTTTTCCACTTTGGGTCTAAATCATATAACGTGGCGTAAGATTTCCTTGGTTGTTGATCAACACTATTTTTTTTACTGGTTTGAAACAGCAACGAACGCCCCTAATTGCCGAGCTTGTATACAGTGGGTAAATGTTTGTCTCTCTATTTACAACGTCATTGATGTTTTCATATCCACTCACCCAAAACTTTTTTAGGCCAAATGATTGAATTTATTCACAATTTACTTTTCTATCCAATCTTCACAACTCTGACCTATATCAAACAATCTGTGTGTGTTGGTAGCGAAAAAAAATGATAAAAAGTTCTAAACAATTGTTATCAAAGAGTATATATTTTTCAAATTATGTAACAAACGATTCCTTGCTCTTCCAGAAAGATCTCTGCAAGCAGCTTCAAAACTCAAAAGAATAGAGAGAAAGATTCCAAGGTACTTGTTCACATTTACTACAGGCATTGCAAGATCATTGTATGTCCATCTTTCCATGGCTGACAAGTGTCCCCTTTCTTGAAAACTATTATGTTAATCTTATCCATGTTAACCTTCGACTGCAATTGGTTAGCTGAAGTCTTCAAAGTATGTAGTTGTGTCTGTAAACCTATAGCTGTTTCAGATAATAATACTATATTGTCAGCAAGCAGTAATATGAATAATGCCATATAATCTGCAGTAACTCTAGCATCCATGTTTTCCGTTATTTTTACTTCTTCTAGTGCTAGAACGTTTATGAATAAAGAGAATGGAATAAGGCTGCAGAGATATCCCTACTTTACACCTCTAGTACAATTTATGTGATCCGTGAGTTTTGCCCCACGTCGTATTCTTGTTTTGACATTATAATGCATGCTTATAATGCATTTGAAAAGTCTTCCCGTAATCCCGCTTTCTTTTAATTAGATAGGCCATATTTAACTTCTGCTGATCGAGTCAAACGTCTTTTGAAAGTCATTAAATACTAGATATCATTTACGATTAAGAAAAAAAAGTGTTTCTGAACAAGAGCCCTGAGAATGAACATATAATCAACAGTTGAATATCTAAACTTAAAGCCTGCTTTGTGATCGCAAGTTACATTATCATCCTCTACATATTCTTTGATTTATAATGATGCTGAATACTTTCCTACTTACATTCGACATTGAAACACCTCTAAAATTATTGGTATTGTTTACGTTACCCTTTTTGTAGAACGGCAAGGTCATAGACTCACACGAAGTTTCTGGAAAACACAGTTGTAATTAATGTGTTAAATAACTGTGCCAAAAATCATCAACGTTTTTACAAGGACTTTTTAAAAACTCCCTGATTATTCCATCAGGTCCAGCAGGTGTTCGTCTTTCAGTTTTTCAAAGCACTATCTGAACTTCTTCACGAGAAACTGGACGATTCATATGTTCATTATCAGCTTCCGGTAGGGCATCACTGCTACCATACGTCGAGTCTTTATCCAACAAATCTTTAAAGTGCTGAAACCCGTTATCTGAAGGCATTACTCGTTGGTTCTTTTTCGACGATATATTAGACGTATACGTCCAGAACTTTTTTTTATCATTTCTAGAAGGTTTTTGTATTCTCTTCTAGCTCTCAATATTTACTGCTTTAATAATCTACTAAATATTCTTAGCTATCAGTGTAGCTGAGTTTTATTGTCTTTGCAATCCTTATCAAGCCACCCCTGTCATAATTACCCTTAATAATTTTCTTCATGTATGCGACACACTCTGGAATACAATCATTGAACCTATCCAGTGTATCATTGATGTTAACGTCGATCATTCGAAATCAGTTTGTAATTTATCTTGCATCTCTTCCTCACACACATTCTTGTAAAGTCTGTTACCATATTCATCATTCCTCACACATTTCTGTATTATCTGTAAACCATCACTATCTCCAGTTTTATTTGAATCATCATGGCTAAAACCAATACAGAATTCAACAGGAAAATGATCAGAATCAAAATGATCGGCAACGTGTAATTCACACACGTCGTATTGAAGGTCGTAAAAATCATTAGACAAAATGAATAATCATCCACACTGCTTCCATTTTCACTTGCATATGTACAGCAACCTTGCTGGTCTTCATTTCATTAAATCCAATGCAGTACACATACTTAACCATGATTTACCAGAACTGTATTATCTGTAAACTATCACTTCTTCCAGTTTATCTGTATTGTCACGGCTAAAACCAATACAGAATTCAACAGAAGAATGATTAGATTCGAATTGACCGGCAGCATGAACTCACACAAGTCGTAGAGAAGGTAGTAAAAATCATTAGGCAAATTGAAACAATCATTCACACTGCTTCCATTTTCGCTTGTATATGCATAGCAATCTTGCTGGTCGCTATTTCATTCCAATGTCGTGCACATATTTTACAGTGATTTACCAAAATTATTAACGCATTTATCTTGAGAATGCTAGTCACATGCAACAGAACGACTTTTGAATGGGACATTGCTATTGCCAGATACTGGACGTGATCGAAAAATATTAGAGATTCACCACAGATAATGGTGTTAACATCTTCCATCTGTATTCACAAGTCAGTCAAACACTCTTCAAGAATAGCTTCACCTTGATAATAATCAAAGTGTGAGTAGAAAAGAACTCTCTCTGGTAAGACATAAGCACAAATGTAAAGAACGTCTTTCA
The DNA here is from genome assembly GCA_016801955.1 of Conus betulinus. Classification (NCBI taxonomy): domain Eukaryota; kingdom Metazoa; phylum Mollusca; class Gastropoda; order Neogastropoda; family Conidae; genus Conus; species Conus betulinus. The sequence continues at coordinate 533,657 of JADBJO010000723.1, read as the reverse complement.
CGCATCCAAGCAACCGTTTATCAATGACAAATGCACACATCTCAAAAGACGTAATGTGTGAAAAGACATAATGAAATATGAACTTAGAGCTTATACCATTAACATTAAAGATAAGAGATTCTGGACTGTTGGTAGAACAAGATTTCACTTTCGCAACAAAAGGCAAAGCTTTATTTACAGAAGTGGATGCATCGTCTTTTATATCATAGCAAAGTAGATTTCCTAATTCTCCATCTCCACGAATTATTGGAGTGCAAGACTTTTTTAGGCAAAGGACAACAGTCACTTTAATGCCCAACTGGTCTGATAGGCTCTAAATCCTCACGTCAGAAAGGTGTGGTCACCATTGGATTGTAAGAATCAACTGGGAAGAATCCGGTGTTGCTGTTTGATTTGTGTCTGTCACAAATTCTGTTTTAGACTTTGGTTCAAACATAGGGCCAACCAGATTCCTATTTCATTTCCTTCAGTGAATCATGCACATAAAGACAAAACTACTTACCATTGATTGACAAATTAGCAGACCCCATACGAACTTGATTACCCTCAGCCTTAGCTTTTTTTTTTTTTCAGTGAGGGCCCAACTTACTCTTGATGTCATGTACGCCTCGAGGGAAATCCTCCCCAACAAACACCCTTCTGGTTTTGCTTCGTTTTCAATATTTCAATATTTGCTTGTGAAGGAAACGCCAGGCGATAGTTAGTGGATCTGATCTTGAGTTCAGTCGATGCAAACGATCAAATACAACAGTATCAGTAAAATCAAGCTTGTCTGTGATCTAATCACAAACCTGATCCTCACACACTTTTCACTCCACCCTCCCTTTTCTCCATATCATAGAAAATCAGGTTACTTCTCTAAAACTGCTCTCTATGTCGTCACATTTTCGTTCGAAGTCATCTACCCTGGAAGTCAAATCGCCGTTCTTTTTTGTTCAGCAAGTCATTTGTATGTCTCCGCTCGTTTGCCTCCTCCCTCAGTCCACTCACAAGAGCACGAAGAGTACCATTTTCCTGTCAAAAAAGACGCATTTCCTCCTCCTTCACACTGTCCAGCTTGCCATTAAAGGAGCTCGCCACATCTTGCAATTTTGACATCAGATAAGCCAAAGAAGGTTTCTTATCCGGTCTTGGATTGTAGCAAGAAAGACGAGTCTGCCATGGAGGCCCCAGAAGATCCAGAGACGTTCATATCAGGACTGGGGCTGGGGTTTCAGAGAGAGAGAGAGAGAGAGAGAGAGAGAGAGAGAGAGAGAGAGAGAAGATTTCTTTATTATGTTTCTTTTTGTTTCGTTTTTTGCGTTTTTTTTTTTTAATCCTTACTTGGATTTTCTTCATGGAAAAGTACGCCACATCTTTACAACAGTTTGTTTTTTGTCATTGACTTCTTGAAAGACCTTTTATCTCCGATGTTCACTAACTGTGCAATATTTGCAAAGTAGAATATTTTCTGTTTAAAATCATCAGTTTTTACTCCATTTGCATTTTTACATTCTCACGTGATTTGGCTAGTAGGTTAAAAAGAAATTCAAGAACAGATTTATACAGTATCTGAAAATAATTTGGCATCCAGACCAGTTCAAAAACGCTTTGAATCTGATTCACGTGGACCTTATTGTAAGAGTAAAGTATGGCAAAAGCCGAAAATAAATGAAGGCGCCCCTGAAAAATTGTTCATGTAACTTCATGTAATTTTAAAAGAAACGTGAGTTTCTGAGAATACAAACTGCGCATTCTGCAAAAGAGAGAGTAGCATTACTGAGCATATACTCTGAGGATGCAACAAGATAAGTTTTTGGCAGCAAATGAAAAACAAAAACAAACACCTGATTTCTGGGGAGGGGGGGGGGGGTTGCTGTCAAAGTTGGCACGACTGAAGTATTTGGAATGAATAAAGAAGTCACCACTGATGAGATGTTTAAGGATTGATCTTACTACCAAGCAGTACATATACTGTACTCAACAGTGACTCCCATCTATGGAGATTGTCACATACGTGTTAAGAGAAAAGTTAAGAACTGAAGAACATACTTTTAAAAAGGCGATGCAAGAATTTTTTCTTTAAATAAGGTGTCACTATCTACCAATGTTTATTGAATGTAAATTAATGATTGCTTAAATCTCTCTCTCTCTCTCTCTCTCTCTCTCTCTCTCTCTCTCTCTCTCTCTCTCTCTCTCTGTCTGTCTGTCTGTCTGTCTGTCCATCTCTTTCTTTGTGTGTGTGTGTGTGTGTGTGTGTGTGTGTGTGTGTGTGTGTGTGTGTGTGTGTGTGTGTTGGCTATTGAGGTGAGTGTGAATATAAACTATGGATATGAAAACTTGATGAGGATAGACACCATTCAAATGCATAAAAATACATGGTGGAAAAGACATTTGAAACAACCAAAACGAACAAACAAAAAGAAAAAAAAGGAAAGCAAAATAAGGGGAAAAAACAATTCAAACACTGTCTGTTTTCTAAAGAAATATCAATAACTTAGAACCTACATATTCCAAATCAAAGTCGCAAAAGTGGTTGGGTTTTCTATGTGACAAATTTGTATGTCTTGATTGCCGGGCTGTCTTTGTTTCTGTATTTCAAAATAAACATCATTATTCAACTTTTAGTTTCAACAAGTGACAGGGCGGAAAATGAACAAAATTTACAAAGAATAAGGGTCAGTCACCGCCACAGATACAGATACAGACAAACAGGTTACAGGACAACTTTAAGATTATTATATCATGACTAGCAAAGGTCTTTGCATGTTTGTTAAGGTTTTCATGGTTTTTGTGGTTGTTTTTTTTTCTTGGTTTTGTTGTTGTTGTTGTTTTGTTGTTGTTGTTGTTGTTGTTGTTGTTGTTGATGATGATGTTGTTGTTTGTTGTTGTGTTGATGTTGTTGCTGCTGTTGTTGTTGACGTCGTCGTCGTCGTTGTTGTTTGTTTAATTTTGTTTGTTTTGAGCAGTTTTCCTCCTATATTTTGTGTCATAGTATGTTTATCAAATCTTTCAAAGTTTAGAAAAAAAAAAATCTTCATGAGCTCAACGAAGATAAAACGAGACTCAGGTTACCTCAAAGGTCTGACATCATGTATTTATACAACACAGATTATATACTGTGACTTTAGAATATAAACTATTGAGTCAAAAGCGAGTAAAATTCGGCGCTTGTTGTCACAGTCTAGTCTTCCGCCGAGTGTACATTTACCTTTTTGTTTTACATCAAACAAGTGACTTACTAAGATTATACCAGCCGCTGTGGCGAAGTGGTTAGCGTCACGGACTCCCGGCTGGGAGGTCGCCGGTTCGATTCCCATCAGTCATGTGGGATTTTTCTGCCCCAACCGGCTCCTACCCAGAGTTGAGTTTGCTGCGGACTCAGTTGGGTAGACTGGAACCACACGGTCGAGTTTCATCCATTTAATTTTCTGAGAGTGTTGCTCAAATTTCCTGACCAACACTGCAGGTGCCTGTATCTCTTGTGCCTGGTTGACGCTGGGATATATTAGGAAAGGAAGTGTAGAGTACATCCTTGTCATGTAGTCTCAGACAGAAATGGAAATCCGTAGCATCATCTTAATCATCCTTATTCTCATCGATCAGCATTTAAAAAAAAAAGTCTCAATTTCTGTTGCCCTTCATGCCCTGCTATCACTGTGACCTCAATTTTGATGTCCTCTTCAAGTCTGGCCTTGGTTTGGTTCCGTCAAGGTCACCGATATTGGCAAGTCCATGGGGGCTGTCGTTGGACGGACGTGGTGGCGCCCCGGAGGGAGAGCTCACTTACACCGGCTCTGCGACTAAGCAATTATTGTCGTCAGTAGGGGGCTTAGTAGGTGGTGTCCTGCGTATGTTAGATCAGAACAGGCGCCACTGAACACCACCGAAGTGACTCGGCAGCAGTGCGGTGTCTTCTTCTCCGGCGGCTTGCCTCTTGACGACTTGACAGTGACTGCTTCCTGTGGATTGCCGGTGTCGGGGCTGCGGCGGGGCCAACCGAGCTGTGGCTGTGGACGAGTGTCGGAATGAGCGGCGTGGGTGCATTGCCCCTGAGGTGGCGCAGAGGTTGGGACAGAAAAAAAATATACTAAGATTTTTTTTTTTTTCAGTATTTAACATTTCTGTGACATACGGCGAGATAAGCCTCCACCACACGTGAAACTGATCGCTTGAAGAGAAAAGCACTCTAGATAACTGGTCCTCCAGCTCATAAATTCTGACGTCCGGTTTTGAGAGATTAAACCTTGTGTTGCTATTCTCAAACTACTTCATTTCAAAATTAGTTTCAAGACAACATTAAAGATACCAGCCCAATTTATGTGTAACCTCCATCCGCTGATCATATATCCTATCAGATCAGAAAAAAAAAAAAAGAAAAGAAAAGAAAAAAAACACACACTGGCAAGTTTGACAGGAAACAGCTTGGAAGGTCAACGCACAAATTGGATTTTTTCCTTATCACTAGTAGCAAGACAGTTGGTTTTAGATTAATTTTCTTCCTTTTGAATGTTCACTGCGTGATAACGGCTGTATTTTATGCTTTGTTATTCTCTCTCTCTCTCTCTCTCTCTCTCTCTCTCTCTCTCTCTCTCTCTCTCTCTCTCTCTCTCTCTCTCTCATGACCACTTTTTGTTGTTTTGCTAAGCAAGAAGGTGTTTTACGGGAGGAAATATGGTGTGAGGGGAGATGGGAGTGTGCCCATTATTGCCTAGCGTCCCATTTTTGGCATACTTTACTTGTAAGCCTTTCAAAAGTGAATCTTATTATCTGTGGGCATATGCTTCTCTACATCAGTAAAGGAAGGCTACTTCGCCAATCAAACACAATTTTGGTGGATGACTTCCCATGGAGCATCTGACAGCAGCCATTTGCATCAACATTTTCAAGAGAACAATCGTCGAAGAGTCCGCCTCCAAAAGGTAAGCCCATAGTTCATTCCGCATGTAACTTTTTAATCATATCAAATAAGAAAAAAATATTGTTTTGGATCATGATCTAAACTTGTGTCGTTTAGATTTTGATGGAAAATATAGATCACGTGTTCCATGTGCTGAAAGATGCGTCCCAAAATTGAGACGCTAGGTACGAGAGGGTAGGTTTTTTTTTTTTGTTTTTTGTTTGTTTTTAACTCCTGTAGTTCTCGTGTTTGTTTCAGTGATTTAACGGTATATGAAGTAATAAGCATGCTAGAAGACGAACTTGCATTTGAAACAGCAAATACATCTGTAGAACCACCGTTAAATGATGATCTGACAGATGAGGATAGTGCGGATGAGAACGAAGGAGGAACGGTCGACAACCTGAATCGGTGCCTGAGGGCAGAGGCACAAGCTGTGGTGGCAAAGGGTGGAGTGCGCACTACGTTCACAGATGACAAGGAAGAGGAGGACTTGCACCAGCTGTGAATATTAGTGGAAGATAAGTCAGTTACGAAGATAATGAATGGTTTCCATCTGGCTCGTTCATCGTCCTCTCCGCAAGGGGATATTGGTCAGAGTATAGTGACAGTTCATAAGGGCTTCATTTGGGATCCTGCTGGATCGATATAGAGTCCAGTTACTGAACTGGAAGATTGATTGGCAGTGATTTCCAATGACCAATCCCCACAGAGGATTAGCAAATGAGGCTCATACATGTAATATATGGAAATGTAATGGTTTCATTGCTCGCATGTTCATTTTCAGATTTTATTTTATTTCACTATATTGTTGTGCACAGGCACCTGGAGAGGCTGACCCAGAGGGACCTTTTACTTCAACATGTGGTTCCACATCTTTTGGATGTATAGCTAAGAGGCAGGGGTCTTTCAGCTAAGAGGCAAGGGTCCTCACTAACAGAAGTACTTCCAGTAAAAGAAAGAAGACGATGTCGAAGACCAGAGACTTACGGTGCACAACACTTGGCCAAAGGCAGAAGGACAGGTTCCAGTGGAATGCTCCCCAGCTTCATGTGTCTGGACTTCCATCCACACCCTTGAGCTCTCTGAAGTCTTTTTTTGATGATGAACGCATCTAGATAATGGTTGACATGTCAGACAAGTATGCACGCTCAAAAGAAAACGAAACTCAAAACAAGTCAATGTGAAATGAAGGCCTTCCTAGAGATTGAGATACCAGAGCCTCACACCATCAAGCACTATAACCATACCACGGGAGGCGTAGACCGTCTGGATCAACATGTTGATTAGTGTCTTACAGCCATCAGAACCAAAAAGAGTAGTGGTGGTGGCCCATCTTGGCATACTGCCTTGGTGTGAGTTTGCAGCAGACTTGGCATCTGCAGAGAGAAACACCCCACCAGCCAGGAAAAGCCTCGTGATTTGCTGGCAGTACGTCGTTCTATTGCTTGGGCCTACCTGATCTGTGTACAAAGAATCAAAGGAGGTGGACAGCCCTAATGCCAAGAGAAAAATCCCATCCTCGATAAGACAGTGTCCACTACAGTCCGATTTGATGGAATCAACCATCTTGTAAAGCCTTGGCAAACCCAGCTTCGCTGTTTTTGGCATGGAAACCGATGAGAGATGTCAGAAGTGTAGAGCGGGACTGAATGACAAATGCTTTGCAGTTTTCCACACTCAGTGACTGCAGCGTCCAGGACGGAAGGACTATACTCAATAGTAATGACAGTCAGCATTTGGTATTTGGAAAGACTATTTGTTTTTTTTTTAATTATTTTTTCTCCGCCATTCTACCCTCTCCCCTTCCATTTCTGTATTGCAGATAGCAAGGTACGTGTTTGCAGAAAAGATTCATTTCATGTTTTCAAATGCATTGCTTTTTTTTTTTTACCTTGTATGATCCTATTCCCTATTTTTTTCTTCTTTTTTTTTTTCCATCACAGTGTGTTTTCCTCCATAGTTCGTCGTCAAATAATCATAAAAACAATTAAAACCTAGCCATCACTTGCAGTGGAGATTTTGTCATCTGTATGAAAAAAAAACCCTACCCTCTCGCACCTAGCGTCCGATTTTTGAGTTCGTCGTCAAATAATCATAACAATTAAAAGCTAGCCGTCACTTGCAGTGGAGATTATTGTCATCTGTATGAAAAAAACCCTACCCCCTCGCACCTAGCGTCCCATTTTTGCGACAGTACTATCATCCACCACAGCATCATTGCGACAACGACAACAACATTGCAAATACATATTTGCCAAAAATACGGCTGATAACCTTCAAACAACATTAAATCTGACACATTTTCAAAACAAAAATTCTGACATTCATGGGTAAAAGTGTTCCTCTTTTGTTTTTTTTGTTTTGTTTTGTTTTGGGTTTTTATTGTTTTTTTTTTTAATACCTTAGATTTGATGTTGATAGGGACTTCATCTTGATTCCTCATTCACGCTGTGTTCACACGCTGGTTCACACCCGTTAGTTTCCAGCTTTCAGCCAAGGATATCATGGCACTTCAGTGCTGTCCTTGGTTGAGCACCGGCGGAGTGTATGCTTCCTGTTTTCATTGTCGGAGACATTCTGTTTCACTGCGGTCGCAGTCTTTTTAGGAGGATGGTTGTCACTTTTCGGAGTGCCTTTATGACGATTGGACATTAATGGATCTCTGTCAGTACTGCGTTGGCTTGTCCCTGTGAGTTTGGGGGAAGGGGGGGGGGGGGGGGGTGGCGATACTTGGGTTCTGTGCCATTGTCCTTCGTCTTCCAGGTTGTTTAGGCTTGTCAGAAGGATCAGCTCAGCAGCAGCCTGTGTTCATTCTGTGTCGTCTTTGAACTGAAGGTATGCTTTATTGACGAGGGAAGTGGGGGGTTTCGGAGAGGGGGTCGGGTGGGATGGACCGTTATTACTCCTCTTGTCGTGTTTACCACCATTGCACAGTGCTCGTGAGCGTCTGTGTGAAAAGACAACTTTACCACACAGTGAAGTATTTGCGCTATGTCTTCATCACATGAATTAGATGGATGAAAGTTATCACTCATTCAAATACACGCTTAAAATGAAATGAAGACAGAGTGAAACTGCTGCCAATACTCTTCCTAAATCGTAACACATAGAAACATCACACTTTGCTTAATATAAAAGAAGGTAAACGAATGCTTACAAAGCGTGTTCTCCTTTTTAAATGAGTTACAGTGAACGAAGAAGTAAAAAAATGAATTTAATTTTCAGTAACTTTTTTTTTTCAGTTGACAACTGCTTTTACAGTGCATGCTAATGGTGCGCGATCGGACAATTTCTTTTTCTTCTTATCATATTTCCCCATCATCCATAACATCTCTCTCTCTCTCTCTCTCTCTCTCTCTCTCTCTCTCTCTCTCTCTCTCTCTCTCTCTCTCTCTCTCTCTCTCTCTCACAACTTTGTGTTAATTTTTTTGACTGGCACATATGAGACAATAATAATGATGACGACGACAGCAACAAACAACAACAACAACAACAACAACAACAACAACATAATGATGATGATGATGATGATGATGATGGTGATGATGATGATGATGATGATGATGGCGACAATGATGATAATATTAATGAAAGAAATAATAATAATAATGATCTGGCAGTGTGTGACAGCTTGCGCAATGGAACGATTACCACTGTGACGCTTGCAGGAAAGCTGAGGAGATCGACCACCTAGAATCATTCTCGAGACGAAACAAGTTAAGATTTTTCCACGCCCAAATGAGAGCCCCCAACAATGCACCCACAAAGTTGTTAAGCTTCTGAACAGATGTTTCCCTGACAAGAAACAATGGACAGTCGATGACATCGAACGTGCCCATGGCACAGGTCGCAAGACCGAGGACTGGAACACCCCAGACCCATTATCGCCTGCATCCACCGCTGGAACGATAAATTCAATAATCTCCAGGCAAACAAGAGCAGGAAAAAATGGCTGTCTCCAATAGTGTCAGAGTGGCCGCCGACCTTACTCATCGACATAGCCAAGTTCTCAAGAAAGAAAAGGCAGCAGGAAGAAGCGTCTATTTCTGGAAGGGTCGTCTGCATCACAGACAGTCTCAGCAGCAAATCAGGAACCATAGGAAATCACTTCCTAAAGACAGCCCTGTTGACTCTGCAGTCAGAGGAAGAAGGAGCCCGGCAGAAGCTGACAGCAGAAAGACAATGGGGAGGAGACAGTCAGATCCAGAAATAACTGGTGGTATACCTCAAGGAGAGGACCTGATTCAACTCACGTCCAGTCACCTCTATGGAAAGCAGACCAGTGGTCAGACCAGCCAGGTAATCTGCAGCCTGAACAGCCATCCACCCCACCCCTATGACATGAACGCACTCCCGTCACTCCAGAGTCAGAAGCCGAAGGTCAATAACAGATACCCTTCACCTGCAGAGCATGAGAGTACCAGAGACAGCACAACTGAAAAAAAAGACTTGATACACACCATCAAGAAGAGGTCATACTCAGCTCAACTGAAGCTGACAAAGACAACGTATGTTACTGTGGACAGTAACCAGAAGTCCCACCCATCGACCTGTCAGTCCCAGATGTTTTCCACGCCCGCAAAACCCCAGCGTCAACGTAACCAAGGTACCGGCGAAAAATCGACCAGTGGGGTGAGACTGGTAGAGGAAGGTAGAAATGACATGTTCCCCAATGACTTGTTGGTATCCCCAAAAGTGTCTCCTACAGCCCCATCCCACAGTGATGATGCCCATGTAGGAACACGCTGGTGACTGACACAACTCCTCCTTCAGGATGTTCATCAAGCAATAGACGTTGAGCACTCAAACTCCCTGGCACTAACTGATTGTACTCCAGGGGGTGATTCTGCTCAGATCCCACCAATTTTGTCAGAATCTGTACCGACTATACCCTCACCCTTAGACACTTCAGACAGCAGTTTGACTCTTGTGAAACAGGCAATGGCAGTGGTACTGAATCAAGGTGACGTTAAGAGCCAACCACCTGCCATCTTGCAAGCATGTAGCTTGCCACAGGTGAAGTCCACGGCACAAAACTGTTCTGTGGTGATTGAAACTCCCAAAACAGCAGGTCGTCTTACTTGAAGCAAAACGAGGTGCAGACAAATGCAGTTACAGAGAGCTTTAACACATCAGTACAACGGAAAGGGGGAAAGGAGATAGTATGATGGCGGACAGAAGAGAAGGAGGGAATGGAAGGGGTGACAGTGGTGCAGGAAGGAAAGAGGGACAGTAAAGTAAATGCTATACTAATATTCTCAACAAGAGATTAGTGAACTTCATTGAGACAAATGAGAAGCTAACAGAGTCCCAAGCAGGTTTCGGAAAGGGTGTTCTACATTTGACCACATTTTTACCTTGAATGCAGTCATCCAGAAATATTTTTCAAAGAAAGGAGGAAAGTTTTTTTCATGTTTTGTGGACCTGAGAAAAGCGTTTGATTCAGTTCAGCATGGATCATTATTGGAGATTCTGATAAAAACAGGAATCCATGGTAAATTTATAAGGCAATAAGGGCTATTTATAAATCAGCTCTTTCATGCGTCAGAATAGAGGATTGTGTAACTGATTTTTTTATTTGTGCTGTTGGGGTGAGACAAGGCTGCATCCTGAGCCCAGAACTTTTTTCTATTTTTAAAAAGAAATTGCTATGGCAGTGGAAGAAAATGGAATACATAGTATCCAATTGTTACCAGGTTATGTTGAGCTATGTATACTTTTGTTTGCTAATGATATAGTTCTGCTGTCCGACACCGCTAGAGGTCTACAGAATCAAATTGATGTACTGAACGAATCTTGCAAAAAAACTGTTTCTGAATATTAACAAAGACAAAACAAAGGTTACGGTATTTCGAAAAGGAGGGTTTCTAGGCAAAAACGACAAATGGAATATAAATGGAGATTATTTAGAAGTAGTAAATGAATATAACTATCTTTGTGTTTACAACCAAAATGAGCATTCCAAAGTGTGTTGATGTTCAGGCGGTGAAGGGCATAAGAGCTTGCACTGAATGTGTAAAACATATTGGCAGACTGCGTGGTATTTCAAAATCTTGTTTGTTCAAAATATTTGACACTTAAGTACAACCTATATTACTGTATGCAGCTGAAATGGGGGGTATGAATAGATTAGATTAGACAACATTGAAAAGGTTCACAGTTATGCATGTAAACGATTTTTACGAGGCCCATTAAAAGTACCAAATAAGTTTGTTCTTGGGGAAACAGGAAGGTACCCATTATATGTGAATAGTTATTTTAGATGTATTGAATATTGGCTTAGAATTCTAAAGATGGACTAGAATCCCCAGGATTGCATATGCAATGCATTGGAAATTAGATGAAAGGGGCAAAATTTGTTGGGCAAGTCAGATCAGAAATGTTATGTGCAGAATGGGGTTTGGGCGTGCATGGATAAATCAAGGAGTAGGATGTGAACAGGCTTTTCTCTCTTTATTCAAACAAAGACTGAAAGATAATTATTTACAAGAATGGGAGGAATCTATCATGAATAAAGATATATACAGAAATTATATGCTTTTTAAAACAACCCTAGAAAACGAACCGTATTTCCAGTTTTTAGATATCAGATGCTTCCGTGACGGACTTGTGAAATTAAGACTGGGGGTACTACCAATAAATGGTTCTTCATTTAGGAGAATATTTAGTGAAAACCTAAAGTTTGACTGTTCAACATGTAAAGTAACTGACGATGAAAATCATTTTGTACATCACTGTCCTAGGTATAATGAAATAAAAACAAACATTTTAAAGGTATTAAACAACCGTATACCGATACACTTCACAAGGGGTCAGTAGATACGATAAGAAAACTTGCTATAAGAAAACTTGCTATTGAAGTATATTTTTCGTGCTCTCCGACAAAGGAATATTTTAACCAATTGAGTGGAGAAATTGATGAAAGATTTAAGTCTATTATGCTGTAATTCTCAGATATTATTTACTGTAACATTGCTTTATTCCACGTACATAACGCTCTGCATATTTTGACCCTATTTCTATGGGCTATGGTCTATAGAATTCCTAGAGAATAACTCTCTCCTCTTTCTGTATCTCTCTTTTTGTTCTTCTCTCTCTCTTCTCTCTCTCTCTCTCTCTCCTCTCTCTCTCTCTCTCTCTCTCTCTCTCTCTCTCTCTCTCTCTCTACTCTCTCTCTCTCTCTCTCTCTCTCTCTCTGTCTTCTCTCTCTCTCTCTCGGCTCTCCTCTCTCTCTCTCTCTCTCTCTCTCTCTCTCTCTCTCTCTCTGTCTCTCTCTCTCTCTCTCCCTCTCTCTCTCTCTCTCTCTCTCTCTCTCTCTCTCTCTCTCGCGCTCTCTCTCTCTCTCTCTCTAATACACACACACACGCGCGCACACACACACACACACACACACACACACACACACACACACACACACACACACACACACACACACACACACACACACACACACACACACCACACACACACACACACACACACACACACACACACACATACACACACACACACATAGCCTGTCTGTCTCTCTCTCTCTCTCTCTCTCTCTCTCTCTCTCTCTCTCTCTCTCTCTCTCTCTCTCTCTCTCTCTCTCTCTCTCTCTCTCTGTACTGCTGTCGTTTGCTTGGGAAAAAAAGAAAACAAAAGGAAAAAAAATCCAGAGCTCTTAAATGCGACTGATGAGGTTGTGAACATCTAGAAGCAATCAATATAGGGGTGCACACCTGCTGCGACGGGACTTCCTCCCCCCCCCCCCCCCCCTACCCCCAAGGGCTGACAGTATAAACATCAATACACAGTCTTTCCGTTTCAATTATTTGGGATACATCACTAACGTAAACACAGATGCTGAGGTAATTCCAGCAGCTTAAAGTTTTGATATTCTCAATGGACTACCCAAATCGCTTCAAAAGAGATTATTGGAGTGATCAGTTTGAACCATTTGAGACGGCATCCCATCTGATCTGGAAAATTGGTAATCCTATTGTGTGCGTGCTTGGAATATTCGGAAATAGTATGATAATTCTTATTTGTTCCTCTTCCTACATCGACATACAGTGTTTTCTTCCTAATTCTGGCCAGCTCTGACCTTCTGGTATTGATTACAGATCCTTTATGCATTGTGCTCCGCGATGAATTCAATGTGACACACTTTTGCATACTAGGTTCTTGGCAGAGTAAAGTATACAGTGTGATGGTATACACGACAACAGCTTTATCTCCATGGATGCTGTGGCACTCTCCATGCTAAGAGCAGCTTCTGTATTGTGGCCACTTCGTGTCAATGCTGTGTGGACGACCGCAAAATTACGAACTGCTGCCGGTATATTAACCCTTGTGTTATCATTCTTATTTACGGTCACATTCTTTATGGGTTTAATATAGGATCTTGCTATGACATATGCTGTTATACTGAGGCATCAGAAATGTACCGATGGTTTTTCGAAAATATTCAGCCGTGGATAGACACCGCTGTATGCTGTCTTCTGCCCTTTACGTTGTTGGTGGTCAGCAACAGTGTTCTTGTCTGGAGAATTGTGAGATCTGCCAGGACAGGCTCGCGTCTTCCTGTGCAACAAGCCACTCAGGATTCCAGACAACGGAAAGTGTCTTCAATAACTGTTACTTTGATAGCTGCAAGTATTGCGTTTGTTCTTCTCACAATGCCAATCCAAATATGGTACATCAAAACTTTACACGTTGATTGGAATGATCCGATTCAGTCAGGACAAGACGAAGTCCTCAGAGCAGCCAGTCACATCCTGTGGTATTTCAGTAGTGCCATCAACTTTTACTTGTATTGTCTAACTGGTAGCAAATATCGATCTGTTTTGAAGAGCGATATTTTGAAATTTCGAGGTATGCTTGACAGCTTCAAGTCAGGTTTAAGAACTGATTCCTCTCACAAGTGAAATGCGTAATGATGACCTCGGAGAGGACGCAGTAAAACAAAAGATAGGCTGAGAACCGCTGCCAAAAGTAATGTTGAAAATGTCAGCCGTCGATGAATGGCACTTACAAAAAATAGACAAATACACGGACGAACTAAAACGAACCCTACTGAATTGAGAATGCCTTTTTTAATTTTAAGCACGCACAGGTGCGACTTGCTGTGTAACCAGCTGACTGAGTGGATGGAATAAATGAATCGGTCATTTAAAGTGACACGAAATGAAACAGCATATACTATCAATTCCTTCTTGGATCTAGAGTTTGAAACGATGTTTAATCCGTGTGTTTGTTGTAAGACACGGGAAACTCAAATGTGACACAATTTTGCAAATTTTGTAGTTGTTGTTGATGTTGATAGTTGGTGGTGGTGGTGGTGGTGGTGCTACTGTTGTTGTTGTTGTTGTTGCTACTGCTGCTGCTGCTGCTGCTGCTGCTGCTGTTTCTGTTGCTGTTTCTTTCTTTCCTTCAGTTTCTGTTGCCTGTTTTAAAACACTGGGGCAATTCTCGTGGATACAATCTGTATATGCTACGCTATAAATGTTATTGGTTCAAAATGTACTCTATTATTTCAAAAAGTATTTCGCCACAGAAATATTACTGTCTGGTAGGCGTACAGCAAAATATCATAATTCTGTTAATATAAGTCGCTAGACTTCTGGAAATTAAATAAACAAACAAAATTAATGCGATAGTAGATTGAATACTCATTTCAACACCTTAAATCTTGAGAAACATTCTACCCGAAAGTAAAACAAACAATTAAACAAAAACACACACAAACAAACATAAACAAAAAAAAAAAAACAAACAAACTAAAACCAACCACAATATTTAGAAAAAAAAAAAACGGTTTTGCAACATGTTGAAATTCAATATCACAGTATGTATCTCTAGACACGTAATATTTTGGCAAACACTTCAGAATGTTATTTGAAAAGAAAAAAAAAGTCTCGTATTTGCAGTGGCGTCGACTCTGCAAACGCCACTGTTTCGGAATAATACTGCATGGTTTGAGCACATCAGGTCTGTCGCCCATGCGTTGTTCGGAGCGCTCGGATATTGCTCCCTCACAGGGAGGAATAAGTGTGTGTGTGTGTGTGTGTGTGTGTGTGTGTGTGTGTGTGTGTGTGTGTGTGTGTGTGTGTGAGCGCGCGCGTGTGCTACGTGAGTAAGACGTGCGTGCATGCGAACGTGTGTGCGCGCGTCCGTACGTGCGTATGTGCCTCTGTGTGTGTGTGTGTGTGTGTGTGTGTGTGTGTGTGTGTGTGTGTGTGTGTGTGTGATATTGCTGATAGTTTTCACCTGTGTATTGAAGATTCTGAAATCGCTATTGCGAGATGTTCCCAGGATGTACGTCGACCTAAGAACGGTGGCTATCGACTTATTGATTTTTGCAAATCACAAAATTTGTTTATATATAATGGGAGAGTTGGCAAAGACGCAGGTAGTGGTCGATACACACGTAGTGGAGGCACTGTGATTGATTGAGCTGGGTTCATCTTATTTGTTCACATATATTGCTGACTTTAGTGTTGATCCCTTTGACGCCATGCTTTCAGATGTTCACAGTCCAATCTTTTTATCTCTCAGCATTTCGCGGAGAACGTAAAACAATGCTTTCAATCAAAGTTCAAATTTCAATGAAAATAATAAAAAACGTTAGATGTTCTGAAACAGGAAGACCTTTGTTTTATGTAAACATTAAGAAGTGGGATCCATCTAAAGGTGAGATGTTTAAAGAAGACTTACTTACTAAAAGCATAGAGGTATTAAACAATATACTTGACAATGAAAACGCTTCTGTTGCCGATGCCTATACATTATTATCGCAAATTCTGTTAGGAACAACTAAAGACACACTGGGAGAAGCCAAACATATATCGAAAGGTACCAAGCAAAAGCCAAACAAAAAGTAACCAAAATGAACCATGGTGTCATGTGACGTAGCCTCACATCAAGGCATGTGACGCTCCATCATCACATTTAGTCTAGCGATATGAAGCATTTCTTCCATGCCACAACTAAAAAGGAAGAATATTCATGTGGCTTGACTAGTGTAGCGGGCGTCCCCAATAATTCTGAGGATTACTCGGTGAAATAGACAAGGGTGGTCAGTGGGTAAAAGTGACCACTGAGAGATAGTTTAATAAAGGCTGGTAAGGTGCTGGTCATGTGTTTTGAACACTGAGTATGCACTCACTAGGAGGAGGAGAAATAGTTAGTTTTAAGCCAGGAGATGGCCTAAAGACTCGAACCTGCCAGGACGTTGGTCAAGAGGTCCTCACCACTGACCAGTCATTATCAGGTGAGCCATAGATAGCTGGGGAAAGGTACAGGGGAAAACCTAAAGAAAAGAGAAAGAAAGAATTCATATGTTGAATTGGGAAGCAGGTTACTTACACGAACCTTATTCGTGTTTCGGCCCTTCACCCTTCACCCTTCACTCTTCACCCCGTCAGCTATTTCTCCTCTGACGCTGCGATGGCATCTGTTTTCAAAAGTGCTGAGACGGTTATTTAACGATGGCCATGGTGTGGGGAACACACCGATAGTTCAGCCCCAACAACTGAAGACCCCGGGTAGAGGAGTCGGATCTCATCGTTTCCCCAGTGACTGGAGAGTTCAAGGGGCAAGTGTTTCTTCTGATGCGGGCAGGGCATCATGATGGTTTGGGGCGAACACTTCTATGATGCAGGTATAGCATCATGATAGTATAAATTGTTTATTCTCCTGGTCTGGATTCTGGGCCAATGTTGTGTAAAAGGCCATGACTTTATATTTTTTTTTTGGATGTGTGTATTCTTTCTCCGGCAAGAAGGAGGATCTAGCTAGACCTTATACATATAAACTCGTAACTTGATTTATCTCTCAGTGTGAAGAGAGAGAAGGAGAGACATGTATAAAATTTGTTTGATAATTACTGGAGTGTGATGAACATTGTTTTAATTGTTCAATTCATTTAGTAAAGTGTTTTCTACTGAGGAGAGGGGAAGAAGAAAATACATTCTGTAGTGCACTTTTTGGTTGACTGGAGGGATTGCGTGTGCGTATGGAGTAAATACTGTCATGAATGCGTGTGTGCAAGAGTGACAGTGTCACACATGATTTGATGCCACATGCAGGGAACATGGAAAAAAGTATTTTACAGCAAAACATAGAATTAAATTAAATGATACTAGTGCCAACCGAAGAGAGGTTAAAATTAGTAGCAAGGAATACTGAAAAGTTCTCAGAAAATCGTATAGAGTTTACACAAAGCAATGGCATAAGAAGAATCGTAAAGAAATCGTGCTAATAGACCACGAGAATATTGGGAAAATATCAAAATCAGAAATAGAAATGGATGCCCTGTTAGTATGGATGATCTTTTCTTACATTTTAAATCATGAATGCTCAACCAGATACTGTTGAGAACGAAAGGGATATTGACTGTGACTTGCAACATGATCTTGAATTTTTAAATACACCAATAAGTGACGAAGACGTCGAAAAAGCTGTACAGCTACTTAAGAATGGAAAGGCGTGTGGGATAGATAAAATACGGAATGAATATATAAAACAAAGCATTCCAGTTATCAAAACAAGTTATTGTAAACTTTTCAATAAAGTTCTTGATACAGGGACCATACCAGAAGAATGGTTAACTGGACTTATTCTGCCAATATACAAAAGAAAAGGTAGTAAATTGGACTGTAACAACTATAGGGGTATAACACTTCTGCGTTGTGTTGGAAAACTGTTCACAACAATTTTAAATAAGTGTTTGACAAATTTTAATGAGAATAACAACACACTTACGGAAAATCAAGCTGGTTTTAGACAAAATCATTCTACAACAGATCGTATATTTGTTTTTAAAAGTTTAATTGATATTTTCAATAGTCGTAAAAAGCAATTGTTTTGTGTTTTTGTTGATTTCACAAAAGTGTTCGATTTAGTTTGGAGGCAGGGATAAAGGCAAAAGCTTATCAAAAAAGGTGTAAATGGAAAGATTTTGCAACTAAACACGAATATGTATCAGGAAATAAAATCTTGTATATTTATAAATGGGAGTCAATTTGAATATTTTCGCAGTTTTAGGGGTGTTTATCAAGGCGAAAATCTTTTACCTTTGCTATTTTCTTTGTATTTGAATGATCTTAAACTATATCTCACAGATCGTAACTATGCTTCCCTGAATATTGATTTAAATCTCCATGACTCAGATTTATTACGTTGCATTAGTTTACTTTTACTTCTATACGCTGATGATATTCTTTTGTGGTTTACATCATGCTCTTGATGTATTAAGCGAGTATTGTAATGCATGGAAGCTTAATGTTAATGTAGCAAAAATAAAGGCTGTAGTCTTTAATGGACGCAATAATCCTTTTAAAAAAAAAGTTTAAAAAATCAGTCCATAGAAATAGTACACACACTTTCAATTATTTAGGGGTTTTTTTTTACCAGAATAGGAATTTTTTTTATACATGTAAGAAATATTGTTTGACCAAGCGCAATGTGCAATGGTTTCTTTACTAAAGATGGCAAGATTTAAAAATTGGCCTATAAACATTGTACTGGACTTATACCAGTCAATGGTACTTTTATATGGCTGTGAAATTTGGGGATATAGTGATTTAAAGCTAATGGAAAGTTTTCAGCAGAAATTTTTCAAGCATCTTTTTCATTTAAATCGTTCTACTAAAACAAAACTGATATATGGACAACTAGGAATGTATCCTATTTCAGTTCAAGTATATGCACGAATGATACAATTCTGGTCATCCTTACTTTCACCACAAACAAACAAATATTCATCTAGATTGTATCAAGTATTATAT
>JADBJO010000723.1:507500-510000 GCA_016801955.1 Conus betulinus | reverse complement strand
ACACACACACACACACACACACACACACACACACACACGTTTTTTAGATATTGAATTATAGTATTTTATCTTTTCTTTCTTGATTCTCTCTCTCTCTCTCTCTCTCTCTCTCTCTCTCTCTCTCTCTCTCTCTCTCTCTCTCTCTCTCTCTCTCTCTCTCTCTCTCTCTCTCTCTCTCTCTCTCTCTTTCTCTCTTTCTCTCTCTCTCGGAGGGAGGGAGGGAGGAGAGGGAATAGAGGGAGGTAGGTAGTGTATGTGAGAAAAAGAACTATAAACACTGACATGTCGTTCTCTTGGGGAGCAGACTGAGTGCTGTCACCAACGGTGATCTGTCTTTCGTCAGCGTAAATGACGGCTACTGAAGCAGATGACTAAGTTGCCGCCCACTCAGATTGAATTCAGCGTCTTCATCTCCACTGTCCTCGTCTGCCAATTCATCAGTAGGTGGGGGATCAATGTAGATATTGGCAGTTTGGAAAGCTTCAAGGATATCCAGTACTTCATTGACATTGTATCGTCCGCAAAACAGAGATCGTTTTGATACAGTAAGCACTAAGGAAGTCGAGCATGCACTTATTTAGGTTAGTTTGACTGTTGGTTGTTTTGGTGCTTTACGTCTCAGCCACTTTCGCGGATCAGAGACAGCTGGTCACATTGTCCTGACACCAGCGAACCAGTTTCAGTAATGCCGGGATTCAAACCCTTGACCTTTGGAATAAGAGTCGAACCCTCTACTGACTGAGGAATCCAGCTCTTCCATTAGTTGACTTTATTTCAAATTTAGAGATAAGTTGAAGTAACAAAGAAACATGATGTGTCATGTTTTTTGTTTTTTTTTTTTTGTTTGTTTGTTTGTTGATTATTTGTTTGTTGTTTTCTACAGTGCCTGTTTATGAATGTTTAATAAAATGACGTAACGAAGTTTTAAAAAAAATGTATGTATATATATATATATATATATACGTAACGATATATATATATATATAAATAATAGATAGATAGATATAGATAGATAGATACACACATCAAAATCATAACATATCATGAAATGAAATAACAATGTAACATAAATATTTCAGCACTGTTACAATTTAGACTGATTTCAAAACAAACAAACAAACAAAACAAACATAAAACTGTCACTGGTATGAAAAAAAACCGTGTACCCGCTCGTGCCTAGCGTCCCTATTGTGGAACGCCTATAAAACGCAACAAATTTGACCTATTATAAACAATAAGCTTATATCGTCGCACACGGTTTTAGTTTATATCCTAAGTATCACATTTACTTCAATAATATCATTAAAAATGTGTTTGACAAAAGAGATATATTGACTTACCTTCAGCTTTGATCCATCTTGCTTGTTTTTAACCATGTGGTCCATAACAAATGGCCGACAACCAGAATTACATTCCAAGGGAGATAACGCTTGTGTGTATTGGAATTATAGAAGTTGCTTCCCTTCAACTAATTATCACAATTTAGTTGCCTTATCTTTTACCTTAAGCCAATTAAAGGACAAATATAGTGGGACGCTAGGCATAAATGGATTAAGAAAATTATATATAAACTCAAAGATAACACCTGCATTTGTGCCTTGTGTTCCAGTCACATTTGATTGAAAGCCAGATGCCTTTCACCGTAAAACATTCACACGAGAGAGAGAGAGAGAGAGAGAGAGAGAGAGAGAGAGAGAGAGAGAGAGAGAGAGAGAGAGAGAGAGAATAACGTCAACCACCGATCATTCAGACACATCTGTTGTAGTAAGATGGTCATGGTTTTGTTAACATATACCCTGCAGTTCTGTTAGATGTGCTTTTCTAGGTTTGCTCACATTGAGAACACAGACCTGATCTGCCCTGTATCGTTCACAAATGTTGTAGAGATGCCGAATCAAGTCAACATAAACACAGAACAGAATTATTCTACCTCACATATTTCCATCTCTTCAACGGGGCAATGTGACATACATGATAGACGATCCCAAAATGAAACGGGGTGACTATGATAGCAGTGATCATTACATTTCGTGGGATGATCTATACCGACCTTATAGAACTGCATACAAACAGACTACGAAATTGGTGAACCTGTTGTAGGTGTATTTGGCATCTTCGGAAATTTTATGATAATTCTGATTATGAATCGTCTTCCTGGATGCAATCTCTGTGTGTTTCTCCAAGTTCTGGGCGTGTTCTGACCTCTTGTTGTTGGTAGTAGGTCCTGTACAAAGCTGGTTTTATGCTGAATTCGATGTACCAGAAATTGAAAGTCTGGGTACGTGGCCGTGTGAAGTGGAGAAGGTAATAACATATATGACACCATCTTTGTCAGTATGGATGCTCGTGATACTCACCATGCAAAGAGAGCGGCCTTTGTATTATGGCGTCATAAGATAAAAAGCTTTGTGAACGAAGAAAAAAACTTCGCAAATCATTGCAGGTGTTGTGATTACTGTTACCTTCTTAATCAACTGCCACTTCTCTCTATGGGTATGAT
>JADBJO010000723.1:492500-505000 GCA_016801955.1 Conus betulinus | reverse complement strand
AGAGAGAGAGAGAGAGAGAGAAGACGGAGAACGAGTGATGATAGAGAACGAGAGAGAGAGGGAGAGACATGTGGAAGGAGAGAGAGAGAGAAGGGGGGCGGGAGGGGGGGCTGAGGCCAGTGGGGCAGAAAAGGAGAGTAATAAATCATAAGAGTATAAGGGAAGGTGGAGTTTAGAAACTGAGTATTGCCTACTAACTAAGTAAAATCTTTCACCACCGTTGTATAAAATGTAATTAACGCAATTTAAAATCTCTATGCATAAACACATTCAGTGAAATGGCAATTTAAAATCCAACAATGACGTAAAGACATCATGAAACAAAGAAAATCTGGTATAAGATTAGTATATGTCTTTTACCCACAACCACTCCCATATCAATCATAAATATTTCAATACTAGCATACCAATGTTCTTTCAGAACCATTCTCATCAAAACAATACGCGCACATACACCCAACACTCAACACCCCCCCCCCCCCCCCCCCCCCCCACACACACACACACACACACACACACACACCGACAAGTCAATTTCTTGTTTTTTTTTCACGCAAAGTCCTCAAAGAATGTTTTAACTAATGATTTTGTCTGTTTTCCCTTCTCCGCAGCGTACACAATTCTGTACTGTCGTTTAGTCCATTCAAAATAGTACCTAGGTTCGCCTGTCTTGTCCCATTCTGCGTGTTTGTGTGCATCTGTGTGTGTGTCTGCCTATCAGTCTGTTTGTGGTTGTGAGTGTGTGTTCGTGTGCGCGCGCGCGCCTGTGTGTGCGAGTAAGTGTGTGTGTGTATGGGGGGGGGGGGGGGGGGCGTTGTGTGCGTAATTCTATGTGTATGTAGTTGTGTTTGTGTGTGTGTCCCAAGCCCCTACACATCAGATCCGCAACCTTCCTCTGGTACGTTGATTTTGGTAGGCCATATAATACGTGTCCATGTGTGTCTGCCTGTCAGTCTGTTTGTGGTTGTGAGTGTGTGTTTGTGTGCGCGCGCGCGCGCCTGTGTGTGTGCGAGTAAGTGGGGGGGGGGGGGGGGGGGGGGCGTTGTGTGCGTAGTTCTATGTGTATGTAGTTGTGTTTGTGTGTGTGTCCCAAGCCCCTACACATCAGATCCGCAACCTTCATCTGGTACGTTGATTTGGGTAGGCCATATAATACGTGTCCATGAGCCTGGAATTAAACATACCTTGGTTTTCCTCTTATACCCCTCACACACACACACACCCCCACCTCGTCTGTGTACTTCCCCCTCCTATTCAACCACTCTCCCCTACCCTGTACCTGCTATTCAACAGACCGACAGTGCTACATGCTTCCTCTTTGTTTCTCTTTCTGTCGAAGCCCCCTCTCCTACCTTTTTCTATTTATTTACTCTACTCCTCTTTCTATCTTTCACTCCCTCTTCTCCCCTCTTTGACTCCTCTGCCTTTTCGGTTTTAAGAAGAATGCTATACCAGAAAAAGGCTGGTGTGCAATACTGTAGTATGTTTGTTGAGTTTTCAAAAAACCAAACCAAAGGTGCCACCTAAGAAGCAAAAGAAAATCATGAAAGAGGAAAACAAGCTACATTTTCTTGTGAAAAGTAGAAAATATAAAAAAGATAACCTCTTAAGACACAAGTGCTGAGGGCCAGTTCTTGAAATGAATCCACAAAGGACTAAATTACAATAAACTAATAATAAATTCCAAGGATAAGTACCGAGCACCATCCCAGCAACTTACAGAGCAGCTTCGTGTTGCAATGACTGCAAGAAATATTGAATTATAAACAAAGCTTGCTCTTATGTCTTATGTCTACTGCGTGCGTGTGCAAACGTGCGTGCATGCGTGCGTGCGTGTGTGCATACGTGTGTGCGTGCGTGCGTGCGTGCGTGTGTGTGTGTGTGTGTGTGTGTGTGTGTGTGTGTGTGTGTGTGTGCAAGTCTACAGTGTAAATCTACCCCCCCCCTCCCCCCGCTGTCTCTCTCTTTCTCTCTGTCTTTGTATATGTATGTATGTATGTATGTATATATATATATATATATATATATATATATATATATATATATATATATATAGAGAGAGAGAGAGAGAGAGAGAGAGAGAGAGAGAGAGAGATCTAACTATTTACATGTCTATCTATCTATCCGTGCGCGTGCGCGCCCGCCCACACACACACACACACACACACACACACACACACACACACACACACACACACACACACACACACACCCCATGTGCGCGCGCCCACGCACGCACAAACACAGACACACAGACACACAACACACAGACACATACAGACACACAACACACACACACACACACACACACACACACACACACACACACACACACACACACACACACACACACACACACACACGAAGATGGAAGTGGTATACAGAGACGTGTTGTCGTTAACCACCGAACCAACAACCTGAGCGCAATCCTGCACCACACTGGGAAGCCGCGCCGTCTTCACGTAAGTTGCAGGCTTGCACGGGGCTTTCCATTGAGACGTCAAGGGACATAATTCCTCCGTGGTAGATGCCGTTTTGCAATGTCCACTGGCTGCAACACGACAGATCCTCCACGGGAGTAGCCCCCTCACGTGTGTACCTAACCCATCATGACGTGATTGCAGAGCCCACCGAAAATACGCCACCGTCAAACAACTGCCATGTGGACTCCGCAGCCTCACTTGGTCCACTGGCTGATGAAAACGGCACATGTCCAGACACGACCAAGCTCTTGCAATGAGGTCTTACGTGCCCTCTCAAGAGAAACATCTGGGAGCAGGCTTTCCGCCGTCAACAGCACTTTCCTTGTGGTCAGTGCTTCTTCCCTCACCGTCACTGAGGCTTTCGCCAGAGTCGGCTGAAAGGCAGACAAGACGAAGATATACCCGAAGATGCCAAGGGGGAACCCGGAGAATGTGTGTACTCAACTGCTGAACCAACCAGCTGGGAGCAATCCTCCACCACCCTTGGAAACTTGCACTGTGCTTATATGGGAAGCAGATACACATAGGGCGTTTTATTAAGACATCAAGGAACACAACTCCTCCTAGACAGATGCCATTGCATAGTGGCCACTGGAGGTGTACGTAAGAAGTGAAGTGTGTACATGCTGCTCTCTAACGTGCTTATTTTAAATGCGTATCAGTTGAAATCTTGATATCGAAAAGACAAAATAAACTGACACGATTTAGTTTGTTAGATGACAGCATCTTTTATGTTAGCATGCTTATAAATAAAGACATGGAAGCTAGTTATTAGAGTGAGGGAAACATGACAATTGCCTTGCAAGGTCAAATGTGTGTAGTTTGAAAAACAAATAAAACATAATTTAAAAAAAAAAGAAGACGTGTGATATGTCAGGACATTATTTTAGACTGCTTCGTATCCTATTGACGTATTCAAGTATAAACGTCAGTCTCGTGTATTACTTTGGATCGTCTTTGAGGGGAAAGGCATATGATTCCCTGCTTTGGGATAGCAAGGCGGCACAGTGACAGCATGTTAAGGAAGGAATAAACGTGGAGACAACCTCAGCATCAACAGAGAAATAAACAATCCTAGAATTGTGTGCTAAAATAGATATAGGAACAACCTTAACATCGATAGATAAATAAAGAAATGGACACCTTGCACAATGGTTTGTGACAGCATTGAGTACTAGTAAGAGAGGAAGAACCTACACATTCTGGTCTGTGCCATCAGTGCACAGAAAACCGTGAGATAATACCAACTGATGGCATCTTAATGAAGATAATTCAATAAGCTGGAGGGGACGTGGTTTATCCGTTCATTGAAATACACTCAGAAAGAATTTGAAATGGTATCCAGTATGAGCACTCATGCAATTCACAGATTTGGTAAAGTGTTACATTATTTATACATAGAATAATAAAACGATACCATGGAGGTTTTTTTTCTTCTTCTTCTTCTTTTTAAGAGGATAATCAGTCCACTTTCATGTTTGAATAAAAGTCGTTTTAACTGGAATTCCGGTTCAGTTAGTACACTATGACACTGTTCGAACAGAACAACCTTGCATGTGATTCACGCAGGAGTTTAAGAATTATTCGTCATTTTGTAAATGAAACATATATATCTAATTGAAATACTAAATATGTTGAAGAGCCAACAGAATCACTAAAGAACAACATATATTGGAGACAGAGACCAAAAAAGAATCACGAGAAGTATTAATCAATCCTAACCCAAAAGTGCACATCTCTCTCTCTCTCTCTCTCTCTCTCTCTCTCTCTCTCTCTCTCTCTCTCTCTCTCTCTCTCTCTCTGACTGTCTCAACATTTACTTACTTATTTATTCAGTTTACCTATGCATTCCATCTTTTTTTCGCTTTTCTGCTGCAGTAAATATGATCTTGTCCCCCTTGACAAGACTGTACTAGTCAATGCCAATGAAAATATATATGATTGATCTCTCTCTCTCTCTCTCTCTCTCTCTCTCTCTCTCTCTCTCTCTCTCTCTCTCTCTCTCTCTCTCTCTCTCTCAGGCTGCTGCATCATCAACAACAACAACTACGCCTTCTCCTCCTGCTCCTTCTCCTACTATACGTGCGGTTGGTGGTGGTGCCGGAGGTGTTGGTGCAAGTGCTGATGCTGTTGCTGCTGTGTCCGCTGCTACTGTTACTTCTGCTGCTGATGTTGCAGTTGCAGCTGTCACTATTGATCATTCTGCTACTGCTTTCGCAGCTACACTGCTGCTGTTATTGATCCCCTTGCTGCTGCAGCCACTGCTACAACTGCTGTTGTAACTGATGCTGCCACCGTTATCGTTGATCCCGCTGTTGCTATAGCTGCTGATGCACCTGCTTCCATTGCCACCGCCACTGCAGGTCCCAATATTCCTACTGTTGCTACTGCTGCTGCTACAACTGCCACTCCTGTTTCTGCCACTGCAGCTACTGCTGCTGCCACCACTGCTGCTGCAACCACAGCTGCCGCCACCACTGCTGCTATTGGTGATGTTGCTGCGGCGACTGTCGCTACTGCTGCTCCTCCTAGCGTTGGAAGATGCCCCGGTTGAGGAGGTACAGCATCCATGTGTTATGTTTCTGAATGTGACTGGAATACAAGTCAACAAAATGTGCAGGGAGAAAAAAATGATTATGAAGAACCTGGTAGGAATGATTGTCTTGTTGATGCTTTGCTTTAGCGTAACTGTTTTGCACTCAACTGAATTTACATAGATTAGTACAGCTATAGAGATGTCAGGTAAGAATTTTGTGTTGTGGTGTATCATGGAAACAATGTTGTACGTGGCCCCATGGTCAATACCAAACTGCTCCCGTTGCACATAGGTACCTTTTCTATTTGCCACTCATACTTTTTTTCCCTGGAGCACATTACACGGGGTAAGAGGAAATCATTTTAGTGTAATCTCTCTCTCTCTCTCTCTCTCTCTCTCTCTCTCTCTCTCTCTCTCTCTCTCTCTCTCTCTCCTCTCTCTCCCCCCTCTCCCCCCCTCTCTCTCTCATCTGTTTATTCGCTTAAAGGACTAAAAAGAAATGCACTTACTGGCAGATGGTCAGTGGAAGGGTAAGGTTTCCAGTACAGGTTACCTTTCTCTACAGTTCTTTCTCAAATCACCGGACACATCTAAACTGGTGGAGTTTGAAAATGCACATCCAGTAGGACACATTTTCTTTCCTAATATTGATGCGTGAATGGCGGCTATTTAAAACCAGGGTTTGTCCTCCGCTGGATTTGCTGGCAGAACGATGAAAACAGAGGAAGCTGTGGTTCTTGTCTGCGGTTTAACTGTGCCTCTGTTTCTCTTTCATTCAAACTCAGCGTGCAGGCTCTCTGTTAGTTCGCATATTCAGGCACGAAGAAAAAGGTTCACCTGAAATGCATTCATAAAAATCTTCGTCCAGTTTCTTGTTTTCGGTGCCCAAGGAAATAGTTCCCCATCAAAGAAATGCATGCGTAGCAAAATCATACGCTGTGTAAATCCAGAAACATTCAGCGAGAATACAGGCACCGACAGAACAGGTGGCAAAAGTATCATTAACAGACTTGCAAACCTTAGCAACAGCTGAAGAGTAGGGTGATCAGTGGGGGAGTCTAGCATCCTTTGTGATGGGATGAGGCAAACAGACGGATTAACCAAGTACAACTGTTGTATTTCACATGGACCAGTGTTCTAATGATTGGCTTTCTATCGTTGATTACTCGTTGTGTTGATCGGTTTTTTTTTTCTGAATTTTTACTTGCATTGTCTTTGCTGAGTTAGTTTTCACTCAGCTGATAATTAACATTTCAAAAAGGAAGCATGCTACAAAAAAAATGTATTTTAGCAATAATATCCGGTATTGGTATTTTGATCAGAACCTACACCAACAAGGATGGATCAAAGGAATACAGGGTTACTGGAATCCCTCCTGCCCCTAACGAATTGATTTCGGTAAAACACATCAAAGGTACAACTGTTTATTTCACATGGACCAGTGTTCTAATGATTGGCTTTCTATCGTTGATTACTCGTTGTGTTGATCGTTTTTTTTCTGAATTTTTACTTGCATTGTCTTTGCTGAGTTAGTTTTCACTCAGCTGATAATTAACATTTCAAAAAGGAAGCATGCTACAAAAAAAATGTATTTTAGCAATAATATCCGGTATTGGTATTTTGATCAGAACCTACACCAACAAGGATGGATCAAAGGAATACAGGGTTACTGGAAACCCTCCTGCCCCTAACAGTCTTCTTGAATTGAATTTCGGTAAAAACACATCAAGGTAGAACCAGGTTGCTCCAGACTGCGCCACCAGAACACCCTACAGGAAAAGCACTTCGCGCCATCAGCTAGACACTATGCGTCGTCGGTTACTTCCTAGCGCCCGTCCCCCACTCCCTCTTCTGTACAAGACAACAACGCCTGCTGCAGTTTATAAAATGTGCCTGAGTTTCTCAGTGACTCGCTCTCATTCTTTTTTTTCTTTTTTTTTTTCTTTTTTTTTTTTTTTGCGAGCTACTCCAGAGATGTTGTCTTTTAACGTGGATGACAGCCCTGGAAGAGCCCTATGTGGTGGGGTGGGGTATAACAACACTGAACAGGACACTGTGTTTGGATGACAGTACTCTCACTGAAGATGTGTGTGTGTGTGTGTGTGTGTGTGTGTGTGTGTGTGTGTGTGTGTGTGTGTGTGTGTGTGTGTGTGTATGCGTGTATCTCTCTCTCTCTCTCTCTCTCTATATATATATATATATATATAATAACAATATAAAACAATAAATTCCAAGGATAAGTACCGAGCACCATTCCAGCAACTTACAGAGCAGCTAGGTGTTGCAATGACTGCAAGAAATATTGAATTATAAACAAAGCTTGCTCTTATGTCTCAGATTGTAGAAATAGGGGGGTGATATGTTTCTCCTCAGTGACCGCGGAAAGTGGTAATTTGACTCCTCTGCCTTTTCGGTTTTAGAAGAATGCTATACCAGAAAAAGGCTGGCGTGCAATACCATAGTATGTTTGTTGAGTTTCAAAAAAACTAACCAAAGGTGCCACCTAAGAAGCAAAAGAAAATCATGAAAGAGCAAAACAAGCTACATTTTCTTGTGAAAAGTAGAAAATATAAAAAGATAACCTCTTAAGACACAAGTGCTGAGGGCCAGTTCTTGGAATGAATCCACAAGGGACTAAATTACAAACAATAAATTCCAAGGATAAGTACCGAGCACCATTCCAGCAACTTACAGAGCAGCTAGGTGTTGCAATGACTGCAAGAAATATTGAATTATAAACAAAGCTTGCTCTTATGTCTCAGATTGTAGAAATAGGGGGGTGATAAGCCTTCATATCTGCAGTGAGAAGCATTTATTATTCCCCACTCACCCACTCAAGCACATACTGTCAGTTAGGCAGAATCATCTGCCACTGCAGATATGAAGGCTTATCACCCCCCTATTTCTACAATCTGAGACATAAGAACAAGCTTTGTTTATAATTCAATATATATATATATATATATATATATATATATATATATATATATATATATATATATAATGCTGAACAATTATATATATATATATATAAAATAAAGGTAAAACCCTGGAACACGCTGGACACCGCTCAATGATGTGTGGGTGCACTGCTGATCCAGAAACTGGCCAGTCAACAAGTAAAAAAATAAAAGCAGGCACCAGCCACACACTCTTCATGTCTTTTTATGTCTTTTTTAAAAAAAGACATGAAGAGTGTGTGGCTGGTGTGCCTGCTTTTATTTTATTTTTTTTTTTACTTATATATATATATATATATATATATATATATGTGTGTGTGTGTGTGTGTGTGTGTGTGTGTGTGTGTGTGTGTGTGTGTGTGTGTGCTTTTTTTGCGCGCACGTGCGTGCTTGCGTGTGTGTGTGTGCGTGTGTGTGTGTGTGTGTGTGTGTGTGTGTGTGTGGTCATTATTGTTTCCCTTTTGTCTTGTATCTATGGTGGTTGCATATTTTATGCTCCCTGGCTCCGTGACGATCTGCCAAGGATTCAGATATGACGTCATCAGAGGAGAGCTGTGGGCCCGTGATCAGCTCGCTCTTGTCATGTAATAGCAGTCAACACTGGGCTGACATGGATCATGTAGACAGAGAGAATCAGTGTTCAGCTGGTCGACAATAAATAAATAGATATGCAAAATCAGTTGGACCGTTTACACCATTTATTCAACAGCCAATCATCGTGCTGGGATTGTGCCAGATAATTGTTGCAGAGTACACTATATGCAGAAGTAAATAAGACGATAAAGCAGAGAAGGCAAAATGTTGCAGAAGGCATTAATGCAAAAGTAGATAAGATGATAAAGCATAAAACAAAGCACCCAAATGTTGCAGAGTACATTATATGCAAATGAAGATAAGGTAATAAAGCAAATGATCCAGCTGTTGCAGAGTACATTATATACCAAAGTGGATCAGATGCTACAGCAGAGCAGCCAAATGGTGCAGAGTACAGTACGTACAAAAGATGTGTTCGTCCGTGGAATCGACGAGGACCACTTCAGTTATCTAGGGGTTAAGGAGGAGGGGAGAGGGATGGGAGGTGGGGGGGGGGGGGGGGGGGGGGGGTGACTTACGGATGTGCACGTGGCTGATCAAGCCGATGCGTGCACGGAATGTGCGGTGACGGCTTGGACAGGCAATGTGGGAGACCCTGCCCTCGATTGCTGGCGGGGCTTCACCTTGCCCGTCTCTTTTGTTCCACTGCAACTGTTCTCCTTTCTTCACATAAAACTGGCACCTTTGTAGATAGAGTAGCGCCATATAGTTCAATCCAAAGCAGTTTGTTCCCTGTGTCACGGTTGATGTTAAACGCTTCTATAGATATTTAAGGCATTTCTGTCCGTCTGTCTGTATGTATGTATGTTTGATCCTCCGCCGTGCCTAAACCGCTGGATGGATCTTCACCATATTTGGCATGCATCTTCACTTAACCGATGAAAAGGTCTTGACAGGGCCCGATTTTCAAAATAGGGGGTAGTTTAAAATAAATAAGTAAATAAACATTTCACGTGACGCGTTGCGTCGTGACGAAATTTGCGTCCACAGACGCAAAACTGGACATCAGAACACTACACGACAGACAAACTCGCCGGGGCGAGACAAGAGTCGAAGCGCGTAAGCGCTAGCTAGTTCGAGTATGTTTTGTCTTCGAGCGTTTCTTCTGACCTCCATGTGAACGCTTTCATCGTTGCAGCTCACTGTAGAAGAGTCTCTTGGGTAATCAGCGGCCTGACAGGCTAGCTGTATGAACTGCCCATCAAAGCTGAGAGACAGAATACCGACAGTTTGGATGCTCAGCATGCCTGATAGGTCGAGCACCTCTGTTTCTGGGATTTTGTCCTGCCATTTTATGTTTAACGATCGTACTATGCAATCCATGTCAGCCCAGTGTTCCCTGTTGTAAAATAACGACAGCGAGCTGATCACGGGCTCACAGTTTTCTTCATATTACGTTACTGAGCTGATGGCAGGCTGATTGTTCACACACAAGATAACGAAAGGTTACAAACCGATATTGTTCGTAGGCTTCATGTGCAGGTTAAAGGTTATGTAAACATGTTTAGTATCAATCAAAAAAGACGATATAAGCACAAAACTGCTATAGGCAGACGGGGCAGCTGTGTAGTACAACAGAATCACTCTGTATATGGACGGTCATTTAAAGGCGCACACACACGCAAGTCATGAAAAGAAAAAAAAAAAAAAAAAGTTCACACCCAGTCTGCAGCATTCACTGGGGCATGTGAAAAAACGAATTCTCCAGTCATATGAAACTAAATGGTGCAGTTCCTGCTGGAAAAGGCAGGGATTGGGACAAAAATGAAAAGGGGAGTCGTGTTGCACAGAAAGAAAGAGAGAGAGAGACAGACAGACAGAGACAGACAGACAGACAGACAGACAGACAGAGAGTGAGAACACCTACCATATATTTCCTCGATTTGTGTCTAAGTGATTGAGTCAGTTGTGAGAAGAAAAGTTTGTGTGACTTTTATCAGAATTCTAAATTCCATAATAAAGACAGAAATTGATAGAACATCTGACAGCAGTGTTTTTTACGAAAAGAGTGTTATAACAGGAGCTGACCAGAACTGGATAAGTTGAAAGGTAAGAAAATGCATTAAATTCTTACTTTGACTTTCTGACTTTTTGTTATGTTCGTATGTTTAGTTCAGAATGTAATTTGGAATGTACATTTTGGTCAAATATTTGCAACTTTGAAGCTATTTAACTGAAGAGGTCATAACATATGTGTTTTGTCTTGTGATTCGTTTGTCCATTTTTTGCGGTTCGTTAACATTTATTTTAGACAAAATATGACTGTCAATGCAACTGACATGTTCATCCACAGTCATGGACATTTCGGTGTATAACAGCTGTGGTGTTGCTGGAAGTCACTTTCACGTCGTGTCTGTGACAACAATTTTAAACGAGGACAGTATTTCACCTGTAGTGCAGCATTGAGTGTGGCTGCCAAAGTACATGGGAGACTTTGAACTGGCAAGGTTATTGCTTTACTGATGCTATGGGCAGAAATTTACCGGAGCAGCTTGAAACACGTCTTGCTGGGAGTCAGACAAAGGAAGCCACGCGAGAGAGAGAGAGAGAGAGAGAGAGAGAGAGAGAGAGAGAGAGAGAGAGAGAGAGAGATGGATACGGAAGTTTGATTATGTATAGGCCATTTGTCCCTGATGATGGGGTGTATATATAAAAACTTTTTTCCGTTTTTCAGAACTGACAATTGTGAACATTGAAATCATCCAGAACTAACTTGATGCTAAATTTAAGAAGTGAGAATGGAACGCAACTCCAAGGCTTTACAAAGATAGATTTCTGACTGTTTTTTTCGTGTGTACTCGCCATAAGGAATGTAAATGTAGACTGACTTGGCACTTAGCAATATTTCAGCGGAATGTACTGTGCTCTTAGGTCATACAGGCCCGGACAACATAAAACAAAAGAGTATCTCACTTTCTTTCTCTTTAGACAAAGGGACATATTAATTCATTTTCACTGTGTGTTCTATAAGGATAACGATGTACTGCGATTTCAGAAATTCCAAGTCTAAATCTTGTCAATGTGTATCTTAAATGGCTGTCTGATTTGATTAATACATACGTTTCAACATCAGGAACAGAACAGAAGGCTCTGTTAACGTTAAAACCTATCACTACTATTAATAAGGTAATTCCAATCTTGCCATCTGCACGATATCAACCTTTCCCTAAAAGTTTTTCAAAACTTCGTCAATCCCTTTCACGCCTCGATTTAGCCATACATATCCAAATCCAAACATATACAATTTACAACGAATATTTGAGGCCAACGTTTTCTTCCCATGCATATCTAAATCAAGATTCATTTTGTAGACCTTATGAGGTAATCTGCACTCGTCCATTCTCGTCAGTTTTAAACCAAAACTTGATATATTTTACAGCTGAGTTTATGTAAATAGCATATTTGTTCGTTTCTCCCACACCCATGTCATTAGGTGTTCGCATTTCAACTCCCAGTAATCTTTTCACGGCAAACAAATGAAATGTTCCACAATGGATTGCTGCATTGTCAAGACCCCATAACTCTGCACCATACTGAGCAATGACTTGAACCTGTGAGTCAAATAGCTTTATTAAAAAAAAAAAAAAAAAAGCACGAGTGAGAGTTAAACTTCAGCTTAAATTGCTTATGTAAATACATAACAAAGCATTTTCCGCTCTGCGTGTAAGGTCGCAACATGCAGTAACAAAAGTAAGCTTTGTTAAAACATGAATTGTTAAGTATTTGCACGCATTCACGACAGGCATCACAATCCTGTTATGTGTCCAGCTTTCTCTGGCAGATAAGAAACCACCTTAGATACTTTGATCCACATTAACCTTCAACTGCAAAGTGCAAGGCTGCGTTTGTAAGCCTATGAGTTTCAGAGAGTAAAAGTCACATCATCAGCCAGAAGCAGTATGAATAATTCAAAATAATCTGACATGA
>JADBJO010000723.1:482500-487500 GCA_016801955.1 Conus betulinus | reverse complement strand
ATCGACAGGCTTGTGTTTATTATAGTGAATAGCATTCTTATCTTTTGAAGACATTTATACATTTGTCATTATCTAGTATTGTATGTAATGTACTCTGCGACACTTAATTGGTACAGCCCCATCCTGGTGATTGGCTGTTGAATAAATGGTATCAATGATCCAACTGATTTTACAGATTTATTCATTTTCACGTTGGCTGGTTGTGAGCTGAACTCGCTGTCTGTGCAATCCATGTGAACCTGCTGTTGATTTCTGAAAAATGGCAACAGCAAGATGATCACGGGCCCACAGCTTTCTTCTGATGGCATCGTTTATCAATCCCCGACTGATGATCTCAGACCCAATGAGAATAACATATGCAAAAGGATGCAACCGCCATTATTACAACACAAGATAAAAACAAAAATGTTCACACACACACACACACACACACACACACATACACAGACACACTCACTCACTCACTCACTCACTTACACACTCACTCACTCACTCCTCACCGTCCCACTCAGCCACCTTGACTAAATCATACCTAAATCTTGCCAAATTAATGCCTGTGACGGACCATTTTTGTCCGGTCCGAAATTGCGGGGACAGTTCTAAAAAAAAAAAGGCGCAAGTTTACCTGTTCACCTGTTTACCTGTTTACTTGGCAGCTACTCACCGGCGTTTTGTTGTCAGGCAGGTGAGCAAGGATTTCCTTTGGTGTCTGTAGATTTGCCAGCCTGGAAACATCCCCACGATGCCGAAGAGAGACTCCCCGCTTAGTTCTGGTGGTGATCAGGTATGTGTGACCAGTTAACTGGGGGTTAGGGTTAGTACAAATGGAGTATGTTTTTTTCCTACAGGTGGTTATGAGATTGCCAATTCTCAGTGAAGGCCTAAAGTATTTGATAGTTCTCTTGGTTGACCTTGTTATTGACAAGCCTTGACGAGATATATAGTGACTGTAGGAAGTTGTGGCTAGTGAATGTGTGAGTCGAGAGGTGGATGAGAAGAATGGAATGAGTGGATGGAAGAGAGAATATGTATATTTATATGTGATCGGGGGGAATGATCAAATCAAATCAATGTATTATTGAAAATCAAAACCGTTGTTTATCTTTTCCCTAAAACATTATATTGGTGTGACTGTTGGTGAGCTCTGGAAGTGAGGAATGAAAATTATTTGGTACAGATTAATGAAAAATGTATTCTGGTCCATGTTGTGGACAACGTCAAGTGATGATCATGTGGAAAATAAAAACATTCTTTTCTGGTAATAATCGATCGTCATCGTGATAAAATGGGACAAATGGAAATCGTTCCTTTATCTGTAATAATTGTATTCTTGTTACTTTTAATCGAGGGAGGAATTGTTCTATTGCAATGCACACATTGTATTTAAACTTAGTAGACTGTATTACGGGTATTTCCCCCAAAATTCTAGTTCAATGTATCATGCGAAGAGTGGCTGCATGTGACAAGTCAAGGACGATAAATATGTAGGTAGTAGGCTAGGTAAGCAAACTAGTTATACAGTCTCCAGGTGTCGGTCGGTGAGGCCCCTGAGGTCGGCCTGGAAGTGGTTACCATTGGTGAGGGGTATAGCCCGTGCCCCAGCGGCTGTCTCCATCTTGCTGGCGTGGAGAGGCCGACCGCCAGGTCAGTTGTGTACCTCAGGATTCTCCATCATGGTGGCATGGAGAAGCTGAGCAGCAGATCGGTAGTCTGACGTGATTTTCCTCTGTGTGCGTGTGCCCTTGGGACTGTGTTCTTGCAGCGACTCTGCTTGCCGCGTGATTACCCTGGTTGGTGCTATAGACTGTGACTTGGGCTCGGTGCATCCAAGTGTGTGAACTGTGTCTGTTAGGACACTACTGACAGCGCCAACGAGGTCTGTACCGGGAAAAATATTTGCTGTGACAGTATTCGTGAAGGTTGTGTCGCTGAGAGCGACTTTTAAGGCTCCCGCTGAAAGAGGTGGTCGTTGAACTCTCTGAGAATTTTTTATCATAGTAGTTTGCTCTGGGTTGTACCCCCGATATGTGTGTCAGCAGGTTGGGTTTATTACATACCTTTGCTGATATGAAATGCTGCTCTGCGCGCTGTGTGGTGGCGTGTACTGATTTTGTGACTGCTGATTTATAATAATGGTTTATGGCGATATGTGTTTGTAAAGTCCTGATGGTTCAGGCAGCATATAAAAGAAAAGAAACTTGTTTGTGTGTTGCCTGGTCGTCCATGTTCGTGTGGTGTGGGTGTGTGTGGGGAATAATCAATACACGCATCCGCACTTTTGAAAGTGAGAGTCAGACATTAATACATACGCCACCACACCATCAGCAACAATGCCCTTCTTCTGTTCATACCTTTATCCACATTTTTCATTGCAAAGCAAATTGCCACCAAAAGTTCGATGTTTGCCATTATACACCCCAATGATCGCGACGTACAATATAGAAGAAGTGCTTCGTATGTTCTAGATGTTTAATGTTCAACCTCTGTAGAAGAATGGTGCCTTCCACGACATTCTGTAGGAGTCTGTAATCTTCTGCATCCTGTAGTCCCAACACGTTTTCATTTTACGGTTTTTACAGCAATATCAAGAAAGTGGGAAATCAACGGTTAAAGACATACTTGATTCTTCTGTATGACTGAATTGTCTATGGAACAATACTGTTGGTGAGCTCTGGAAGTGAGGAATGAAAATTATTTGGTATAGATTAATGAAAAATGTATTCTGAATCCATGTTGTGGACAACGTCAAGTGATGATCATTTCTTTTCTGGTAAAAATCGATCGTCATCGTGATAAAAAGGGACAAATGGAAATCGTTCCTTTATCTGTAATAATTGTATTCTTGTTACTTTTAATCGAGGGAGGAATTGTTCTATTGCAATGCACACATTGTATTTAAACTTAGTAGACTGTATTACGGGTATTTCCCCCAAAATTCTAGTTCAATGTATCATGCGAAGAGTGGCTGCATGTGACAAGTCAAGGACGATAAATATGTAGGTAGTAGGCTAGGTAAGCAAACTAGTTATACAGTCTCCAGGTGTCGGTGAGGCCCCTGAGGTCGGCCTGGAAGTGGTTACCATTGGTGAGGGGTATAGCCCGTGCCCCAGCGGCTGTCTCCATCTTGCTGGCGTGGAGAGGCCGACCGCCAGGTCAGTTGTGTAAAGGGCCTCAGGATTCTCCATCATGGTGGCATGGAGAAGCTGAGCAGCAGATCGGTAGTCTGACGTGATTTTCCTCTGTGTGTGCGTGTGCCCTTGGGACTGTGTTCTTGCAGCGACTCTGCTTGCCGCGTGATTACCCTGGTTGGTGCTATAGACTGTGACTTGGGCTCGGTGCATCCAAGTGTGTGAACTGTGTCTGTTAGGACACTACTGACAGTGCCAACGAGGTCTGTACCGGGAAAAATATTTGCTGTGACAGTATTCGTGAAGGTTGTGTCGCTGAGAGCGACTTTTAAGGCTCCCGCTGAAAGAGGTGGTCGTTGAACTCTCTGAGAATTTTTTATCATAGTAGTTTGCTCTGGTTGTACCCCCATATGTGTGTCAGCAGGTTGGGTTTATTACATACCTTTGCTGATATGAAATGCTGCTCTGCGCGCTGTGTGGTGGCGTGTACTGATTTTGTGACTGCTGATTTATAATAATGGTTTATGGCGATATGTGTTTGTAAAAGTCCTGATGGTTCAGGCAGCATATAAAAGAAAAGAAACTTGTTTTGTGTGTTGCCTGGTCGTCCATGTTCGTGTGGTGTGTGGGTGTGTGTGGGGAATAATCAATACACGCATCCGCACTTTTGAAAGTGAGAGTCAGACATTAATACATACGCCACCACACCATCAGCGTAACAATGCCCTTCTTTTCTGTTCATACCTTTATCCACATTTTTCATTGCAAAGCAAATTGCCACCAAAAGTTCGATGTTTGCCATTATACACCCCAAACGATCGCGACGTACAATATAGAAGAAGTGCTTCGTATGTTCTAGATGTTTAATGTTCAACCTCTGTAGAAGAATGGTGCCTTCCACGACATTCTGTAGGAGTCTGTAATCTTCTGCATCCTGTAGTCCCAACACGTTTTCATTTTACGGTTTTTACAGCAATATCAAGAAAAGTGGGAAATCAACGGTTAAAGACATACTTGATTCTTCTGTATGACTGAATTGTCTATGGAACAATGTTTTGTAACTTCATAGACCGGTAGCAAAACTTACTTTCACACTCAAATGAAGGAAACATTTTTCTTTTTCTTTTTTTCCAGTTTCTTTTCTAGGGTAAGATGATCTCACTGCTTTGGCAGCATTGACACTGTATAGATATCCCACTGAAATGGAAGATTGTGTGTGTGTGTGTGTGTGTGTGTGTGTGTGTGTGTGTGTGTGTGATGCAAAGATTAACAGGTCAACTATTTGCATGTACTTTACACATAGGGTGTCCGATCTTCCACGGACACAACTCTTTCATCGGATGACAAGATGGCTACCTGTCCAGGACAGGAGAAATCATGATGGTAGTGCTTAAGTGCACTAAATGATGTGCTCATTAGTCAGGCTTAACGCATTATGGTTATGTCTGCACTCGTACACGCATGTGCACACTCATGCACCCACCAAACATTCACCTCTCTCAAGGAATGGGATGTCACGCGTTCGTTTCTCTCCTAACACGACTGAGAACAAGAGATCAATTTCTATGCTGCTTATAATACACATGAAAAATCCAACTACACATACTGGAATAATCAAAGCATAAAATATCAATACCTCCTAACCCCGGGTTACAATAAAATGGCTTCTTACCTGGCCAGGTTTCCACACACACACACAACCACTTTCACACCACACCACAGTTCATGAACACGTCACTCTAAGTTTTCTTGAGCACTGGGTGATGGTGGCGCCCTTGGTTGACAGGCATCAGGTTTCAGGACTGGGTCTTCGTGGTCGTCTTTGGGAATTCACGTAAAAATCTTCTTCTTCGTCTCTTTCTTTCACCCACC
>JADBJO010000723.1:460000-477500 GCA_016801955.1 Conus betulinus | reverse complement strand
CGACCCCACTGCATCCAGAATCTTTTACAGCATTCACAGGTTTGTCAGCTGTATGTCACTTTGTTACAGGCAACATTGTCATCGTTCATCTTTGTCAGCTTGGCAGTTTCACTAGTAACAACAGCAATCTTCTTTTCAGAGAGAGAGAGAGAGAGACGGACAAGCAGACAGCCAGAGAGAGAGAGAGAGAGAAGAGAGACAGAGAGAGAGACAGAGAGACAGAGAGAGAGTCTGACACTGACACAATTTTATTGCCATTAGCAAAGGCCCTGTTGGCATGGGGGTGTTATGAGTCATATTCAGCAACATAGACTAAAAAGGGAAACAAATACTAAAGACTTCCTTTGTGATGTTACAAACTCGCCATACATATAACTTACAAAAAGGATCAACGAATCAAGCACCCATCCATCCAAGGAACCCCCCCCCCCCCCCCCCCCCACACACACACACACACACACACACACACACACACTCACACACACACACATACACACACGCGCGTGCGCACGCACACACTATATACTACTGACATACTCTATCAGGTTACAGTAAGTGATTATCTTTGTCATTCGTTATGTTCTTGTTACAAAAAGTGCTAGCTTCTGCGGTGTACTTCGCAAATTCTATTATAGTGTTCTCGTTTCCACTTGATACAATTGCTATTGAATCTCTTCTCGAGCAACTGATTCATTGAAATGTTAAAACCTCTGCGGTTATTGGCATATGCGAAACAATCAAACACAAAATGTGCTTCATTCTCAACACTGTCTCTTTCTGTACACATTTGACAAGATCTATTATTCGATTTCTCAAACCAGCTTTGGTTTGCATTAAGGCTGAGTGTTTTGGTTCGAAATTTTGCTTAACTATATTTATGCCATTTATGCGTTATGATCTAGGATACTTCTCTGCTTCGACATTACTTTTAAATGAGAGGAACCAGTCGTATTTATCACTTCCATCCATACCAGCATGCCAGTTTTTGTTTATAAGTACAAATTAAACGGTCCTTGAGTTCTGAAATAAATTGTGCTTTATTACCGACTCCTTGTGACAGCCAAACTATGCAAAAACCATTCTCTGTCAACATTTTATTAATACAGGAGACCCAGTTAAATTTTCCATTTTCATGTTGCAGCATGAGAGAGAGAGAGAGAGAGAGAGAGAGAGAGAGAGAGAGAGAGAGAGAGAGAGAGAGAGAGAGAGCAATATCAAATACTTGACCACAAACACACATATTGGTGCCGATTAAAAATTAATCTGCCTAACCGATTATCAGCCTGAGATCTTTGGATAGGGTAATAAGTGCAGTTTCTTGGTGGATTGCAAACATCCCATCTCTGCTTGTGTATCAGTCCACTAAATATCGCCCCTATCTGAAATTCTTCAGAGGTTGATAGAATGTAGATAGCTTCAGACGACCTGAGAAGGATTCATAAACAAAAGCATCGGTGGTGGTTCCTGGGTAGTTTTAGCACAAACACACAACGCACGCGCGCGTGCGCGCGCGCGCGCGCACACACACACACACACACACACACACACACACACACACACACACACACACACACACACACACACACACACACACACACACACACACACACTAAAACTCACACATATATATATATATATAAGAAAGAAAGAACCTTTCTTAAATCACCTGCTTTTAACAGATGCTCCCCAAGGCGTCGAGCTCTTTTAAAACAATATCAGGCGTTTTAATAATATTTATTTTATATATATATATATATATATATATATATATATATATATATATATATATATATATACAGAGAGGGGGCGGGGGGGGGGGGGAGGGCGGGGGAAGTGAGAGATCACGCGAACTCATGATCCAGCTACGTATATATCCTTATGCACCTAGAGATCAATATAACGGACAACGCAGACCGTGTCGAAAGGGATGCATGGTATGATCAATATGAACCGTTTCAAAAGACCTCTCATCTGATCTGGAACATTGGCGAATCTACTGTGTGTGTGTTTGGACTATTTGGAAAACTGTATGATAATTCTTATCATGCTTCGTCTTCCTGCATCGACTTCTAGCGTTTTCTTCCAAGTTCTGGCCTGGTCTGATCAGCTGCTGTTGGCAATATATCCTCTAAATGGATTTCTCCACGATCAGTTCGGGTTGCCATTTTTTACAACACTCGGATCCTGGCCGTGTAAACTGCGGCAGTTGATGTTGCACGCAGCGGGAGTTTTATCTCCATGGATGCTTGTGGCACTCACCATGTTAAGAGCAGCTTCTGTGCTGTGGCCTCTCCGTGTCAATACTATGTGGACGAAGAGAAAATCGCGCGCTACTGCCGGTATAATGACTGTTGTTATCATTCTCACTCACTGTCACTTTCTCTATGGATTTGATATACCATCTGGCAGCCGGGAGTGCCTTCAGGATGCTGTGTCGGAAATGTACGATTGGTTTTACGATGAGGTCTGGGTTTTGATAGACATGGCTGTCTTGTTTGGTGCCATTCCTGCTGTTGTTGGTCAGCAACGGTGCTCTTCTCTGGACACTGGTCAGATCTCGTCTTCCTGTGCAACAAGCCGCCCAGGATTCCAGACAGCGGAAAATGGGTTCACTGACTATCACCTTGATTGCTGCAAGCGTTGCCTTTTTGCTGCTGACAGCACCTATTGTGATACAGTACTTCATACAAGCAGAAATTGACTTCAATGACCCGATTCAAAATGGACAACATGAAGTGCTCCTCGCAGCCAGTGATATCCTGTGGCACTGTAATAGTGCCATCAACTTCTACTGTACTGCCTAACGGGCAGCAGAAAGTTCAGAGCGGCTTTAATACAGATATTTTTAGATTTGAGGACTCTTCTATATGTCATTAAAATCTCAACTGAACCCAAACCATCCCCATCAATGACACTTTTGTCATTTAGTGCTTGTTTTGCCGTAAATGCCATAATGTAACAGATCGTGTGAGAGGTGTCACCAGTGGTGATTCTGATGGATCGTGTGAAAGGTGTCACCAGGAATGATTCTGAGGGATCGTGTGAGGGGTGTCACCAGTGGTGATTCTGAAGGAACCTGTGATAGGTGTCACCAGTGGTGATTATCAGGGGTCGTGTGAACAATGTCACCAGTGGTGATTCTGATGGATCATGTGAGAAATGTCATCAGTGGTCATTCTGAAGGATCCTGTAAGAAATGTCACCGGGTGGGTGATTCTGAAGGATCATGTAAGAAGTACCACCTGTGGTGATTCTGAAGGATCCTGTGAGAAATGTCCCCAGTGGTGATTCTGAAGGATCATGTAAGAAGTGCCACCTGTGGTGATTCTGAAGGATCCTGTGAGAAGAAATGTACCCAGTGGTGATTCTGAAGGATCATGTAAGAAGTGCCACCTGTGGTGATTCTGAAGGATCCTGTGAGAAATTTTCCCAGTGGTAATTCTGAAGGATCATGTAAGAAGTGCCACCTGTGGTGATTCTGAAGGATCCTGTGAAGTGTCACCGATGGTGATTCTGAAGGTGATAAATGTCACCGGCGGTGATTCTGAGGGATCCTGTGAGAAGTGTCACCAGTGGTGATTCCGAGACTGCTTTATAAAGGCAAATGCTAATGACACTTCCTGAACAGAACGAACATAATCTGTTGACACTGTTCTGTCATTAGCTATAGAAACAAGAAATCCACAGCCTTCCTTCTTTATTTCAAATGTGGTTAGTGAATAGAAATAGACTGCACTTGCTACGTTTGAATGACGGCTGCCTGGCCACCTAAATGAAATGAGTAACAGAATTAATCGGTCAACAAAGCATACATGGATGATTAAAGTAACAGATGAATAAATGAATAAATAAATGTTATAAATAGGTGAATGAATGAATAAAGCTAAAGTAACCCACCATAACCTTTCTTTTTTTTTGCAAAACCCTTTCTTTCCTTGCAGCAGTAAATGAGTACCCGCTTCAGTTCGTGTAAGATTTCAGAAAGTTCACAACCCTTGCAACTAATAATACACTATCTGAAACATTTACCGTTCCTTCCAATTTTACAGTCCAGATGTTAATGATAACTTGCCTCCCGTGTTCACAAGGACACGTACCAACGACAGCATTAGCAGAGACAGACTCGGACAAAATGTTATGTTTGCTCATTGTTGTAGTCGGGTCATCGCTGGCGGCTTGGGTGGAATGTTCTTGGCATATTCTATAACACTACGGACATTCTGACAACAATAGTCTCCTATCCCTCTGCATTAGACTTCATCTCTCCACCATGATACTGCTGCAGTTCATGGTCTTCCTGGTACATCTATACTTGCACCCCAGGACATGCAGGTCCTTCATGCCCGTGATTTATTTTGATTTGGGGGATCCTCGACAAGCAGCTTGGAGCTTGTGTGTTGTCAAGTGTCAAGTGCATGTTTAGTAATTATGGGTTTTAGATAAATATGGAGACATATCAAGCACAGAGCGACATAAACCTGACCAAAAAAAATGTCAGGTTTCTCCGCAACTGAAACATACTAACGCGCGCATGAAGTGCATTTACAAGGGAGAGAGAGAGAGAGAGAGAGAGAGAGAGAGAGAGAGAGAGAGAGAGAGAGAGTGGGGGTAGTAGTAATAGTGGCAGTATGTGCGTGCATGCGTGTGTGTGTACGTACGTGCGTGTGTGTGTGTGTGTGTGTGTGTGTGTGTGTGTGTGTGTGTGTGTGTGTGTGTGTGTGTGTGTGTGTGTGTGTGTGTGTGTGTGTGTGTGCAGCATGACAGCCTGTCCCACACTCTCAATCCAACAACCTGATAATGTGTAGAAAGTTCTCAACTATAGTAACAGGACATGGGGAAAACAATTAGGAACGAGGTCATTTGATTACAAGATTACATAAACAAATGAA
The DNA here is from genome assembly GCA_016801955.1 of Conus betulinus. Lineage (NCBI taxonomy): Eukaryota > Metazoa > Mollusca > Gastropoda > Neogastropoda > Conidae > Conus > Conus betulinus. The sequence continues at coordinate 472,611 of JADBJO010000723.1, read as the reverse complement.
TGTGTCATTACCTTTAAACACACTGTCCCAAACAACGACCAGCATCTTCTATCAACGATTTGTGTTTTCCCCACAACTAACCATCTGACACATCATCAGTCAGTGGTCCAATACGCTATTTAGCAGATTTCTGGTTTCTGTCATCAGTCATCCATCCGACCAATCATCAGTCAGCAGTTTAATGCGTCATCGTTAAACTGTATGGCACATCATAAATCAGCACTGTAATGCGTCATCGTTAAGTTGTCTGACACATCGTCAATCAGCAGTGTAATGCGTCATCGTTAAACTGACACATCATCAATCAGCCATCTAACAAACATCAGCTAGCCATCTGACATATTATCAATCACTCTTCTTTACAAATCACCTTTCAGTCATCTTACTCATGATTAGTCAGGCATCTGCCACATATCTGTCAGCCACATGAATCAATAAGTTAATCACAGACACATCATCGATCAGCCGTCTGATTCATCATCAATTACTTTCCTGGTAAATCGCCTCAATCACAGTCTATCATTCACAGTCAGTTAGAAATCTGACACATCATCAATCAGCCACATGACACATAATCACTCCTCTGACACATAATTGATCAGACGGCTGACACATCATCAATCAGCCATATTACACATATACATCAATAACTCATCTGACACATAATTGATCATACGTCTGACACATCATCAATCAGTCATATTACACATATACATCAATAACTAATCTGATACACAATCGGTCAGATATCTGACACATCACCCATCAGTCGTCATACAGCCCTTTGACACGTCACTGATTAGCCAGTTTCAGAATAAAGTCAGTAAGCTCTGAGGTGTCAAATGGACTTCAATTTGCTTCCTGCATGCTACGTCTGACGTAAAGACAAAAAAAAATCACAAACCAAATAAACGTATTTGATAACAGACAAGCACATGGAAACACACAAAGAAAGAAATGCTCCGACGCAAACACAGTCATGCATATTTGTATGCATGTGAACACGTGATATAGTTGTTCCATGAGGCTTCAAAGTTTGTCTGATTAACATGAACTATGGCATTGTGTAATTCGATTTTAAATCGGTTGTTCATCTGATTTTGGAATCCAGTAACGCATGGCACACGTTTTTTCAAATTTACATTTACAGATATAATTTTTTGCAAACATTATGCCAAAGTCAAATATTCTGCCTCTTTTATGATGGTGATCCACCCAGAAAAAATTACAATATTACAATTGATCTTAGCATTGAAGATGTTTTTCTGCATTTTTCATTCAGTAAATGTTCAACAGCTATCCAGAAAGTTCTACATGTCTGCATTCCTAAAACAAGCGTTCGATTGACTCTCTTTCTTTATTACAAAAAGTGCAGTTCGCCGTATTTGTTATCCCCATTGCATTAAGAATAATGTTCGTACCAATAATTCTATGAACAGTTCTAATTTGTAGCTATTTGAGTTTGATATCGTTTATGTAATGATGTCGATAAGTTCTTTTTTCCAAGGTCTTTCAGAATTTAGTTTCCGTTCCTACTTTGTACATCAGTTTGGCTTCTGTTCATCATCAGTTAAAATTTCACAGTATTGTTTTTCTTCTCTGCTTGCCTTAAAAATGATATTCACGGCTTTCGGTACATCGAGTCTACAGTTGGTGGTGGTGTTTACTTCAATCCCAGTTTTATTTATGTAACTTTTTATGGAGTAAATCCATCCGTTGTAAGTAACGAAATGTATGTTATAATCAAGGTCAGCAGTGAATTCTTCATATGTCATGAATTTTCCGTCTTCTTTTAAGACATGCAGTACTGCATATTTTTCTTTTTCAATCGGCTTCTTTTGTTTGATCGTTACACTACCTATTTCAATTTTGTCACGGTAAAACACAGGTTCCGACAGTAGTTCGTTCACTGTCTGGGCTTCTACACAAAAGCAAATTTCTTTGTAAGCCTTAAAAACATGAGTCCAAAACAAAAATTGAGCTCGTACATTCACAAGCGACTGGTGATCCATAACTTTCGAGATTTTCGATAAATGGATGGGTTTTCCTCATAATATTCTTCCATTTATGATCAGTCAGTCGTGTTGATTTTTTATCCACGAAATTTTCAAAGCATAAATGTATTTTCTAATGTTTAGACCCACCTTCTTTTACCGTTTTGATCGTTGTCTTCCTGCTGCTGATCTTATCTTTTTTACCATTCCACACAAAGTGAAAGCACATTTTTGATTTTTTTTTTTTAATAAAGGGGTCAGGTGGATCAGGCAAGAGAATCCAAAGATGTATCAGTTCGACAAAAATAATGACTTTCAAATTGCGACTCTTCCCACTGATGTAATGGTTCTTTGAGTCCAAATTTTGAATAATGTTTTGATTTCAGAAAATATGTCATTATAGTTCATCATTTCACATTCTTTTAAGTCTTGTGTAAACCGAATTCCGAGTATATTATATTTCGGAGGATTCCATATCATTTTAAATGTGGACAGTATGTTGTCTTTGACATCTTTTGACACCCAAGCCATACAGCTTGCTGAAGCTCTGCCAAATGTGTCGAGAATATGAATAGAACTTTCAAAAGAAACTCTATCACCACTATTTAATAACTGAATGTCGTCAGCAAACTGAGCTATTTTATGGTCCATTTCACCTTTTTTTTTATTCCTTTTATCAATTTTTCTTCCTTTATCATTAAAGCTAAAAATCTCTATACTGAGTATAAATAAATACGGAGAAATGGGATCTCCTTGCCTATATCCTTGTTCTATCTCAAACCATGGCGCAGTCTGTCCGTTTACAATAACTGTTGATTGATATATTCCTATAAAAATGTTTTTATCCACCGGCATATACTTTCACCCAAACCAAAACGCTTTAAGTACCTTAAACATGAAATTCCAAATTAAAGATTCAAAAGCTTTTTCGAAATCAACACATAACAGCAAACCAGGGGATTTTTTTAAGTTTAACTAGTTCATCAAATTGTAAATCAGTCTAATATTATCTCCAATGTATCGATGGTCATAAAGCCTTTGATCTTCACTAATGAGTGAAGGCAAGACGTCTTTTAATCTGTGGAAATGCATGTAGAACCTACCTTGCATACTACATTTAAAAGTGAGATAGGGCGCTAATTATTTTACAAATTCTTTTGGCTTCTCACCTTTTGGATACAGATAATTATCCCTTCTTTTTGCGTTGTTGAAAGTTCTCCATCTTTGTACGCTTCATTAAGGGATCTTACCACAAGGGGTCCTAATTGTTTCCAGGAAAAAATTAAAGAATTCGGCACCGAATCCATCTATGCCTGGGCTTTTTTTCCGTGCTTCATGTCTTTTAGGGCTAGGCCTGCTTCCTCTATTGTGATTTCTCCTTCCATTAGTTCTTTTTAATTTTCCGCCAATTTGGGAATTATTTTTACACAAGATCTTCAATATTACAGCCTCGAGTTTCTTGTTCCTTATATAGTTTTCATAAAAGATTTTAGCTTCAGTCAAGATCTGTTTTTGTTCGGTTATTATTTCATCATCATCCTGGTCGCTAGTTTTGCGATATGTTTCCTTACATAATTTCTTTTCTCAATGTTACACAAATACAATTTTTTTTTCACCGTCTGCAACCCAACTTGTCTTGGACGTTATTAGTACTCCTTCCATCTTCATCTTGCTGAGTGATATTAATTCCTGATTTGGTTGTTGAAGTAGTTTCATTTCTGTTTCTGTTTTATTTTCCATCTTTTCTAGTGTTTCTATGTCTTTTATGAATTGGTTTTCTTTCTCTGTTGTTTTCCTATTTTTTCTAATCGAGTAAGCAATTGATTTTTCTCAAATTTTCATCAAGAGGTAATCTAAGAAATACTTTGACTGGAATCTTAGATTTGCAGAATTTTAATAATTCGTGTATTGACTTGTCTTCTTTTGCTGAAAGAGATCGACTGCATGTTCTCGTATTACATTTAGGATTAGTTCGTTTATTTCATCGACATATTTGCTTTCGTTTCAATTAAATCAACGTACTTGTCTGACTTTACTCAATTTTAAAAGGCTGTGCCAGTATTGAATAAAAGTTACTTTATATTTGTTTCATTTTTGTAGGTCTTGTTACTGTGTAGATGTGTTCGGTACAGGGTATATAGGCAAGCTTGGAACAATCTTTTTTTGGGGGGGAAGTTTCCTTGTTTGTTCTGTGTGCTCTGTGCTGTCATGTCTGCCAGGCGAATCGGTGTCGTAAGCAGCATTTCTTTCGAGTTATGTTTTCTCGTGGGAGCAAGAGTTACTCTACTTGTTTATTGTTTCTTGTTTACTGTTCCTTGCCTCATTTCATTTATTTTCGTTTCAATTAAATCGGGGTTATTTGCATTTGTTTCTGCCCGTCCTTGTACTTGTCTGACTTTATTCCATTTTAAAAGGCTGTGCCAGTCTTGAATAAAAGTTACTTTATATTGTGTTCATTTTTCTAGTTCTTGTTACTGTGTAGATGTGTTCGGTACAGGGTATATGGGCAAGCTTGGAACAATCTTTTTGGGGATGTTTCCTTGTTTGTTCTGTGTGCTCTGTGCTGTCGTGCCTGCGAGGCGATTCGGTGTCGTAAGCAGCATTCCTTTGGACTTATGTTTCTTGTGGGGGAGCAAGAGTTACCCTACTTGTTTATCATGAGTACGTCATTCATATAGCATCTGCCTCTGCTCTGATTATTTTTTTTAACGCTGGCAGTAGTTGTTTGTCTCCAGGAAAACATTTGAAGATAACGTCTCCTCCATGAGTTAAATCATTAGTGGTTAACCTACAAATGTGTACGAGTATCCATGCCTCTTATGGGTATGTATAAAGAATCATGACCGCCTAAGAGTTGCCTATATGTTGCACTAATGTAGTGGCCAGAAGTGTGGACCTGCATGTTTGGATGGTGTAAAGATCACAATTCCGGCCGTTGTGGAGTAGCAGCTAAGTTGTTTTCCTCGGCTGTGCTTGATGCTTTTGGCAGAGCAAGTGTTCCCATACACCACGCTGTTCTGTTTGCTACAGTTTTCGGTGTGTGACCACCTAGTTTCTGCTTGGAATGTTCAGAAGGCTTTTACGTATCGTCAACATGGAATTCTTGCCGTTCTTTTCTAACTGTAGAGTTAAAAACCTGTAAAATGTTTCCGTTCATGTGGTAGACGCAGATCTTATTTAACCATTGATGACTTTGATGGCCTGGTTCTTGTACTGTCAGGGACCCGCAGGCCGCTTGACCATGCAGGTTAGCAGTATTGAAAACACATTCTTACATGTCCCTAATATCTTGTCTTCAGTATTTTCTCGATCGCCCTCCATGTGCTCCTGCGAGATCCCTGAATAGTTTTTGCTTTCAGCTGGATTTTACATTTGCTAGCAGCACAATTTGAGATTTTCAGGTCTACTCTTTGTTTAAAGTGATTGCAAAGGTAGGTCACTCCTTCATCTGCCGCCGGCGAGTAGTGGGCGCGGTATATCCAAGTTTCAAGCTGGCCATATGCTGTTTGCTCGGCAGGCTTAATGGTGGTGATGACGGCTCTTCCACTGACATGCGCCATGCTTCTGCCTGCACTTTAAGCCTGTCTGCAACATGGTGTACGTGGCAGTTGCAGGGCGCCTCTCTTGACATCAGCTCACCACATTGTCTGCATACAGAGTACTTGGATGGGCAGTTCACACATGGCGTCACTGATGGAAAGAAGGGAAAGGCGGGAAAGAAGACTACAACATCGAGAGTCCCATGACGCAGTGATATTTGTTCGCAAACAACCGATGCAGACCTTTTCTCTGTGGCTGTAGAGCTAGGCCTTTTTTCCCCAATGTTTCTGGAGCCGGAGTCGAGAAGAATACTTTTCAAAGATCTGACCTGGGTGCGTACATCAAATTCTTCCCTTGGAATGCGTTTCAGTTCCGTGTTTCATTGCAGATTGACAACGCCGATAATCCCATCTCAGTTGAACTCTCTCGGAACCACAGAGTGTCGTCCACGATGCAGCTTGGAGACCAGAACTCCAGTTCAACCTTCAAGGTTGGCGAGAGTAGCGCAGTTGTCGTTCAGTGGCCGTTTTCTGTCGACTGACAACCTCCAGAACTGTGTTAAAAACGTGAACTGACGGGTGTCTGAAAGTTACATAATCTGATTAATTTGATGTACATAGCAGAGGTTTCGGTTTAAACAATGAACAAAGTATCATGCGTGAGCAGTTCAAAAATTTCAGCAGTAATCGTCAGTCGTTGATTTTTATCAAGCCCGTTTTCGCTTTTTTCACACCTGCTGAGTCTTCTATATGAATGACAAGTCTCAACAAGCGAGACAGCGAGTGAGAGGAAGAAGAAGGAAAGAGTGTGTGTGTATGTGTGTGTGTGTGTGTGTGTGTGTGTGTGTGTGTGTGTGTGTGTGTGTGCGTGCGTGCGTGCGTGCGTGTGTGTGTGTGTGTGTGTGTGTGTGTGTGTGTGTGTGTGTAAAACACACGTCATTGTCAACACTAATAAAAGCGTGAAAAAAAAAAAATCAAGCGTAAAACCAGGAGTCAATGCCTGATGTAGAATTTTCCAAATCTAATAGGTACTCCATGATTTCGCCCAGGTGTGGAGGGCTACTTCAGGGATAGTGTGCAATGTCTTTCATGGAGGAAACGTAAACGGATGAACATGTTAAAAAGTCATATCCGTTCATAACCTCCAGTCTATTGTGATGCATAGCAATAAAATCTTTGCAATTAAAACATATTGAAATCATTATTTTCTCTAAGATGTAACATCGTCACTTTTCCACTGTGATTGGGATTCTTCAAATGATGACGTTATACGACAGTGCAGATAACCAGTTAGTACTGTAAATACTTTAATGATAGCAATTCATAAATCTATGTAGGAATTTCATATTCTAAAAGTTAGAGTGAGGTTAGATATATCGTAAATAATTGCGTTTAAACGTTTGTATCAGGAGAAACGTAACTGAGAAAAGTTGCTAGGTCCATTCTGTGAATTTCAAATAGACTGAAGCACATTCCGTTTTGTAATAACCGTCTAGTAAACTATTGACGAAATAATCTTTTCCAGTCAAGTATTGAAATAGTCCTTCAAGGAATAATCTTTTCCAGCCAAGTACTGAAATAGTCCTAGGAATAATCTTTCCCAGCCAAGTATTGAAATAGTCCTTCTTGGTTTATGTTTACTGTGTTATTTACAACTAGATCTAAATCCCTGATCATATGTCCACCGTTTTAGTTTTTTTTTTTTGTTGTTTTTTGTTTTTTTTTTTTTGTTTGTTTGTTTGTTTGTTTGTTTTGCTTTTTGTTTTGTTTTGTTTTGTTTTTGTTTTTGTTTGCTTGCTTGTTTGTTTGTTTTTTGAAACAGCTTTTGAAACACACCAGGTGTTATGTTTTTTTTTTTAATCGGGATGAATTTTTACGTGTTAGGCAGGCTAAAAATATGGGGTTTAATATGTGTCAAGTCAAGTCAAAATTATCTTTATTGAGGGTTAAATAATAAGCTTACAGCTTTTTTTTCATCCTGCCCTCACATCCTGCCAACCTGTGTGTGTGTGTGTGTGTGTGTGTATGTGTGTGCGTGTGTGTGTGTGTGTGTGTGTGTGTGTGTGTGTGTGTGTGTGTGTGTGTTTTTTGTGCTAATTATGTTCCTTTTCTTTGAGTGAAAAATGTTGACATTCTTTTCATAATGTTTTCTTAAATGTCAGTACAACCATGAGTTAATCTGACAATAAATTGGTTTCAGTCAGTCAGTGTGTGTGTGTGTGTGTGTGTGTGTGGGGGTGTGTGTGTGTGTGTGTGTGCGTCACTTCCGGGTCATTTTGATGAGCAGCTGAGATTTTGAGCTCTGTTTTTCTTTTCTCTTTTTTCTGTTAGTTTTCTTTTACTTTTAACTTGAAATTTTAGTCACCAAGTAGTTAAGTACTCGGACTTCAGTTTGTGCCACTTTTTTAACCTTTGATCAAGTGAGTGTTCTATTTTTCAGTAATTTGGTTTTGATCTGAACCGTGCAAGAATGTCGGCTGAGGCTTCTACTTCTGCAGTGCAGCGGCAGGATGCCAGATCTAATTTGGACAGTGTCGTGCTAAAAGCTGGTGAGGGAGTCGACAGCAGGAGTGTGTGACGAGGTGCAGGAAAGCATTTTGCACAGACTGAATGTGACGAAACCGTGCCAGCAGAAGATCAGCAGCAAGAAAACGCCCAAGGAAAGAATCAGAACCAGAAGTAGTACGTCAATGTTGACAGTGACGTTATTGTAATGCGCGTCGCCGAAATTCTAGTTCCAGTGATTGCCAGAAAAATGGAAAACTGGTTTGTGAAGGGGTTAGAGAGGTTGATCACTGGAGTGATGGACACTGTCTTCAAGAAATTCTGCAACAAGTGCAGAAATCAAACCTGCAGCTGCACTACTCCCTTGATCGCAAGGGAAAGTACACCAGGCGGGAAACAGTGCGGATCATCAATCTGCCTGAAGAAGACGAGAAGAACCTTGATCAGAAGGTAGCGACGCTGTTCCAAGAGGCAGGATGTGAAGTGAAGGCGTCAGACATTTCTGTTATTCATAGGAACGGCAAGAAGATGAGTGGCGAGTGCAGGCTGAGAGCCGCCGATTTGTCGCACACGCCGATCTGTCGCACGTGCGACAAATCAGCGGAAAAGGGGGTGTGCTGAACCACCGATTTGTCGCACAAGCCGATTTGTCGTACGTGCGACAAATCGGCGGTTCAGCCTCACGCTGCTTTGTCGCACCTGTATAGGTGTGTGTGTGTGTGTGTGTGTGTGTGTGTGTGTGTGTGTAAGGCGACGTCATGAGGAAGAAGAAGGAGCTGCATAAAAAGAATACAAGAGGGTCTATCTGAACGACGACCTGACTGTCCTTCGCAGCAGATTTCTTCAGCTGCTGAAGAAGTCGGGCAAAGTGGACAAGGTTTCAACTACTCCTGATGGCAGACTTCGGTGCGAGCTGAAGAAGATCTCTGGGCTCAGGGCGCAAGTTGTGCTGGTGGACAGTCCTGACGACCTCTTCAAGTTGGACGTCGATGTGGACTTCAAGTTCCTTGGGCTGCAGCACCTCCTTGTCTGTGAGCCATAGGGATCTGCTGGAGGACGTGGTGATGTACATCCATATTCAAGCCTTGACAGTGTTTCTAGTTTTAAATTGTTCTTCAAGTTTTTTTCTAGTTCTAAATGTAGTTTGTCTTTCCTGTCCCTCAATGTTTGTGGACTAAGAAGCCGCTTGCAGTTTAAAGGATTTACGAAGAGTGTATTTCCCAGTTTGACATATTAACATTCACCGAAAGTAGAACTGATGCACAAGACTCTGACTATTTAGTGGACTGCTTTAGTACTCTTGGTTACTCTATTGCTTTTTTAAACCGAAAATACCTTTCATATCAAAGATCCGGTGGCATAGCCATTGCCTAGCAAAAAAATATATGAAGATTTTATTCAGGTATTGGAACATGAAGCCAATGGTGATAGTAACTGTGTTTTGTGGTTGAAAATCAACAAACTGTTGACAGGTTATGGTAAAGATCTGCTCGTCAGTTCAGTTTATATTCCTCCAGAGGGAACTGCTTATGGTTCAGTTAACTGTTTTTGATGATTTGGAATCTAGTCTTACACGTCATGATTCTAACTGCCATGTACTTCTTATGGGAGATTTTAATGCTTATACTAAATGTTTGCCTGATTTTCTGAAGCTTGATACAAATATCATTGATATTATTGCTGATAATTTTTCACTTGTGTATTGAAGATCTTGATATCCCTATTGCGAGATGTTCTCAGGATGTTCGTCGACCTAGTAACTATGGTCATCGACTTACTGATGTTTGCAAATCATAGAATTTGTTTATGTTTAATGGGAGAGTTGGCAGAGACGAAGGTATTGGTCGATGCACTAGTAGTGGATGTACTGTGATTGATTATATGTTGGGTTCACCATATTTGTTCACACATATTGCTAACTTTAGTGTTGATCCCTTTGACGCCATGCTTTCAGATGTTCACAATCCAATTCTTTTATCTCTCAGCATTTCGTAGAGAAGATCAAACAATACTTTTCAATCAAAGTTCAAATTCCAATGAAAATAATGGAAGTGTAAGATATACAGAAACAGGAAGACCTTTGTTTTATACGAACATTAAGCAGTGGGATCCCATCTAAAGGTGAGATGTTCAAAGAAAACTTACTTACTAAAAAAAATAGAGGAATTAAACAATATACTTGACAATGAAAACTCTTCTGTTGCCAATGCCTATACATTGTTATCACAAATTCTGCTAGAAACAGCTAAAGACACTCTAGGAGAAGTAAAAAATGTGTCAAAAGGTACAAAGCAAAAGTCAGACAAAAGCCACGAAAATAAGCCGTGTTTGATGCCACATGCAGGGAAAATAGAAAAAAAAAGGTATTTCACAGCCAAACATAGAACTAAATTTAATGACTCTAGTCCCAACCGTAGGGAGGTTGAAATTAGCAGTAAAGAATACAAAAAAGGGTATCAGAAAATCGTATAGAGTTTACACAAAACACTGGCATAAGAAGATTTGTAATCTAAAAGCTAATAGACCAAGAGAATATTGGGAAAACATTAAAAAAAAAAAAAAATGAATGCCCTGTTCGTATGGGATGATCTTTTCTTACATTTTAAATCGTTGAATGTTCAACCACATAGTCTTGAGAATGAAAAATGATATGACTGTGACTTGCAATATGATCTTGAATTTCTAAATGCACCAATAAGTGACGAAGACGTTGAAAAAGCTGTACAGCAACTTAAGAATGGAAAGGCATGTGGGATAGATAAAATACGAAATGAATATATAAAACAAAGCATTCCAGTTCTCAAACAAGTTATTGTAAACTTTTCAATAAAGTTCTGACACACAGGGACCATACCATGAGAATGGTTGATTGGACTTATTCTGCCAATATACAAAGGAAAAGGTAGTAAATTGGACTGTAACAATTGTAGAGGTATAATGCTTTTGAGTTGTGTTGGAAAACTGTTCACAACAATTTTGAATAACTGTTTGACAAATTTCATCGAGAATAACAACACACACTTTCGGAAATCAAGCTGGTTTTCGACGAAGTCATTCTACAATAGATCATACATTGTTTTTTAAAACGCTTAATTGATATTTTCATAGTCGTAAAAAGCAGTTGTTTTGTGTTTTTGTCTTGATTTCACAAAAGCGTTCGATTCAGTTCGGAGGCAGGGATTATGGCAAAAGCTTATCAAAGAAGGTGTAAATGGAAAGATTTTGCAAGAAAACACGAATTTGTATCAGCAAATAAAATCTTGTATATTTATAACTGGAAGTCAATCTGAATATTTTGGCAGTTTCAAGGTGAAAATCTTTCGCCTTTGCTATTTTCTTTGTATTTGAATGATCTTGAACTATATCTCACAGATCGTAACTGTGCTTTCTTAAATATTGATTTAAATCTTCCTGACTCAGATTTATTAAGTTACATTAGTTTACTTTTACTTTTGTATGCTGATGATATTGCTATTATTGCAGATTCTTTTTGCGGTTTACAGCATGCTCTTGATGTATTAAGCGAGTATTGTAGAGCATGGAAGCTTAATGTTAATGTAGCAAAAACAAAGGGTGTAGTCTCTAATGGACGCAATACCCAAAAAAAAAAAAATCAGAAGCCAGTGTATAGAAATAGTACACACTTTCAAAATATTTAGGTATAATCTTTAGCAGAACAGGAAATTTTTTTTATAAATGTAAGAAGTATTTGTATGAACAAGCGCAATGTGCAATGTTTTCTTTATTAAAGGTGGCAAGATTTCAGATTTTGCCTATAAACATTGTACTGGACTTGTACCACCAGTCAATGGTACTGCCTGTGCTTTTATATGGTTGTGAAATTTGGGGATAAAGTGATTTAAAGTTAATGGAAAGTTTTCAACTTAAATTCTTTAAGCATCTTTTTCATTTAAATCGTTCTACCAAAAAAGAATTAATATATGGAGAACTAGGAATGTATCTTGTTTCAGTTCAAGTACATGCACGAATGATAAAATTCTGGTTATCCTTACTTTCTCCACAAACAAACAAATATTCATCTAGATTGTGTCAGGTATTATATGGTTTATACAGAAATCAGGGTGTGTGGTGTATGTGTATATTGGATGTCCTAATGGAAACAGGATTCGACTGTGTAGGAGACAAAAAGTTTTTGTCTGTTCACAGTCTCTGTAGAAATGTTCGTAATTCATGAGAAGACATTTACAAAACGTACATGGAATGCTGCTTTAGAATCTAGTAATAAGTGTTTATTTTACAGAAGTTTTAAAACAGAGTTTCGCCGTGAAAAATATATAAAATGTTACCTGATGTTTATATATACCCACTGATTCGGTTTCGCTGTGACAATCAAAACTCATGATAGAAATTGGCAGACGATTTGGAACGCCTCACGATGAACGATTCTGTCGGGACTGTGACCAGAATGACCTTGGTGATGAATTTCATTTTGTAATGATGAAATGTAACAGATATAACGACATTAGAAATCAGTTTATACCTAGAAACATACACATACATACAAAGTCCGTATTTAACTATTGTCGTTTGCTTTGTGGTAGTAGAAAGTGTT
>JADBJO010000723.1:445000-447500 GCA_016801955.1 Conus betulinus | reverse complement strand
CATACACCTAACGGCAGAATTTATGTAAACAGGGTATCCATTTGTCTCTCTCCATACACAAGATCATTGGGTGTTTGTAATTGAACTCACAAAAACGTTCTAAGAGCAAGGAGATGTAATTTTTTCAAAAAGTGTGTAGTATTACTTAGCCCCCACAATTCAGCACCATACTGAACAATTGGTTGTATCTGCGCATCATATTGTTTTAAATATACAGCAAGAGAATTGCATTTTAAACTTATCTAATTTCTGCAATATACGTAACAACGCACGCTTCGCTTCGCAGGCAATGTTCTGACAGGAAACAGTAAATCTCAGCCGTGTTGAAAATTAGATGCCTAAATATTTATAAACATTAACAACAGATATAAGGTCCAGTGTTCAGTAGCTGCTAAGTACCCACCTTTTCTAAATACAACTATATTACTTTTATTCATATCACATTCTGATGGAGTGCTGTTGCTGCCCTATGTAGACTATTTAGTTGTGTCTGTAGCCCAACTATTGTTTCCGACAGAAGAGCTATGTCATCTGCCAAAAGTAATACAAATAGTTCAAAATAATCATGCGCAAATGTTGCACCATGCCTTCCATTTCTAATCACTTCTATGCTAATTCATTCATAAATAAAGAGAACAGCAATGGACTTGTAACATCCTCTTGTTTTACCCCTCTGATGCAGTTTATGTAGTCTGTGAATTTTGCTCTCGGGCGAATTCTAGCTCTGACAGTAGTGTGCATGCTATTAATACACCGAAATAGTTACCAGGATAGGATAGGTTCCTTTCTATGGAGTCAAAAGCTTTCTCAAAGTCAATAAAGGCAACATAGAGTTTACGGTTAAAGCAAAACTGTTTCTGTATTAAAGCTAATAATGTGTACATGTGAAAATGGTAGAGTATCTGCTTTTAAACCCCGCTTGATTTTCCCCTGTGATATTATGCAGTTCAATCCCATTCTTGAATCCTACTGTGTACTAAAGAACCCGTAAACAATACTGCTTGTATCACATAGTGATATCTCTCTATAATTATCGGGATCGTCTACATTACCTTTTTGAAATAAAAGTAAGAATAGTTTCTGTTTAGTTTAGTCCAGAGAGAGAGAGAGAGAGAGAGAGAGAGAGAGAGAGAGAGAGAGAGAGAGAGAGAGAGAGAGAGATCGTGAAACAGTTTGCGATTTCTGCTAAACAGAGTACCAGAATACATACACATTTCTACCCCAGTCCCTCCTCACCCCACTCCATCCCTTCCTCCTATTCTCACCTGCGGTTCTGGTACCAGGTTTTCACCTGCGTGTCGGACAGTCCCAGTTTGGATGCCAGTTCCAGACGGTCTTGGACACTGAGGTATTTCTGGCGCTCAAAGCTGTGCTCCAGACACCGCAGTTGATGCTCACTGAAGGCCGTGCGGGCCTTGCGAGGCTTCTTGGAGCGTAGCAGGACTAAGGAGGAAGCCTGCCCCGTGGGGTGACTGGAATCTGGCAAAAAAAAAAATAGTTGTCTTGATATTTAGTTGCAGTGTCAGAAACAGTGACCGCATGAAAAACAGCAGAAGCAACAGAGGTATACAAAAGCCTGCACCTTGGGTAAATAGAATTTGCACACAAAAATTTGTTATGATACTAATTTGGAAAATTATCTGTAAGGCTCCGCCGAAAAAAAAAAAAAAAACGTAAACAAACAAATAACGAGACAAAACACGACGCGTTTCAAACCTCTTAGGTCTTCTTCCGGCAAATACACCACACCCAGGACAGCGAAAATGAAAACAAATGTGTCGTAATACTAGTTGCTGTGGCAGAAACAGAGGCAGTGACAGTATCGAAAATAGCAGCAGAGGGTACAGCTACTACCGTGAGCATCAGTAACAGCTAGAGAAGTAGCAGCTACAACAAAATCACGATAGAAAAAAAAACATCTCAATGCCGTTGTGGTAATGGTATTCGGACTTATCGTAAAAGCAACTGTGCGCTAGAAATAATGATGATGTCGGTGTATATTCATTGTAGTAGTAGTAGTAGTACACCACCGGCACCAGCAGCAGTGACAGCAGCCGCACCAATAGTAGTAGTAGTATTGGCTGTAGTTGTAGCAGTAGTCCTACTAGTATTGGCAGTACTGGGCACCGGGTAGGGCAAACAAGTATCGCTCCATAACTCCACACCCCAATAGCAGTAGTACTGGCAGTAGTAATAGTAATAGTAGCAGTGGTCCTACTAGTATTGGCAGTATTGGGTACCGGGCAGGGTGAACAAGTATCGCTTCAGTGAGGGGTTGGCATGTTTCACTCCTTCACCTCCTGCCCAAGACCAGTTTTCTACAGGCTACAGCAGAGGATGGACATGAATCTCGCGATGACTTCCTGTCCAAGACCATCCAGCAGACTGTTGTGGAAGATGGATAGGTATAGTACCGTGACTCCCTGCCCAAGACCATACTGCACGGTACTGTGGAGGATGGACGTGTATCGCGCCTTGACTCTCTGCATAAGACCATCTT
>JADBJO010000723.1:427500-437500 GCA_016801955.1 Conus betulinus | reverse complement strand
GATATCGTTATTGTTGTTATCATTGATTTCATTATTATTATGTGTTATTATTATCATTATTATTATTATTATTATCGTTGTTGTTGTTGTCGTTGTTGTTATCATTATTTTGTTATCATCATCATTATCATTATTATTATAATAACAATTATTGCTATTATTGTTGTTGTTGTTGTATTTCTTGTTGTTGTCGTCATCGTCGTCGTCGTCATCATCATCATTATAATTACTATAATGGTGATGATGATGATGATGATGATGATGATGATGATGAATTTGTTATTACCGTTATTATTATTATCATAGTTATTAATGTTATGATGATGATGATGATGATGATGATGATGATGATGATTATCATCATCATTACTACTACTACTACTACCACCACTACTACTACTATCATTGTCATTGTTGTTTTTGTTCTTGTTCTTGTTCTTGTTGATGTCGTTATTATTATTATTATTATTATTATTATTATTATTATTATTATTATTATTATAACGATTGCTGTTTCTGCTTTTGTTGTCCTCCTTTTTCTTCTTCCTCTTCTTCATCTTCTTCTTCTTCTCCTTCTTGGTAGTAGTAGTAGCAGTAGAATTAGTTGTCGTGGTAGAAGTAGTAGTAGTACAAGTAGAAATAAAAGTAGTAGTAGTAGCAATAGCAGCAACAGTAGTTGTTGTGGTAGTATGGTAGTACAGTATTATTGTCATTCGTAATAATAGCAGCAGCCAAAGCAACAGCAGCAGCAGTAGTAGTAGTAGTAGTAGTAGCAGTAGTAGTGGTAGAAGTAGTAGTAGTAGTAGTAGTAGTAGTAGTAGTGGTAGTGATATAGTAATAGTGATAATACTATTAATTACAACGACAACAATAATAATGCCATTATACCTTAAATATTGCTCTATCTGTAAACACTTCGAATTATGGCAACAATACGGACAGCCAGAGCTTCAGGTGTAATCTTTTGAGAACTCTTCGAATGAATTACAAATTAATCTACATTAAGAAAATATTGTTCTCTCACTGGTAAAAACATCCTCTCCTTAAACAGCTTAATCATACAACAACCGGGAACTTTAACGACGAAATTATGACAGCGAAACAATGATAAAGAGTGAATTATGAAAAAAGTTATATTATGTCATTAAAAACAAGAAGAGAACAGGGCGGCTGCGTAGATGAGAAGTGAACAGGTTGATAGAAAAGAGCAGAACAAATCAGTCAGGGGTAGCTAACACAAAAATGGAAAGAACATGATAAAAAAATAATACGTAACAAGAACACAAAAAGATCTTATCAAATAACTTATACCTGGCTTAGAGAGATGGGGGGGGGGGGGGGGAGATCTTTAATGAGAAGGAAAACACACAGAGAGAGAGAGAGAGAGAGAGAGAGAGAGAGAGAGAGAGAGAGAGAGAGAGAGATCTTTACTAAAAATGAAAAACAGAGAAGCGTGTACCTTTTTTTTTTTACAAACCAGTCCTCCACCATCCATCCGAGTGCACCCTTTTCCACACTCCCAAATGACGCAAACACCCCCATACCCCCGTGTACCTTTTCGTGTTTTTTTCTCCTCTCTCTCCACACTCCCACCCCGCCCCAAACGCAACCCCCATACCTTTTTTTCCCACGCACACACACCCATTCGTGTTAACAATTCTCTCTCTCTCTCTCTCTCTCTCTCTCTCTCTCTCTCTCTCTCTCTCTCTCTCTCTCTCTCTCACACACACACACATACACACACACACACACACACACACACACTTTTATGTTTTTATATCTTACCTCTCTCGACGTCTTCATCGTCAATCTTGTCACTGTGGTCATCGCTCTCCTCATCAAGCAATGACTCAGAATAAGCTTGAGGTCCACGCGGAAAGGAAAATGGCGGATATAGGTCAAAGGTTACCACTTTCGGTACAGACGACAGCGATTTTGCCGAGGGTGTAAAATTGTCCGACAAAATGTCCGTGATGAGAAATGATGGTCTGGATTGTGGAACACGCACTGGACTGGAAGCAGGTCGAAGTTCTGATCCTTTAATACTAATTTTGTCTGTTTCACACATCTGGCTGGAAGTTCGGTCGGTTATTTTTGGATGGCCACTCAAATCGTACATTTCTTTATCACAGTTTGAATTCTCGTAAGAAAGCGTAGCTGGTGGTGAGCTGTTGTTTGAGAATTTGAACGATTCGGTTAATGTGTGTTTAGCAACGGTTGCATCAACCTCTCTGTTCCAATTTGTGAGACGCCGAAAATTCCGAGACTTATTGGCAGAATTTCGGTTGTGATATGAAGAACCTTTGGCCTCCAGCTCCAAATTGGGTCCGCTTCTCTGATGTTCAGAGTTTGGAAATGTATCATGATTTCCTATAAGCTGCATGTTACTGGGTGGTTGCATTATCGGAAGCACACACTGTTTGCGCGTGCTGGTTTCACTGGAGATTATTTTGGCATGAGAACTACAAACTTCTGTTTTGTCAAGTGGTTTGATATCTGTTGACACTGAGCTCGGCCTTTGGGGCAATTCACTCAATGTTTCTGGTGTTTTTCGGTCTTCAGTCTTATGACGCGTCTCACGTGCTGTTGATGGTGAGATGCACAGTGAGGGCAAGAGAGAGGAGTGTGCCTTTTCATCGCCACGAACATCTCCTGAGTGGTTTGACATACCGACAATGTCCACATCGCTTTCATCGTCGTCATCAAATCGTGTGGACTGAGTGTCTTCTTTTACTGAACTATTCTGCTGAGGTGATTGGTCCATGCCCATGTGTTCTTCGTCATCAGGTACGTCATCAAGGGATTCAGGGGACATGTGATAAGCAATGACGCTGCTATCAGAATGTGTGACGTCATCCGTTTTACACGTTGTACCGATGTTCATCGTTGTAGGACTATCCCGTTATGTCGTCGTCGTTTCCAACGTCGCTACTGAAAACATCATCAAAAAAAAAAAAAATTATGGATGGGGGGGGGGTATACAGAGGTACCTCCTGATAACTGCTTCTGATCATTCACCCCTGAGACTGGTATACGATGTTGTGTATCTTTAATTCGAAATCGGCCCCTCAAACCTTCTCTCCACCTATCCCCCACCCCACCCCCCCCCCACACCACACACCCCCACTTCGCGCCCACACACCCTCCCCCCCTCAACCTCCTCCACCCCCCTTTTTTTCTCCCCAAACGCCCCTCATCCCTACCCGCGTCCATTACCATTTACTTCTATCATGCATTTCGGTATGGAATTACCGTCATCTAAAGCAAGTCTCATTGTTCATGGCCTTTGCGATCTGAGGACTCCTATCTAACCAGCACTCCCCAGGAATAGGTCTTAACATGGCTGACAACTAAGCATGTTATCACGATTTGTCTGTAGACGTGTACACATTCACTTAAAACCAAGAGTAGTGGGTAACGAAGTACTCTGATTGATGTTGTCTTTGCGTTAGAAAAGAACTTTGTGACTTCGAACGCCAGTCAACACAGACCGCTCTAAACCCGCAGCCCTTCTTGTACACAAATCAAGGGAAGTAAGAAACCAAAGATACAAAGGAGACCTAAACCACATACACAACCGAAAATGGACTGCATCCCACAGTCAAAGAACGACAACTCTTCTCACACATTTGACACCGGGCCTTTTCCTGTGCGGGCCATTCAGCCCACGCTATTTAAATCACCCAGCACGTTGGCTGAGAAAAAAAAAAAGGGGGGGGGGGGGGGGGGGAGGAGAGCAGTGAGACCGCAGCACGAGCGGATTTCAATGCCGCGTTCTTCCGGACGATTCAGCCAATCAAAAGTCCTTTCGGGAAGCACCGTGATGTCCCCAATGGTCAATACATGGGTGGGGGAAGCAGAAAGGGGAGAAGGGGGACGAAAAGAAAGTTGGAATGAGAGAAAATGGGCGTGGTCTACTGTCAATGCCACGTGGGTCGGTCACCAAATTATATTTCTATCTTCTGAAGCGGGGGGGAGCATGTTTGGGGGTTCGGGGGGGGGGGGGGGGGGGGGGGGGGGGGGGGGGGGGGGGGGGTAGTAGTAGTGATCATTTAATATCAGCTAGGAATCGAGAACACAGGGATATGATCATATAAACACAGACGTATAAAGTACGAAGCATTAAGACGACTACATCCAGATGAAACCTTAAGTTAAAAACAAGTGAAATATCCGCGTCAATAACCATTTTCAGGACAAAGATGTCTGATCCACCCATTGTTCAGAAATTGCACAGACGTTACTATATTACTTTAAGAAAAAAAAAATCTCACTGGCTTTGTACTGCAAGTAGAAGTATACCTTTCAAATGGGGGGAAAAAACACACTGTAAATTTGAGGGAGAGCATGAAACATGACTAGCAGACACTGACAATTTTGAATAAAAACGGTTATGAAAATATCATTTAACTCAACACTGACTTTAAGTAGTAAGAAATGTATATCTGACAGATAGATAGATAGATAGGATAGATAGATAGATAGATAGATAGATAGATAGATAGATAGATAGATAGAATCTACAGAAAACCATCTTCAGTCTCTTTTACCTTGTGAGTATCTTCTTCCACTTTCTTGCCTCGGTGGGGAGTACTGGGGCACAACATTGATGAACAATTCAGCAGGTACCATCAGATCTTTTACTTGTAAGCCAAGGCCTGGGTCCTTCTGTGTGTCATATTTTAGCATCAATTTAAGTCTTGATGATGCAAAACACATTTCTATTGCACGCAGTCGATAGTGTAAGTAAATTATCATATATATATATATATATATATATATATGTATGTATGTATGTATGTATGTATGTATGTATGCGCAAAAAAAGTAATAAAAGAAGTAACACATTTCACAGTTTTGCTGGATATTTACTGACATTTTGATAATAAGACCCAGTGCTGAAAAACGCTTCTCAATTTCTACATGTAAATTGAACTAGTTTATAGGTTCATGCATCTTTGATCACTTACCACTTGCTGAGGAGGGCGAATGGTGTATAACGGGGGGATCAACATAGCCACCAGGTTTTTTTTTTTTTCTGTTTTATGACACATACATTTAGATTCATGAAGTGTATTCAGTTTTAATCTTTTTAAATGAACACGTGTCAATTCTTTTTTTTTTTTTTTAATCAAAATCGCCTGGTGTAAGAAGAATGAACTTTACGTAACAGTTCTGTGGGCCTTGCCCGTCTTTACTGTAACGTTTACAGTGTGCAATATCAGTGCGTCTTTGTTCTTTACATATGCTGTTTGTATTTTACATGCATTATACTGAGTGTGTGTGTGTGTGTGTGTGTGTGTGTGTGTGTGTGTGTGTGTGTGTGTGTGTGTGCGTGCGTGCGTGCGTGCGTGCGTGCGTGCGTGCGCGTGCGCGCGCGCGCGCGTATGTGTTGTTGTCGGCGTGGCTGCTGCTGCTGCTACTGCTGCTGTTGTTGCTTGCTTGATTGTTTGTTTGTTAAAGATACGAAAAGAAAGAAAATGAGAACCAGAATCAAGTCAGTTTCTGTCGAAATTGTCATTATCGATACTGATGTTTAAAGACTAGTTGTCAGGAGCACCCAAAACATTTTTTTTTTTCTGTTTCGTCTCCCATGCCTCTCCTTTGGCATCGCACCCTCGCCGCTTATTCTAGCTCCACGTCTACATCTAGCCATGTCCATATCTAGCTCCACGTCCATATCTAGCTCCACGTCCATATCTAGCTCCACGTCCATATCTAGCTCCACGTCCATATCCATATATCCTCCAGTCCATATCCCATCCATATCTAGCTCCATTCCACGTCCGTATCTATCTCCACGTCCATATCTAGCCATGTCCATATCTAGCTCCACGTCCATATTACCTCCACGTCCATATCTAGCTCCACGTCCATACCTATAGCCATGTCCATAACTAATTCCACGTCCATATCTTGCTCCACGTCCATATCTAGCTCCACGTCCATACCTATAGCATGTCCATATCTAATTCCACGTCCGCATCTAGCTCCACGTCCATACCTAGCCATGTCCATATCTATAAATTCCACGTCCATATCTTGCTCCACGTCCATACCTAGCCATGTCCATATCTAATTCCAGGTCCGTATCTAGCTCCACGTCCATACCTAGCCATGTCCATATCTAATTCCACGTCCGCCATATCTAGCTCCACGTCCATACCTATAGCCATGTCCATATCTAACTCCACGTCCGTATCTAGCCCCACGTCCATATCTAACCCATCCGTACCATATCCATATCTATTCCACGTCCGTATCTAGTTCCACGTCCATACCTAGCCATGTCTATATCAATTCCACATCCGTATCTAGCTCCGCGTCCATATCTAACTCCACGTCCGTACCTTGCTCCACGTTCATATCTAGCTCCACGTCCACATCTAGCTCCACGTCCATACCTAGCCATGTCCATATCTAGTTCCACGTCCATATCTAGCTTCACGTCCGTATCTAGCACCACGTCAGTACTCGCAGCCCTGGCTCCCCCCCCCCCCCCCCCCCCCCCTCCCCCCCCCCCCCCCCGCCCTGGCACCCTGCAACGAGATCGAGATCTAGCTCAGTATGGTCTGCTAGGAAAGCTGGCCGTGTGTCAGCTGAAAGTATACAAAATGTTTTAGGTGTCAGGGATCCCACAATACCAACCTAGTAAAGTGTGTGTACGACTGGGAGTGTATAGACAATAACAGGTGTGTGTTACCACGACGAAAAGAAGAAGAGGAGGAGAAAGCATCATGAATATTGTTGCTTTTGTTTACAGTGTTGCCTGAAGGAGTGGACGGTACACCCGCTTTCCTATTCAGGAACTCCCCCTGTCCATGATTTGATGCAAGGATAGTAACTACGACCCAAATCCAGAATTATTACGTGGGGAAGTCACAGACTAATTAAGCCTCTACCCATGCATCAGATCAGACCCAAGACGCGAGAAACTGAGTCGCGAAGAACATGTCAGACTATGGATATCAGACTGAGAGGAAAGGAGCTCTGAATGAAACAAGTTTTAAAAAAAAAAAAAAGGAGAAAACAAAGTCTTCTTCTTCTTCTTCTTCTTCTTCTTCTTCTTCTTCTTCTCTTCCTCCTCCTCCTCCTCCTTCTTCTAACTTCCTCTTCTTCTTCTTCTTCTTCTTCTCTTCTTCTCTTCTCCTCCTCTCCCCCTCCTCCTCCTCCTCTTCTTTCTTCTTCTTCTTCTTCTTCTTCTTCTTCTTCTTCTTCTTCTTCCTCTCTTCCTCCTCCTCCTTTCCTCCTCTCCTCCTCCTCCTCCTCCTCCTCTTCTCCTTCCTCTCTTCTTCTTCTCCTTCTCTTCTTCTCCTCTTCTTCTTCCTTCCTCCACCTCCTTCCTCCTCCTCCTCCTCCTCCTCCTCCTCCTTCTCCTTCTTTTCTTCCTCCTCCTCTCTCCTCCTCTCCTCTCCTTCTCTTCTTCCTTCTTCTTTCTTCTTCTTCTTCTCTTCTTCTCTTCTTCTTCTTCTTCTCTTTCCTCTTCTTCTTCTTGTCCCTTAGCTTTGTGAGGAGTGACTGGAGCTCCACACTAAAGACCAGGTAGCCAGATCCCTCCATTCTGTTGGCTGTACCCAAAGGCCTAGGTCCATGCCAATATTTTTTTCTGTCTATTCTGCAGTGATATCTTTTTTTTCTACTGTATTCCCGTCTCGTCTCTCTCTCTCTCTCTCTCTCTCTCCGTCAACAGTTCCCAGGAGGATTACTTCAGCAAGGCCATTAGATCCTGTCACATGGGCATGTCAGCATAGCTTCCTTTCTTAGTTGATGTTAAGGAAATCTTCAGTGAGGCAGGGAACAGTAAACAGTTAATAAATAACAAGTACGGTAACTCTCGCTCCCGTGATAGAATAACTGCAGGCCCGTAATTCCGAACGAATGCTTGCTTACGACACCCAATCGCCGAGCAGGAAAGACAACACAGAGCACAATGAACGAACAAAGAGGTCATGTTTTAGCAGATCTTGATATGGTTCACCGTGCCGCTGGACAGTCCATGCACCTTGTTCATTGTTTGTTTTCAGCATGTCTGCTCATGTTTATGGCTTGAAATCTTTTGAGATCAGTTGTCAGGTTTCAAACAAAGTGGCACGGCTTTAAAAAAAAAAAAAAAAAAAAAAAAAAAAAAAAGAAGAAGAAGACATTCTGTGTTTGGGACTTCATTTGCGTTGCTCATTTGGTGTGACTGTGTATCAATCTTATGAATTTGATTATCAATTCGGAAGAAAAACTTATTTCTAGAAAGGGGGGTGGGGGGTCTATCACACCGGGACATCAATCCCAGATTGGATGTGTGCGAAATGCGTTTATGACAAAGCGTCTCAAATTTCTCTCTTCCTGCCCCCACGAAAGAAAAAACAAAGAAGAACCAAGACTAAATATGTGAAATTATGTTTTAAAAGAACTTTTTTTTTTCTCAGTGGAAAATAATCAAGACACTAAAACATCCAAATTGTATCACAAAATGATCTCAGCCAACAAAGTGATTCAGAATTGAGTAATACATCAATAACAAACTCTTTCACAACTTTAGAAACACACATGCGCGCGCGCGCACACGCACCCGCACATGCACACAGAGAGAGAGAGAGAGAGAGAGAGAGACAGAGAGAGAGAGAGAGAGAGAGAGAGAGAGAATCAAACTGGTATCATTAAGTACATCAGACAATCTTACTTCTTCAGATCAATGATAATAAAAAAAAAAGGCATTGCTAAATAGGAGAGTGGGGAGGGGCAGTTTCGCTTCATAAATCATTTGTATCAATCAGTCAGAAAACAAAAATGTTTCATCAAAACAGTTTTGTAATTTCCCAGTAATGGATTGCATCGTTTGTTTGATATACGCTTTCTACGCTTTCGGGGGTCTCTCTCTCTCTCTCTCTCTCTCTCTCTCTCTCTCTCTCTCAGCTAGCCACATCTTGTCCCTCCGCCCAAAATACACGACGTTCTGTGTGACGCGCGGTGTCTCTCTAGTATACAAAAGCTTGTTGTCGCGGGTGACAGCAGACAGGGAGAGCGAAGCGAAACCAGACGGTGTGAAACGACCTTTCATTCCCCTCTGAAAAGGATTGAGTTGTGCGGCAGTGTTCGTCCCTACAATGGACTCAACAGGACTGGACGCCGTGACCTGAAGCTCATTGACTGTCGGCTCGACTTGTTTCTGAACGCTGTTCAAAAAGCCCACAAAGCTGAGAACCAGCATGGTTAATACGGTTTAAGGGACACGAGCGAAGAGGGTGGGTGGTGTGGGTGGTGGGGGGGGGGGGGGGGGGTTTGCAGTGACGAGAGAAAGGAACGCCTGGACAGGGAGGTTATTCGTGGGGATGGGGGGGGGGGGGGGGGGGGGATGGGGGGGGGGCGGGGGGGGGGGGGGGGGGCGATGGGCATAGAAGATTGGCAAAAGAGGAGCAGGGAGGAAACGTTGACGGTTGAGGTCAAACCTCTGCGATTCAAAACATATTTTCTAAAAACACGCCGGAATTTCGGGGGGGGGGGGGGGGGGGGGGGGGGGGGGGTTTGTTTGTTTGTTTGTTTGTTTCGTTAAATTTTAGGTTAGATGAAAAATGTTCGTCTCTTTCAAAGGCTCAAAAATCACATCAGGTTGGATATCTCTGGAACATTTCTCTTTAAGGATTTTGCTGTGTAGTGTTTAGGTCTGACATCATGCAACTCGATCTCAACTCTCTGTAAAAACATGCTTTAGAGCGAGTGCTACATCATATACAATGCCCTGGGGATTTTCTTTGCCTTTTTAAAAGATAAGAATGGGTGTTAAAAGAGCGGCCTACGTGCAAACAGCACAGAACTGTTTCTTCTTTTCGGTCGCCAGCAGGAGCACGATATAGATCAGGTCTGAATGGATTTGGGAAAGTTTGTTATCTGTCTGCGAGTTCCATTCCTCTTGCCAGAGGTCCTTGACATGTGACCTGAGCGTTGACTTTCAGATCAGTGTGAGGGATTGGAAATTTGCTCAGCTCTTTATTTGTGGCACAACCCTTAC
>JADBJO010000723.1:405000-422500 GCA_016801955.1 Conus betulinus | reverse complement strand
TCAATGTTTGTGTTTTTTTTATTCATAGTAGAAAAAAAAATCTAGGGAGAAGGTATTAGTACGTAAAAAAAAAAACTCTTAGAAAATTTAGAGTTTTTTTTCATGTAAATGTTTAAGGAGAAAAAAATTGCACTGGTATTTTCATTCTTTCAGCCCGTGTTCACAGTCATTTCCACTGGTGGGAGATTTTTTTTTTTCGCACGTGAACTGGTTCTAGGAGCAGATTTAAAATCTGTTACACTGTGGCGGGGGTCTGTGCTTTCCCAAGCGCGGTACTCCTTGTTCTGTGTGTTTGGGTTTGGATCGGTTTGTAGTCATTATGTGGTAGTATTTAGACACTACCTGCAGTGCTTTTTCCGTGACGTTGGTTCTTTTCGTTGACGTTTCTTTCTTTTCTCTTCCTGCTTCTTCTTCTTCTCCTCCTCCTTCTTCTTCTTCTCTTTTCTTATTTTAGAAGGTAACAGCGTTCGTACTGACCTCCCAGTATGGTAATCTGTCCACACTACCAGTTTCTGGGCTGTGCTAGTGTTGAATTTTTTTTTTTTTAAGATCTTTTCGTTTTGTTTGTTTTTTTTTAGCTCTTGTGGGCTGGGCTGCTTCTTCTGCTGCATGTATTTGTCAATGGGTATTTTGAGATAAAGATTTGTCTGTCTGTCTACATCACACTCTGGACTGCTTGTTCTTTAGACCAAGTGACAATTAAGTGTCACACAAACATATCTCTTAACTTCATCTCAGTGATTTTGTGGACTTCCTCATGCTTCCAGAGTGTTGGTTGCTTTCAGTCTTCCACTCTCTGCCATGTAAACAGATCGGACAGCATAGATCAGACAGCACTCCTATGTCGTTAATTCACAACATATTTTGCTGTTACTTCAACGAAATTTTAATTAACAAACTACAAACGACTTTTGAAATAAACGATATTTTAATGGCATGCTCAGGGCACGAAAGAATCTCTGATGAATGCTCTATCAATAATATTACTGATGACATCCATTGTTCACTTACGCGCAGCCCAACACATAGAACAAGTCATATGAGAGAGAGAGAGAGAGAGAGAGAGAGAGAGAGAGAGAGAGAGAGAGAGAGAGAGAGAGAGGAGGTCAGTTCAGTTTCTTTCCGAGGATAATCCACATCATCTTCCACTCAAACCAGATGAAATGTTGCCTTTCAAAGCCACAGTTCTGGAAGAATCTCCTCTCTACACCATATTCTGTGTTGTTGTTATTATTTCAACCATGTTCCACAGATACCATCGTTTTCAGATCAGCTGTAATCCTGCGCGCCGTTCATATTCTTTAAAAACAGCAACAACAACGACAACAACAACTCCGTTCGGTCCCAGAGCGCAAAGTGACTGTACCCCTTCGATAAACGTAGAAGACGACTTTTCAGCTATGGAACCATGGCTTCCACTATTCTTCTTCCCTCTCATTCAGTATGCACCCAACGCCCTCCTTGACCCCACCACTTCCATTCAGAGAGCGGGTACATGCTCGTGGCGGGTGTTCCAAGCAGCTGTTGAGAGACCGGGGTGAAGGGGGGGGGGGGGGAGGGGGCAGCGTGGAGGAGGGGGTGGTGGTGGAGTGGAAGGAGACGGGAGGTAACGGGGGAGGGAGGGGGACACGAAATCAACACCTGCAACCAGGTTAAACCCAGGGGAGGGGAACAGACTGCACAGCTCATAAACGGCTTGTTAGACATTGGGGCAAAGGGGGGGGGGGGGGGGGGGGGGGGGGGGGGGGGGGGGGGGGGGGGGTGTCGGAGGAGGAACGGAGAAACGAGTTTCGGTTTGAATAGGATTCTGTGTAGGAGGGACGCATGAATAGTGCGCGCAGTGTGGAACAGACTGCACGGTTCATGAACGGCTTGTTAGACACTGGCGGGGGGGGGGAGGGGGGGGGGGGGGGCTGAGTTTCGGTTTGAACAGGATTCTGTGTAGGCGGGACGCATGAATAGTGCACACAGTATGGATGCTAATTTATGGGCAGTTAGGGAAAGGTGGGAGAGATGGGGAATGGGAGGGGGTTATGGCAGTACGAATGATCTTCTTTCTCACCTGTGGCCCTGACACACAACATTGAACTTGTTTGTATCCTAGGCACAGTGGGTTTACAGCGAGAGCAAGTTAAGTCCAAGACTAGGCTGCTTAAACTTCCTCTCTCTTCTTTTAGAATCTTTGCCTCTGAGGAAAAAGAGTCACAGTTGCTGCCCTTGGCTTGTTACACAATAACACACGGGCAAACGCAGCTTAATACAACAAAGAAAACACTCCTAAATCCTGTCAACTGTCCACTCATCTTCGTAAACAGAAACAAAAACAATGTTACCAGCAGAGCGAGAAAAGGGGCGCGTACATATGGGTGAAATGTCGGAAGGCCCATTAGTCAAAAGGCCCATTAGTCAGAAGGCCCATTAGTCTTCTGACTAACGGGCCTTCTGACTAGTGGGCCTTCTGACTAACGGGCCTTCTGACAATAAGGCATCCCCCATTCCCTACATGTTAATGTAGGGCTTAAAAATGTAGGAAACATGAAAAACGGAAATCCAGTTTGTATGAATATTTGACAAACAACACCGTAGGGCAGTTACTGTAGGTCAGATAGAAATTCTGTGGTCATCATTTTTGGCCTATCAGCGGTAATCCCTACATTCATGCAACTGAATGCCAACTGATTTTCTGACTAATGGGCCTTCTGACTAACGGGCCTTCTGACTAGTGGGCGTTCTGACTAGTGGGCCTTCTGACTAACGGGCCTTCTGACTAATGGGCCTTCTGACAATAAGGCATCCCCCGAAATGGCACACTCTGGTCCAAAATGGAATGGTATACATGAGGGGAGGGGGGGGGGGGGGGGGGGGGGGGGGGGTAGTAACATCCAGAGGAGTAAAGTGGGTTTTGTAATACAGGAGGAATGTCATATCCGGAGGAGAAAAGGGGGGTGGTATACATTAAGGGGTAAAGTCACATCTACAAGAGGAAGGAGACGTTTTCGTGAAAGAGGAATAAGATAAGATAAGAAACACTTTATTACCACATCATGAGAAATTTGGTCCAGGTGCATTTCACACACACACACACACACACACACACACAAAACACAGCACTAGAAACCGACCAAACACAAAATCATAGAAAAAAAATTATCAACATCACAGAACACAATCATTTCATAAACTCATTGCACATTATATTATACATAATATCATTTATATTGCACATTCATACATAATCACATCATTTACATTGTATATTATCCAGAAAAAAAATCACAATAAAAATGTGTATAAATGTTAAGAGATTAATTTAACGATTAAATCAAACAAATTTGTGTATGAATTTTATCACATGACACATTTACAGCCCCACAAATACACCCATGCATATACACAAGATTGCACAAACATCCCCACACTCACAGACAGGTCTCCATCCATCCCTGCACACCACACACACTTGCACGCCCACGCGCGCGCGCATACACATGCGCATGGGAGTATCAGATCTAGTGGAAGAAGGGGATGGTGTAGATGAGGGACGACTGTCACATCCAGAGGAAGAAGAGGCTGGCGTACGTAAAGGAGGAACAGTACATCCGGAAGATGGCTAGGATGGTGTAAACGAAGGGGGAACGTCACATCCAGAGAGACAGAGAGGATGGTGCACACGAACAGAAAGCATCTCATTTAGAGATCGAAACGCGTCGTGTTTTGTCTTGTGATTCGTTTGTCCACGGTTTTCTTTCTTTCTTTTCGGCGGTTCGCTAACATTATTTTTAAAGAATTGTTTAGATTCCACCTGCGGGTGGTTTTACTTTGCAACCGAATCTTTTTGATTTGTTTATATTCATTTAATTTTTGGTCTGTCTCTACTTTGTTGTAACAATATTCTTCTCTGTGCCAAATTCGCACGGCTTTTCCACCGAGCAGATCGCGACGTTATACTATAGAATTTTTATGCAGGGACATGTACTTCTCAAGCAATATGTATGCATTTTGTTTAAGTGCGCAGCATCACAAGAGTGGGGGAATACACAGAACAGTGAGGGTTGTTGACGGGCACCAAACACACATACAAAGAAAGATAGAGATATGATTGAAACGCAGAATAAAAATCTCTGAGCTCAGAAAGGAAAAAGGCAAAGACAATGAAAGAAGACATCAATGCTGAACCTTAAAAGACGGTCACAGCAACTATGTCCAACACTCGGCACCAGACCTTCTCAGGCACGTCAGCATGTTATTCAGGGATAACGAGACGCTCACCTTGGCATTGACCATCTGTGCTGATGTGTGTGCGACACGGCGACACAATCCTGTGCGTTTTGAATGGAAATCTGGTCGAAGACATGTCTAGTTTTTTTTTTTTAACCCGAGGTTGTGCAGATATTTTTTTCTATCATCGTTGTGCTTTTGAAATGAAAGTGCACATAAGTAGTGTAGAATGTGTTCTTGATTCTCAGTTGAGTCAAAGAGAAGCGAATGTGCAACACACCACTCGCAGAGGAGGTTGACTAGTTGACGGAGGCTTAAGTGTGTTCGTTTGCGGGTAGATCTGCGAAGAATCCTCTTGTGTACTAAAGCCTGACGGTTTTTTTTTTTTTTGTTGTTTGTTTGTTTGTTTTTTGTTTTTTACTTTTTAATATAAGAAATTTCAAGAACATTCTCCTTTTTTTTCCTTCTTCGGTCCCGATGTAGTGTTCCAGAAACCAAGAGAGATTACTCCCGTCGAGCTTCTCACTCATACAGTTCACGTTATGGCAAATCGTCCGTTTTTAGTTTCTTGTGTTGTTGGGTTTTTATTTGTAAATTTTGCTTGTCTTCTTGTAGAATCATTAAGATCGAAATGCGTTGCTTCTGATTTTGTCTTTGTACTATTTGTTTGTTTTCCCAGCCTGGTGACCCCAACTGCTCTCAGCTAATTTACTTCAAACGTAAGCGCTTTAACGTTCCCATCCCCCCACCTCCCTCACCCACCTGCTCATTTCTCTCCCTCCCGTCACCAGTCTTCCGTCCCCTTCCCCCTTGCCTCTTCATTTCAACCTGGACATGCATGCTGTATACGTGTCCTTCACTGATCTCATCTCAAAGTGCAGGTCTCGGCCCATGATTTAAAAATCTTGTGGAAAGTCACACACACACACGCACGCACGCACGCACGCACACACACGCACACACACACACACCACACACACACACACACATTCCATTCTAATCAGAGACTCGAAAGCCCCTGGCATTAACTGTTACTTTGCTGCGTTCGTTATCCACAGGGCCACCAGAACCTGCTTGACATCCCAAGGGAGCGGATTTATGGGGGTAGGGGGGAGATTGTGTGTGCTTTCTGAGGTTTTCACCCCCCCCCCCCCCCCCCCCCCCCCCCCCCCCCCCCACCATCACCACCACCACCCCGCAGCCTTTCGCCCGTAAACAGGGATTTGGTATAAATAGTAATAAAAATCATAACAACAATGATAATCATAACAATGATAGTAGATACAACAACAATAGCAGCAACAATAACAACAACAAAGAAGAAGAAGAAGAAGAAGAAGGAGAAGAAGAAGAAGAAGCACATTAATAATAATAATGGTGATAATGGTGTGAGGACAGAACACACTTCCCCACTCGGGCTCACCGCGCGTTTCAGTGGGCATGTAAAAGATAATATTTATTGAAAATGAAAAAAAGGACAAATGGTGCATAAAAGCCACAACACATTATATCCATGGGAACAAACATACAAATCACGACTGAAAGTCATTGAAAAGTAAAGAAGCAAAAAAAAAAAAAAAAGAAAGAAAAGAAAAGAAAAAAAAAAAAAAAAAGAAAAAAGAGAGCAAGAAAATCGAACTCTGTAAAGTTCGTATATCACACCCAGAACATTAACACGCTAAGATGGAGTATGCATATAAAAAGAACAGAAAAAAAAAGAAAGGGAAAAAAAAAAAACCGTGGTGGATAATTTGTCAACGACCAGGAAAAACCTGGAATGCATGTTCTTGACTACGATGGAACCACAATCCCTACCCTCTTCTTCACCCTTTTCATATGACCCTGACCCCACCCCCACCCCCGCCCCCCTCCTTTCCCTTTCCCCCGTTTTACAAAATGTGCACTTGTCTCCTCCCCCCCCCCCCCCCCCCCCCCCCCCCCACACACACACGCATACCTTTTCTTTTTTGTTACATAAAACCTGCGCCTGTCCCCTCACCCCATCTCCCTGCTCATACCAAATTTGCGCCTCTTCTCTACCCTGTTCCCGCTCCCCACCCATACCTCCTCCCTGTTTTTTACAGACTCGTCAGCTGGGTTTACGGCATCCCGACTTTGATTTAGATCCCCCCCCCCCCCCCCCCCTACCAACCTCTCTCTCAGTGCTCTATCCGCCCCTGGAGGACCCTACATGCCTTTTCACCAGCCGAAGGAAACAGCCTGGAAGCTGAATCACGTCCTGCGTAAGGCAGAGCTGAGGAACAAGGGGGGTGGGGGTGGGGATGGGAGGGGGAGAAGAGAGGGGAAGGGATTGAATGGAGAAGGGGGAAAGGGAAGAAGGGAGAGACATGGCGACCACCTCTAACCACTCATTTCCGGCTCGTTAGACGCTTGAACACATCCAATAACACTTCTCCAGCCCAGCCTTCATTAATACATTTTCACGTCAGCGCGCAGCACAAAAGGCCCGCTGCGCCGCGTTCGTGGCTTGCTGCCAGTTCCCCTTCAAGCCGGGGTCAGCCACACAGAAGAGAAAAAGCCCGTCTTCAAAAGACCGCCATTATGTTCTCCGTCATGCGCTCACGCACTTCGCGCGCGCCTGGACCCCTTTGCCGATTGGTGGACGGGGTTGCCCTGGAAACGGCGCTGAAGAGGGTGCGAGGGGCGGAAAGGCCGGGGCGAGCGTCAGCGGTTATGATTGCTTAAAAGGTTGTCAGCGACACCGTGGGCGAGAGTCAGATCAAGGGGGATCATTACCGTGGTCAGGGACCGAGGGAGGGAACTGTTGTGTCAGGGGCTTTGGGTCTACACAGTTGTCGACCGTGAGACCGAAGCTCAGATTTGATTTAAAATCGTTCACAGGAAACGCGCGTTTGTGCTGCAGAGACTCGCTCTCCTGTTCCATCACGTTTTAATCATCGCTGTGTTTTACATACAAACGAAAAAAAAAAAAAAAATGAATTATAAAATAAATCGGAAGTAATTTTTGAAGATGTGGTACTACTCCTCTCGATCTTCATCGCTTCCTCAGTCCCTGGTAGACTGCCTCTTCTCAGTCTGTTGATTTTTCCCCCATTTTGCGTCAAAATAAAAAATGACATCTTCCTTTGTGCAGATATTGTTTACCCCGGGATGTTTGCTGGCAAAGTTCAGCCGCGTCGTGTTCAGTGGGATAAAGGTCTTCCGGAATCCGTCTCTTGCTACCTTTTAATTTCCGACAGTTCTGAAGCTCTTGGTTTCTCTGATTTTTTTTTTTTTTTTTCTTAACAGGAACTTGGCCTCGGTCTTTCCCCCTTGATGCCAGCCCTGTGTGCAATGCTGATATCACTGGATGAAATATGGCCCAGTCCCGTTACCTTTTGTGTTACGTCCTATATCGTTTTCATGCCCTCCCCTCGCCTCCATTCCGTCTCACCCTTTATCTTTTCCTTTCTACCGCTAATTGTTTATTTATTTATTTTATTATGATAATGGTAGCAGATGTCATGGTAAGAATCATGTTCATTGTTAGTATTGTTTTTAGGATTGTTGTTGTTTTCATTGTCTCTCCCCCTCCCGGCTCATTTCACCACCATCCCTCTACTTCTGACTCTTTGCATTCCCCTCCCCCCCCCCCCCCCCCCTTTACACCCTCCACCCTTTCCTCCTATCCCCTCCCTTTTTGTCCATGCTTACCTACCATTTCCCCTCCATCATGCATCCCCTCAGTGAACTATTTTTCCTGTGAACTCTGTTCAGTTTCACAACCACAGAGTCTATGCTGTTTTGTTTATCCGTTGGCTACTGTTGGCGCTTGAAAAGGGTTTTATAATAAACCGAAATATTGCAACTTATTCATGGGTGCGTGTAGCTTCAATTTCCTATCTTCCTGATTTCAGTCTTCTCTTTTTGAAGTTCAAGGATTTCACTTCTCAGCTCGTCAATTCGTTGTGTAATATTATCAGACAATTTAGTGTCACTGGTTTCAATCATTTTGCGAATGAATTCAAGTTTTTTTTTTTAGTTAGCGTCTCTTGTAAATGTGCTATCTGGTCTGAGACAGTAGACTGATCTCCCGACTGGTCGCTACCCCCCCAATTGCAAATGTCTTGTTGCTGTTGTCATGTCTCCTGATCTCCCTACAAAATCAACAACGCTTTGCTGGTCCCTTCTTACTAAACACCTGTCTTTGAGATGAAGAGGATCTTGATTTCTTTTGTATATTGGCGCTTGATTTTTTTTCCCCTGTGAAGTATTACTCTAATTACTTACATCTGATGATCTTGACGTGTTTTTTTCCGCGTGTTGGAACGTGGCATTTCATCACACTTCAGCAGAAAATAAAGAAAATATTAACGGATCACCAGCACTACTGTTTTTCATTTTACCTACATAATAACCCAGTTTTCCAGCACCATGTCGTTTTCGAGACAATCGCATACAGTTCATTGCTGTGATTTGTTAACAGTCAATGTGGCAAAAAGAAAGAATCTTCTGCAGAGTTTCTGCGATCATACGAGCGTGTCCTTCGGTGGACAAGAGTCAAGTCTTCAAAAATTCATGTTCAACCCAACCTTTCAAATCCCCCCCCCCCCCCCCCCCCCGCCCCCCCCCATCCACCGCAAGGAAAATCGGCCGTGTCGGTGGACAAGAGTCAAGTCCAAAAATTCATGTTCACAACCCAACCCCCAAATCGCCCCCCCCCCCCCCCCCCCCAGCCTAACAGCGCAAGGAATCCATTTTTTCTAGCACGCCAAGGGTTCGCCCGCAACACGTCGTGCAAAGCCACCACTATCAACCAAAGGGAAAGAAACAACACAAACAGGACGAGGGGTCAAATGGATATCCTCGACAACTACGACGAGGGTGAAGACCAGCATCGTCCTCAATGCTCAGGAATAGAACATCGGGCATCAAACGAAAGACCCCTGAGACGATTAATTTGGTGATGAAATGAGACCTCTGTGATGGACTCTGGCAAAAAAAAAAAAAAGTGAAGAAGCAACCCTCGGAAATATACCCTTACTGAAAAAAGTTACACATGTAGAAAAAAAAATGCTCGTGAACAGCCTTAAACAGTTGTGGACAGGGTAAATAGTCCCCCCCCCCCCCATCCCCCCCCCCCCCCCCCCCCCCCCCCCCCCCCTAATAATGCTCGTGAACAGTCTTAAAACAGTTGTGGACAGGGTAAATAGTCCCCCCATCCCCCCCCCCCCCCCCCCCCCCCCTAATACTGTTCCATCCGAACCCACGCCACCTAGCCCGACTTCATCCCCTCGCTTTTTTTCTTTTTTTTTTTTAACATGGTTCGTTTTCGATCTCAACCTACCCCCTCCACCCCTCCCACCCCCCCAATCTCCCTTTCCTTCTTCCTACACTTTGACACTATATTCCCTATTTATAGCTAAATTGGCTGTATAACACGACTGCATTGGTATCAACATGCCTGCTCATGCCCTCCCCCCTTGCCCTCTAACCTTTCACCCCATCATCCCCCCCCCCCCCCCCTTCCCCCCCCCCCCCTTCAAATTTACGTTCACTGTCAGGCTTGAAAGCATTTGCAGCCTGCTGGTGCGTACTCCCCACCCCTCCCCCCTCCCCTCCTGCCATATCAGTCCTCCATGTGGTGACCGCTGTCTTCTCCGTCACCCTTTATCAACTCTACATCCCGTCAATGTGGATTTTTTTTTTTCGTTTTTCTCTCTCTCCCCCCCCCCCCCCCCCCCCCCCCCCCCCCCCCCCCCACCCCACCCACACGCGCGCGCGCACACACACTCACACACACACACACACGCACGCACGCACGCTCGCACAGAGAGAGAGAGGGGGTGAGGGGGGAGAAGGGAGCAGAGAGAGAGAGAGAGAATGAATGAATGAATGATTTATTGTGTCAAGCTTTCAAAGCCCAATCGCAAAAAGGGGAAGGGGACAAGGATTACATAGCAGTGTGAAAAAATCGAAGTAAAGCAACACATCTCAAAACATCATCGCGAAAAAGAACCCTGAACGCGGAAACTAATCTACAGTATTGAACACTGGATGACGTGATTGGACTGTCAATTCCATCGGCACCATGTTTTTATGTAATTATTACAGCACAACGACCATGTTTTTGATCGTCGACAGTCTGTGTGGCAGCCTATTCAAGCTCGCTTCTTCGTTTTCCTTTGACAGTACCATTGAAACTGTCCATTTTCCTCGCTAGTTCTTCAAGACCTGGCATTTTGTCTCCGCTAGTGATTTCCGACTGCACCCCCGTGGGCTGGCCGATGTCCAAGTTGTGCTCGGCTTGGACGGTCGTTTCTTGTAGCGCTGGAAAACGGTGGGGTAGTTTCAAGCGTTCCATGTTCATATACCAATTCACGGACATCTTCACTTGACTTGTTACACCCACTGTCCCGATCCGAGACCTTCCTCACAGGGTCTTGTCGCTAACCGTCTATTCACTTCTTTCAAGCTCATCTTCATTTGTTGGCCGTCACTCTTGTGTTCGTCGCGTTCAATCTGTTGGAACAGGAGAGGGGCTTGGGGTATGAAGACTGCTACCGTCGTTGTCACCAGCATCGTCATTGTTGTGAAATAAACTTGGTGGGGTGAGAGAGAGAGAGAGAGAGAGAGAGAGAGAGACAGAGAGAGAGAGAGAGTCTTGGCCTTCTTGGTAGCAACTGTTTTCTGCGTAATCTCCTGTACCCTCGAATAATCCTGTATCTACTCACCTCTGCCTTTGTTCCCTGCCGTCGTAGTTTTACAGACTCCAAACCGGACATCTTCCCCTCCTTTTCCCCGCTCCTGCTACTCCCGCCCTTTTTCTGCTCTCCGTGCTCCCCCCCCCCCCCCCCCCCCCCCCCCCCCCCCCCCCCCCCCCTTTTTTTTTTTTATCCCCCTTTTGCATTTCCTCCTAATTAAGGCAGAGAAGTGGCACCTCCCCCTCCCCCACCTCGACACACACACACACACACACACACAACCCCCCTCCCCCCCCCCCCCCCCCCCCCCCACACACACACACACATACACATAAAAAGGGAGGGGTATGAATGGAAATATTCACTATTTAGCCTACCGAAAGAAAAAGAAACAGGGGCTAAAGAGGGACAGGACAGAGAGATTAAAGCAGAAGGGCCCTGGCTCAGCTAGACGTCAGTGACCCTGATGTTCATCCCAGCTGGCTGTGTGGTGCCCAAGCGGCTGATGACAAGGCTCTCTTTTGTGTGTGTGTGTGTGTGTGTGTGTGTGTGTGTTGTGTGTGTGTGTGTGTGTGGGGGGGGGGGGGGGGGGGGTTGCGTGCGCGTGTGTGTGTTGACGTCTTTGTGTGAACTGTGGTGTGTGTCTGTGTGTGCTCAATACACCTGAACAGTGATCAGTGAGTGTATTTTGGTCCAACTGGATAATTAAATGAGATGTTTTCACCCAATTCTCACATGGGCTTTCTGTCTACACTGTCCTCTTCTCTTCTCTTCACTTTAACAACGGGCCTATGGCTTGAGACGCCAGTGTCCACTCTCCAAAAGATTCAACTACCACCAAAAGGGTTTTTTTTGTTTGTTTTGTTTGTTTGTTTGGGGTTTTTTTTTTTTTATAAACTTTTTTTTTTCATTTTAGATACGTTTGTTTTAGAGAATGAGAGTGAAAAAAAGGGATAAGAGAATGAGAGACCCTGAGATAAGAAGAGAGAATGAGGTGGAAGGAGGGAAGAGGTGGGAGGAGGGGAGGGTGGGTGTAGAAGGACGAATGGGACAGAAATACACGGTCATGAAACTACTGCCACGGAACATTTTACTTCTAGTCATCGTGCGTTTTTTTTTTTTTGTTTGTTTTTTTTTCCTTTCTTTTTTTTTTTTTTTTTTTTTTTTTTTTTTTTTTTTTTTTTTTTTTTAGGATGGAACTTGTTGTTGAACGTTTTATTTTCCAGAAATAAAGTATCTCTGCGGAGATCGTATCCCGAAGTTCTATAAGCCTCAATAGTTGCGTGTTTAAATGTGTAACAGCGTGTGCTTACTGATACGTAGGTGTAGCGGTGGAGAACACCTTTGTGTATATTGGATAATGTGTATTGTTATTGGAAAATGTGTATATAGTACAAACACAGAAATCATTTGTGGGATATGATGTATAAATCTACCTACATCTTGATGGCTGATGCTATCTGATAAAAAAAAAAAATAATAATAAAAGAAGAAGAAGAAAGAAAGAGCAGAAGAAGAAGAAGAAGAAGAAGAAGAACAACAACAACAACAACAACAACAACAACAACAACAACAACAACAACAACAAGAAAGACAACAACATAAACTGTTGTTGATTCGTGGATCGTAATGACTGTATGCAATACAGACTCCAAAATGAATAGTATTGTTGGTACCAGCCGCCATGGCAAAGTGGTTATCGTCGCGGACTCCCGGCTGGGAGGTTGTGGGTTCGATTCCCATCAGAGTCATGTGTGATTTTTCTGACCTGACCGGCTCTTAGGCAGAGTTGAATTTGCTACGGGCTCAGTTGGGAAGACTGGGACCACACAGTCGAGTTTCATCCACTTAATGGATGCGTCTCAGAGATTGTTGCGCAAATTTCCTGACCAACACTGCAGGTGTCTGTATCACTCGGGCTTTGTTGACGTTGGGATATATTATGAAAGGACGCGTACAGTACACCCCTGTCGTGCCGTCTCAGACCGCGATGGAAATCCATAGTATGATCTTCACCATCCTAATTCTCATCGATCAGCATTAAGAAAAGCCTGAAATTCTGTGGCCCGTCATGCCCTGCTCTTATGGTGACCTCGGTTTTGATGTCCTCTTCACGTCTGCGGCCTTGGTTTGATTCCGTTGGGATTACTGGTATCGGCAAATGCATGGGGATTGTCTTTGGACAGACTTGATGGCGCCATCCGGAGGTAGAGCTCACTCACTCACGCCGGCTCCGCGACTAAGCTATTATTGTCGTCCGTAGGGGGATTAGTGGGTGATGTCCTGCGTATGTTGGATCAGAACATGTGCCACTGAACACCATCGAAGTGACTCGGCAGCAGTGCAGTGTCTCCTCCGGTGGGTTGTCACATGACGACTTGACACTGAATGCTCCCTGTGGACTGCCGGTGCCAGGACTGCGGCGGGGCCGACCGGGCTGTGGCTCTGGATGGGGTGTCGGAAATGAGCGGCGTGGGTACACTGCCACTGAGGTGGCACAGAAGATGGGACAACAAAAAAAAAAAAACAACAACAAACAGTATTGCTGGTTACCAGTGATATGTTTCAAAATTGGGTGACGTTCACTTTGAAGTCTATATGCGTGGGCTTTACTTTTCTTTGTAGACTCTTGTGACGCGCTCTCTGCCGCAGGTACAGGAAAGCTTTCTGAAAGTCTCTCCTCAACAGACCGTAGATGAGTGGATTGACAACGCTACCCAAATATTGAAAAAAGGTGGCCAGCATGTTTGCGTACCCAGGCAGATCATCGGCTTTAGGCACACTCACTCTGTACAGCTTAGTCACGCTAAAAGGAGTCATGCAGATGAAATAGGCCAAGACAACGATCAACAGACTGCCCACCGCCTTTGAACCCTCGCTGTATTTGAGTCGCCGCTGCTGCAGCTGCTGCTCTGAGTTCATGGACAGTGGCGAACGACTTCTGGATCTCAAGTCCGATGTTACCGACTGGATTGTCGGACGAGGGCGAGGTTTGAGTTTCTTGACGGCGTCGAAGATCTTGCAGTAAGCCACCACCAGCACAACGCCCGGCAGAAAGAAACAGAAGATGAAGGCGAGGATGACATAAATGACGACGCCATCGCCATACAGGTGCCACTGAATGCCGCAAGTGGCCTCCCAGTAATCATAGTCGACCCAGTCGCTGACTACAGGGGGCAGGCTGAAGGCTACACCCTGCAGCCAGGTGTAGGCGATGAGGAAGAGGACGCGAGGTTTGGTGATGAAGTTCTCATAGCGCAGGGAGTGGGTGATGGCCAGGTAGCGGTCCAGGCTGATGAGGCACAGGGTGAGCATGGACACGATGATCAAACAGTAGTTGGCTCCACAGACCATGGAGCACCAGGCGTTGCCTAGCTCCCACCTGGAACACACCACCCACCGCCTGACATCTCGCTACCAGAGGGATTCGTTTGGCACAGGTTGACACATTTGTTTCTCAGTCTCTACCATCCCCAAGCTGAACAGCGGTGATGATGCTTTGGGAAGAGGACATTTAAAGCCTTTGTAGATTTTTCGACGTTTTCTTTCACGCACGCACCCGCCGACCCACCCACCCACACATATTCCCATGTCTTGTAGAAATGAAATGTTTAAAAAAAAATTCCTTAACGAGTTAATTGAAATCGATAAAAAAAAAAAAAAGTGTTGATTTTTTTTTCACTGTATCTTACCTTTTTTTTTTTTTTACTTGTTTTAATTCAGAGAGGGGTGAGGAATGGTTAGGGGAATGAACGGCTTTGAAATGTGTGTTGTGTATTATTCCATTTTTAT
This sequence comes from Conus betulinus, assembly GCA_016801955.1. Taxonomy (NCBI): domain Eukaryota; kingdom Metazoa; phylum Mollusca; class Gastropoda; order Neogastropoda; family Conidae; genus Conus; species Conus betulinus. Next base: position 407,825 of record JADBJO010000723.1, on the reverse strand, counting down.
TGTGAGCTAAGAGAGAAAACTACTCTGTCCCCTGCCCTCTCCCCAAACAACCCCAACCACAACCCCCACCTTCGTCAACAGAATGAGATCACCGAGGTAATCAAAGTGAAGTTTATGATGTTAAATTCTGAAGTTTAACAGAGCAAAGTCTGAATAGCATTTGAAGGGGAACAAAGCTTAAAACATTTAGCACAGACAATGTGTTGTCCGTAATAAAGAACACTGTATCCTTCCCCTTCCATTCCACATTCTTACCCCCCCCCCCCCCCCACCACCACCACCACACACACACACATCATCCTTTCCCTTCCACACACACACACTACACCACACACACCACCACAAAAAAGCAAAACACACAAAGAAGCTTCTCTTCTTCTCCAAGATTTTCAAAGTAAACATGTCTTGTTGCATAAATCAATAAATATTTGGTAACCTGGAGGACATATGACATATTGAAAAACAGAAATTAAAACCAAAAAAAATACTGCTTAAAAGTTTGTTTTTGAAAGCGTGACCGTCAAGTACATTTTAGTACAAAGTACACTGAAGGAAGCATCTTTAGTAGACATTATTAAGTCCAGATACATCTCACAACACTGTTTCTCAATGAGATCTGCTTCACTTGATTTGCCTGGAAATCATGTTCTGGAGGATAGCTAATACCAAACTAGGTCACCTAGATTATCACATATATAGCTAATCACACTTATGAAGTTTCATCTGTTTCAGTTGTTTGTTGTTGTTGTTGTTGTTTTTTTTTGATCGTAATGCAGTCACTTTGGAAAATCTTGCTCTGAAAATAACTGCGTGGTGTAGTAAAAAAAATAGTTTGTTTCATTTCTAAATGCTTATTTTCACTTGGGCGGATTTGAGTTGTTGAAACTATATTATGATTTGTTGTAAATGCCTGTTTGGATCTCCCACATTGTGTTGAGAAAAAAAAAATGTAAAAGAAAGAACAACAACTTCAGGAGCTGTTGACCTTTGAACCCGCTGAGAGGGTCTCGGTGGACCGACCTGGATTCCTCAGTGCTGACCTTGCCAGCCCCTTGGGTTACTTTCTGTTTTAAGGCCTGGTAATAGAAAACACGTTTGTGGGGGGCCGCTTAGGCCAACAACTGACCCGTAAGCTAACAGCAATGCCTACTCCCTTGCGGGTGTGGCCTACTCACTCTTTCCCACAGCCACGCGCATAACACGTGTTGTTCATCATCAGCTACCGCGCGCCTTCAGCTAATTCCCATACTCTGGAAGATACTGTTTATTACTGGCATACAGACTCTCTCTCTCTCTCTCTCTCTCTCTCTCTCTCTCTCTCTCTCTCTCTCTCTCTCTAAGAAAGGACAGAGAAAGAAAGCAGTATATTGCCGCTAAATGTTACAAAAATGCTGACACCTTCCGTTTCTGTTTATTAATGTCTTCTAATAACAGCGATACCATAAGGACTCTTTGTATCTTTTGTATCAGGCATTCAAGGCAAGAGCAGTCGTTGTATCATACTTTTTTTTTTTTAATTTTTTTTTGTCATGAATGCGGTATATGTGTAAATATACTCTCTTTAAATTTGTTAATATGATTGCTTGTACACAGCCCTTCTAATGGGACTATAGCCTTTTACATTATAGTTATATTCGTCTCTCTCTCTCCCCCCTCTCTCTCTCTCTCTCTCTCTCTCTCTCTCTCTCTCTCATAGTGACCAGGGATCTCTCTTCTCTCTCTCTCTCTCGCATCTCATAGTGACCAGGGATAGAGCGGGCAGAGGCACTGGCAGGGTTCTCATTGAAATACGCGTGTAAAGTAAGACCATACCATGATACACATTCGTTCACAGGTTGGGGGGGAGGGGGGGGGGGGGGGGGGTGGTAGGGGTGTAGGTAAACAAGACACAACTTGTGACCACCCACCTGTCAGCGCTGACCGCCATCACAGAACTGATCATGACACCGTGGCGCTGGTGAGGTCAGTGACGGACAGGTTGACGAGGAAGAGATTGGACACCGAACTCCGGAGACGGTAGTACAGGAACACACGGCCAGGATGACGAAGGTATTGCCCACAGCGCCATGACGATGATCAGCACGAAGAGGACGCTGAGGATGATGTTGGTGGATGCTGTGCGAGATTCCCACCCGGTGTTATTGGTCGCCGTCATCCTCGTCTTCCCTCCGGGTTCAGGGTGCGGGAAAGCGTTCATGACTGCTTTGGAGATTGAGCCAGGGGGGTCTCTCTGAGCTGCTGGGGTTGACTTTGTTGTCAGCACGTTTTTTTGTTTGTTTGTTTGTTTTTTTTTTATTTCAACGACTGCAAAGACAAGGAAACGCAGAAAAGGAGAGGGGTTTGGAAGTCAAAGTGTACCGTAAAAAAATTTTTTAAAAAAAAAAAAAAATTGATCAAATGATACAGTGTGACGATGGTTTGTTTATCATAGCTGTCGACAGCTTATCTCGTCATTTCATGACGAACTTCAGTGTTCATTACACATCTGAACTGACTGCTGATTACGATGGGTCTGCCTCAGCGGTGCTGTGTTCAGGCTGGTGATCTAATCTTATAAGGAGCTGGGTTTCTTATCTTTTAAACACACACACACACACACACACACACACACACACACACACACACACACACACACACACACATATATATATATATATATATATATATATATATATAAATATATATATATATATATATATATATATATACATACATGCATACATACATATATATATATATATATATATATAAATATATTTGTGGTTGTTTTTTCTAAGACATGGAAGCCTTGCAGATTACTCTCCCTTACTCTTTCCCGTACGCTA
>JADBJO010000723.1:392500-400000 GCA_016801955.1 Conus betulinus | reverse complement strand
AGAGAGAGAGAGAGAGAGAGAGAGAGAGAGAGAGAGAGAGAGAGAGAGAGAGACTGAAGGACAGTAACATGTCCATGAAACGCAAGATCAGGTCCTCGCATGGACGAAGCTGGCGCAGAAAAGAGTACCTCCTGTCCATATGTCAGTCTCGATAGCACAAGAGCGTTTGCTAAATGAAACAAACGTTTGAGGACCTCTCCCCAGACAGAATGGCTAACAAGTTTTTTTTTACGAAATCCCACGTTGTAATGGCTTTAGTCGCAACTGATTTAAAAATCCTTTTCCAGTTAAACTTTGAAGTAAAGAGGACACACACACACACACACACACACACACACACACACACACACACACACACACACTTTTTTCAGACTTCAAAAATATTTCCCGTCTTTCAAAAAAAAAAAAAAAAAGAAAAAGAGGTAGCTTGGATGGATAGTAACAATTCTTGTAAAATGTGCTTTTTTTCTACAGAAAATTCAAAGCAATTCAGAAGCACATGCTACAGTCATTCAGTTTATCAATTTCGCACTGAAAGAATGAGTGAATAAACTTTACGTGATGTAAGTTCGTTCTTTTTCCTTAAAAATGCATACGTTCACATACACGTGGATCTTTCACTTATCAACTGCTTTATGACCTGGAGTTTTCATTAACCTGCAGTTATGTGGATTTTTTTTTTTTAACCAATCTACTGCTATGCGACGTGGAGTTTTCACTAATCAGCAGTTATATGACCTGGAGGTTTAAAACTAATCAACTGCTATATGACCTGGAGTTCTCACTCGTCAACTGATTTAAGACCTAGAATCTTCACTGATCAACTTCTATGTGACCTGGACTTTTCACTTAGCAATTGCTGTGAACCCTAGGTGACCTGGAGTTTTCACTGATCGACTGCAACAACACCTGGACTTTTCACTCATCAACTTCTACGTGACTTCTACTTTCCACTCTGCAAATGCTGTGTCACCTGAGTTTTCCTAATCAATTACAATATCAGACTTGGAGTTTTCAATCATCAACTGGTAGCCTACGACCTTGAGTTTATTTTTTTGTTTATTTTTTTCATAAACTTCCATGAGATCAGGAGTTTTCATTTATCATCGCTATGACATCTGGATTTTTTTCCTTCCCTCGTCAAAACTGTTTCAGCTGGAGGTTTTCGCACATCAGCTGCCACGTGAAATCTTCTCATTGATTATTTAATGTGTGTTCAATGTAATACCCTCTAGGTAGGCCTACGGGTCAATCTGGCGGCTGATTGTCCCAGCAGGCTGTGAGCGGTGTTCGTTGCGCCTATCACTCAGTTGGAAGAAGTCTACTGTTCCTCAGGAATCACTCAAGATGTCAGAGCTACTGTAGCAGCATGATGTTAGCTGCTGAGTTTGCCCGCATGTCGAATTTGCAAAGGAGTCTAGATTTGTTCGCGACAGCAGTGATTTCGTTCCACAACTCTGCCTTGACGACAGCATCCAAATGGATCTACACGGTAAGGTTTGCGAGCATCCGGTTTAATTTTCATGCCAGAATTTTAACAGGAATTTTCAGTAACTCCATTGGCAAACAAAATTATAAGACAAACACGACGCGTTTCGAACTCTTAGGTCTTCTGTAGGCAAGTTAAACAACACCCAGGACAATGAAAACGAAGAGCGAGTAATCGCTTATGTTCTCAAAATTCGGCGCAAGATGAGCGTTGGATATGCCAGAGTCTGCACTTACCTGATAGTCTGCCACATTTATGAACATTTTGCGAGGAGCACATACCTTTGTAACTGCAGTAATATGCATAGCGCTCCGTCTGCAACAGCTGCCGTGTTTGACAGAGATGTAGAATGAGGACAACTAGGGCCTATTGGTCACAGCTTCTCTTCTTTGTTGCGACTTAACCATTGTGTGCGACGTCAGTAGCGACAAATTAGAGATGCTGTAATGTACCCAACCGATCAGATAGTGCCAGTACCTCTTGTGTGTACACATTTTTTCCTCACTTTCGAGCACTTTTTTTTTTTCACGTACCTCAGTCTTGTCGAAATATTTTGGGATTCGAATGAACTCTCAACGTCAGTCCAGATAAATGACGAAATTGTCTACGTCAGGCGCTTTGATTCAAAATGGCGTATGAGAACTGATGCAGTCGGAGACGTGTTTTGTTCGAGTTGTTTGGGGGCCTGCAGCTTCATTGATGCGTTGGAGGCGTCATGACCAAACTTGGAGTCTGGGATTCTAGGCTGGTGTGTCGTTTATATATTTCCAGAACTGGTAAGTAGAATGTTTATTGAAAGCCACAGTACCCATAAATTTATAAGAGCTACATCTGAACATCAATCTACTGCAGAATAGATCTTTGGACATGTGGGCCGTCTGTGTGGCCCAGTACGCTGGTTTTGAATGGGCAGGTTAGACATCTGCCGAGTCACGTCCAGAACCTTTAACTAAGCAACTTTTTCCTCATTACAGTACAAAATGCACAGGGGGAAAGGATTTACGACAAAGAGCCATATTTGATGAAGATTTGAAGTTTGATCATCATATTCATAATGCAGTCAACAAATCAAAAAAGACACTTGGTAATATCATTAAGAAACTTTTTATCCTTGTGTGTACAGGGACACTTTTCTGAATTTGTACAAAAGAAACCAGTGAGACCACATCTGGAATATGGTAATATTGGTATCCATATTTGAAAACACTCAGTGTTGACTGAGAGGCTGCACGAAGGGGGGTAACGAAATAGTGCGAGATATCTCAAATTACTCTTATAGAGACAGGCTTGGACACCTGAAAACTACTCCTTTTAAAGGTAAGAAGAATCAGAAGTGATCTTATTCAGACCTTCAAGACTTATTAGATGTATTGATACTTGAACTTACCTCAGTTATTCAAATTATCAAGTTGTAATATAACTAGGCAACGTGCAGACGAAGTATTTGTTTAATGTAACCATACTAAGAAAAGATTTTTTTTTTCACTGACTACAATAATTATGTCGTTATGAATTTTTTTTTAAAAGTCTGTTTACATTGAAAGAGGTCAAAATATCAACACCTTCAACAATTAATTGACTGATGCAAATACTTTAAAGACATGAAGTATGAGTGTGACGAACAAGCGTAAAAAAAAAAAAAAAAAAAAAAAAAAAAAAAAAAAAAAAAAACCTGAGCTTATTACCGACGACCTGCCATAACAGAATGAATCCTGACCTAAACATGGGAGTTCTACAAGTCTGACGGCTAACTAACTGTATTTGGTCCATATTTTCTGGATTCCTGATTCTTACAGTTGCATTTACTTAACCGTGATCCATGCATATTGAGGCCTCATTACTTCTCAGATTATGGTCTTGTTGTAGTCTAGCATATACTAATAACTTAAATAGGGGCCAGTCTGCAGTGTTTAATGCTACTGAAATGGAAATGTTTGAGAGACTGATTTACCGAGTCTCATGAATATGAGGTTTGCTTATGAAAAAAGAAAAAAGAAAGAAGCAAACAGTTTGCGTGTCTGGGACTGAGGCGGGAAGCGTACAGTCTGCAGTCCCTCTACATTTAGGGCCTGCCCTCCATTTGAGTGGCTATCCATTGGAACCATTTGAAAAGCGTTGAGGCATTCCTGATTTCTACATGTGTACATGTATGTAATAACGTTTTTCTCGGTCACCTGCCGACAAAGACCAATTCACCCAGCAGCCTGGAGTCCCTGCCCAACACAACCATCCTTGAATTGAGTTGATCTATTATCACTCAACACCTAGATCTACCAGCATCCCTGTAACAATGGAAGTCAGACGATGCCATCGGTACAAAGTCGGTAAATCTCCAGATCTAGCGCATGGCATCAGAGCCCTCTGAACTCCAGATGTTAAAATAATCTTAGTTATACAATCTACAAAACAAAAGTCATTTCTGTCATCCCAACACGCGTTGGTGTTGAGCAGATCTTGTCGTTTCTGCTTTTCTTTAGCATGCATACGCATGGCGCTTCATAAGAACTTTACTAGGTCAGTGGAACGAAGCGTAAGCTCTCTTTACATCAATTGTAGGCCTATTTCAAAAGATCTTCATCACTAGGCATATATCGGGTGTCTGTCTCGGTTTAGGCTAGCTGTAACCGAATCGAGTTCCCGATTTGAGCACGTCATCGCCACCCCCACCCCACCCCACCACCACCTCTCTCTCTCTCTCTCTCTCTCTCTCTCTCTCTCTCTCTCTTCTCTCTCTCTCTCTCTCTCTCTCTCTCTCTCTCTCTCTCTCTCTCTCTCTCTCTCTCTCTCTGCATATAAAAATACTCTTCGTCATCAAAACGGACAGCCTTTGTTATTTTCGGTCCTGTTTTCATCCGTTATATCTGAGAATTTTCTGTTTTCGGAATGTCTTTGAGTAGCAGAAATTCTCTCTCTCTCTCTCTCTCTCTCTCTCTCTCTCTCTCTCTCTCTCTCTCTCTCTGAGTATAAAAATAGTCTTCGTCATCAAAACGGACAGCATTTGTGATTTTCGGTCCTATTTTCATCCGTTATATCTGGAGAATTTTTCCGCTTTCGGAATGTCTTGTGTAATAGAAATTCTCTCTCTCTCTCTCTCTCTCTCTCTCTCTCTCTCTCTCTCTCTCTCTCTCTCTCTCTCTCTCTCTCTCTCTCTCTCTCTCTCTCTCTCTCTCCTGTGCTGTTAATTTCCCTCCTTCTGTCACAGTCTTTGAATCCCGGACTTTTTCTGTTTCTTGACTGTCATCTACAGTTTTTCTGTCTCTGCCCTTTCTTCGTGATCTTTCCACATGCCATTGCTGGAACCGCTGTTCAGTGGACTATGGGCTGACTGATGGCTGTGGACTGTAGGCTGACTGATGGCTGTGGGCTGTAGACTGACTGATGGCTGTGGACTATAGGCTGACTGATGGCTGTGGGCTGTAGACTGACTGATGGTTGTGGACTGTAGGCTGACTGATGGCTGTGGGACTGTAGGCTGACTGATGGCTGTGGACTGTAGGCTGACTGATGGTTGTGGACTGTAGACTGACTGATGGCTGTGGACTGTGGGCTGACTGATGGCTGTGGACTGTAGGCTGACTGATGGCTGTGGACTGTGGGCTGACTGATGGCTGTGGGCTGACTGATGGCTGTGGACTATAGGCTGACTGATGATGGCTGTGGGCTGACTGATGGCTGTGGACTGTAGGCTGACTGATGGCTGTGTGGGCTGACTGATGGCTGTGGACTGTAGGCTGACTGATGGCTGTGGACTATAGGCTGACTGATGGCTGTGGACTGTAGGCTGACTGATGGCTGTGGACTGTAGGCTGACTGATGGCTGTGGACTGTAGGCTGATTGATGGCTGTGGACTGTGGGCTGACTGATGGCTGTGGGCTGACTGATGGCTGTGGACTATAGGCTGACTGATGGCTGTGGACTGTAGGCTGACTGATGGCTGTGGGCTGACTGATGGCTGTGGACTGACTGATGGTTGTGGACTGTAGGCTGACTGATGGCTGTGGACTGTAGGCTGACTGATGGCTGTGGACTGTAGGCTGACTGATGGCTGTGGACTGTAGGCTGACTGATGGCTGTGGGCAGGCGGCAAGGTGCTGCAGTCGGTGGAACACCGACAGATCAGTGACAGGAGGTGCTGGTGTCATGGACTCTGATCCCTGGACAGGCTCTCTCTTGGAATTACAGGGTGACTCTCTCTTCATGGCTGGCTGTCTATCTGGCTGGCTGGCTGGCTGTCTGTCTGTCTCTTTCTCTCTGTCTGTCTTTCTGTCTGTCTGCTCTCTCTCTCTCTCTCTCTCTCTCTCTCTCTCTCTCTCTCTCTCTCTCTCTCTCTCTGTATGTGCGTGTGTGTTTGTGTATATGTGTGTGCTTGTACGCGCGCGCGCACGTGTGTGTGTGTGTGTGTGCGCGTGTGTGTGTGTGTGTGTGCGTGCGTGTATGTGTGTCTGTGTGTGTGTAAGTGTGTGTGTGTGTAAATGAGAGAGGGAGAGAGACAGAGACAATTTATGCATGTTCATCCCTGCTTATCAATGCATGTTGAATGTTGGTTAGTTAACTCTGTGTAGGTTTTACGCTCATTCACCTTATTTTTCCCATGACGCAAACGAAAGAGACAACGACGAGATAATGACGAGAACCATGGCGATGTTTGTGATGACAGAATTAACTTCATGTCAATAATAATCGGATTTGCCTATTCTAATCTGAATCCCGCAAAGCCGGCCATATAAGCAGCCTCTCTGAGCACGCCCTTGAAAATCAAATCGATCTAGTCAACTTTCGAGGCAGGAACGTACCAAGCCTTATACTAGCACGCCACATTAATCAACTGTCGAGGGGGGGTGGGGAAGGTGTGTGTGAGTGGGGGGGGGGGGGGGGGGGGGGGGCACGGGGGGAGGGGGGGGCGAGGGGAAGGGGATCTCGCCAAAGTCGTTAGGTAGCTTGATGACAACATTTAGAATGAAAAAATCAGCGGGGGGGGGGGAAAAAAAACACCATCAAAAGAGACGTTTTTCAGTCCAGAGACGGAAACAGCAGACGTGACACAAGTGCAAGTGATCAAGTGCCAGACCAGAAATCCACGCCAGGACGACACAGACATGACAGCGTTTGGAAAACCTCAGAGGGACAGTACCATTATCATGAAGTATAAGAGCCGACTGTTATCTGCAAAATAGTGTTGGGCATATTCTGGGACGTATGCATGCGAACCCTGACCCTCACAGCAGATGACTGCCAAGAAAGGTGTAAGCGATCAGAAAGAGATGATGTGGTGATGTCATATGTAGATCATGTCCGAAATGAACAGTTCCGCTACTGGATGATTCAGCACTACACCGGCCCACGTGAAGACACGATGTTCACACAAAAGGTCTTAATGATGTGACCACATGACAGGCGGACAAGGCAGATGAATAGCTTGTCATGACAGCGCAACTACAACTTCGCCCGTAGTGAAGGGAGATAAGTCACAAAAACTTCATGCACAGTCCATACGATGTCGTTAAACAAACACTTTCAAAAACGTTGCTTCAACTCATTTGATCAAACCCGCATTATTGAGAACAAAAAGTTGGCGAATTCACTTCAAACTGTACCATTACACGAGTACACATGGGGTTTGCACAACAAACATTTAGTGATTTAGGTCAAGTCATCTTCTTTACTAACTTCGTTGTTTTCGTTAATTTCTTTTTTAAATGGATGACCAATTTGTCTCTCTCGAAATTGCGGCGCTGCTGATTATCCGTTCTTTGTACGTGCCAGTTCTTGTTGGGCTTAGCTGAAAGAGTTCTAGGTTACTAATAGACTCTTAGTTTACCATATGCCACTGCTTTGCCTCTAGTAGATTAACTTACACTTTAGACAAGCAGGGTAAGCAGCATCCTTGTTTCCTAACGCAACAGCAACGTCATTTGAAAGGTGACATTTTCAAGCCCCCTTTTCTTTGTTTCTTGGACAAATGTACTCGAAAACTACTGTGGATAAGTCTTGTCAAAGTCTGTGAGTTCGT
>JADBJO010000723.1:385000-387500 GCA_016801955.1 Conus betulinus | reverse complement strand
AAAAAAAGCTAACTCAGCGCATCTCTCTCCCGCCTCCGCAGTTGCAGACAGGGTCTCAAAGACAGACAATCAGGAGCTAACGGTTCCAGCAGGCAGGATGGAAAAGAGGGGAGAAAACTCCGAATTTTTTTTTTTTTTTTTTTTTTTTCAATCTCTGCGCCACCCCAGAGGCAGTGCACCCACGCCGCTCATTCCGACACCCGTCCACAGCCACAGTCTGGTCGGCCCCGCCGCAGCCCCGGCACCGACAATCCACAGGGAGCAGTCAATGTCAAGTCGTCAAGAGGCAACCCACCGGAGGAGACACTGCACTGTTGCCGAGTGGTGTTCAGTGGTGCCTGTTCTGATCTAACATACACAGGACACCACCTACTAAGCCCCCTACTGACGACAATAATTGCTTAGTCGCGGAGCCGGCGTGAGTGAGCTCTCCCTCCGGAGGGCGCCACCTCGTCCGTCCAGCGACAGCCCCCATGGACTCGCCGATACCGGTGACCCCGACGGAACCAAACCAAGGCCACAGACGTGGAGAGGACATCGAAATTGAGGTCACCATGAGAGCAGGGCATGAAGGGCCACAGAATTTGAGACTTTTTTTTTATGCTGATCGATGACAAAAGAGGATGATTAAGATGATGCTACGATTTCCATTTCGGTCTGAGACTACATGACAGGGCTGTACTCTACGCTTCCTTTCATAATATATCCCGGCGTCAACCAGGCCCGAGAGATACACACCTGCAGCGTTGGTCAAGAAATTTGAGCAACACTCTCAGAAACGCATCCATTAAGTGGATGAAACTCGACTGTGTGGTCCCAGTCTTCCCACTGAGTCCGCAGCAACTCAATTCTGGGTAGGAGCCGGTCGGGGCAGAAAAACCCACATGACTGATGATGGATTCGAACCCACGACCACCCAGCCGGGAGTCCGCGACGCTAAAAACTTCGCCACGGCGGCTGGTAGAAAACTCCGAAGTTGATGTGGCGCTGCGAAAGGCACCGTTGTTGGGATCGCCAGGTCTATTTTGAATTTTCTGACTGGGATGGGGGGAGGGGTGGAAAGAGAGAGAGAGAGAGAGAGAGAGAGAGAGAGAGAGAGAGAGAGGCTTTGAAAAAAAAACAAATCTCGCAGAAAAAAAAGCTACGTGGCAAAATTACAGGTTAAAAAATGAATTGTAATGGACGCAGAATAAAAAGAGCGTAAGTAGTGGTTATAATGAATAAACTGAGTCGTTGGTTTTGATTCATTTATTGAAGTAGACATGTATTCACAAATGAACGTATAGATGAAAAAAAAATGTTGCACTGGTGCTTGATTATATGTTTGTAAGCATGTGACGCAGCCCAGTGTTCATCTGATATATTCTTTTTCGGATGGGGGTGGGGGGGGGGGGGGGGGGGGGGGGGGGGTGCAGAAATGGGAGGAGATCTTTCGGCATGAATTATATCCCCTTTATTTGGACATTTTTTTCTGCCACAGTCTTTGACTTTGTTTACCCTCTCTTTTGTCGCCCACTATGTGCGTGTGTGTGTGTGTGTGTGTGTGTGTGTGTGTGTGTGTGTGTGTGTGTGTGTGTGTGTGTGTCTGTGTGCGTGTGTGTGTGTGTGTGTGTGTGTGTGTGTGTGTGTGTGTGTGTGTGTGTGTGTTGAGACCCATTCAAGAACCTTTATCCCTAGGAAGTCTTTACTTTTTTTTCCTGTCGTAAAGACCTGAAGCACACTACAGTTTTGTTGCTGCAGGATGGTGACCATGCAGAGAGAGTCATTTCAATGGCATGAGCACTGGTTGTCTGTTCCGCACTGTAACTCGCTCGCTCATGAAGCATTTCTGTGCATTGTTTTGTTTGTTTGTTTTTTGTACTCCCAGTTCTTTTAGAACAGGGAGTACTTTAGAATGGGAACGAAGAAATGCTGTCTGTCTGTCTGTCTGTATATCTGTCTGTGTGTCCATGGTCAGAATGTGTTCCACTCGCTCCAGGCAAAACTACTGGCCGATCTTTCTGAAAATTTGTAGGTATGTTCATTATGGGCCACGGATGATGCCCGATCTTTTAGTTTGCCGTTGTAGCCGTTACTAACGGCTGTAACAGCCTATAACGGTCTTTCTTTATGGAATATCTCAGAAAGTACTTAGCCGATCTTTGTAAAAATGAGCATTTGTAGTATTATGCTTATTATGGGGCACGGATGATGCCCGATGTTCTAGTTTACCACGTTACAGCCGTTACTAACTAATTTGTATTATGTTCATTATGGGTCATGAATAATGCCCAATGTTTTAGTTTGCCGTTGTAGCCGTTACTAACGGCCTGTAACGGGTTCTCTTCATGGAATATCTCAGCAAGTAATTGGCCGACCTTTATGAAAATTTGTAGGTTATGTTCATTATGGGTCACAGATGATACCCAAAATTTTTAGTTTGCCCTGTTGTAGCCGTTACTAACGACTGTAACGGCCTGTAATGGTTTTTCTTCTTTATGGAATATCTCAGAAAGTACTT
>JADBJO010000723.1:375000-380000 GCA_016801955.1 Conus betulinus | reverse complement strand
AAGAGACCCCTGGAAAACAAATTTTGCATTCCCATCGCAAGATGTGAAGAAAAAAACAAAAAAAAAAAAAAAAGAGACACCCCAAGGTGCGGGTGGGACCCAGAGAAGTACTGTCCTCAACTGCCGAACAAACCAGCTGGGAGCAGTCCTGCACCTACCCTTGGAAGCCTTCGCTGTGTTCACATAGGGTGCAGGCACGCGCACAGGGCTTTCCATTCAGGCGTCAAGGGTCACTCTTTACCCACCAGGAAAAGGAAGCCACTCGTACACAACTGACTCATCAAGCTTCCTTTCCCATTCTTCCCATTTTCTCCGTTGACATTCGTGATTCTGCTCTGCCTGGCCCGTTGAAGACCTTCAACGTCGAAACGCGCATAGTTTCTGTATTGTCATGTGTTTGTTCCATCCTTCCGTTTTGGATGGTGTAGTAACCCCAAAAATTGGTAAACTTGAGGGAAACTTGGAGCAATTTCCCTGGTCCCTTGTGGTTTACTATAGGTGGATTCATTTTGAGGGCCGTTCCGACCAATCACAAGGAATCTCACAGAATTTTGTCAACCATAGAACCCGACATTTATATTGATATTTGTAAGTAAAGAGACAGAGATTTAGAACAAAGACGCGGCTTAACCAGTCGGATTTCAAAGCTCAGCTTCGTTCAGTTTTAACACCATTTTCATCTTCAGTACAAACAAGCTAAATATTACCTACCGCCGTGGCGATGTGGTTATCGTCGTAGAATCCCGGCTAGGAGGTCGAGGGTTCGATTCCCGTGAGAGCCATTCATTTGTTGGATTAACAGGGATAACAATTTTATTTGTGATGGAAAATTCATTATGATTGCCCCACGGGCTTCCACCTAGAGTTGAGTTTGCGATGGGCTCAATAAGGGAAACTGTGATCACTTAGTTTCATTCACTTAATAGATGCGTCTATGAGAATATTGCTCATATTCCCTTTTCAACACGGCAGGTGTCTGTATTTCTCGGGACTGGATGACCCCAGGATATATCACGAAAGTAAGCGTAAGTACAGCCCTGTCATGCAGTCTCAAATCAAAACTAAATCCGTATCATACTCTTCATCATCCTCATCCTCATTGACGAGCATTTTTTTTTAAAAGTTTCAAATTCTATGGCCCTTTATGCCCTGTTGTCATGATGACCTCATTTTTGACTGCTGTCTGCGTCTGTGGCCTAGCTTTGATTATATCAGGGTCACCGGTATCGGTAATCCATGGGGACTGTCGTTGGATGGATGTGGTGGCGCCTTCGGTGGGGAGAGCTCACGCACAGTGGCTCCGAGTATAAGCCATCATTGTCGGTCAGTGGGGAGTTTGTGGACGGTTCCCTGAGTATGTTGAATCAGAACAGGCACCACTGAACACCACCAAAGCGTCTCAGCAGCTGTGCAGTGTCTCCTCTGGTGGGTTGCCTCTTGGCGACTTCACATTGACTGCTCCCTGTGGATTGCAGGTGCTGGGGCTATGGCGGGAAGGGGCGAGGCTGTAGCTGTGGACGAAAAGTCGGAATGAGCGGCAATGCCAGTGAGGTGGCACAGATGATGGGACAAAAAAAAAAAAAAAAATGAAAGGTAAATGTTGTCTTTTGAGAGCGAGGGGTCAAAGATGACATATTTTTGTCATTATGTTAACCCACTTTTCTTCCCTATGCACCGAAAATTGTAGTGTGCTGAAAGGAGGGGAAACCACTCTGGATGTTTTCACTCATAACCAATATGGGTCCGAGTCAACGATACAGAATAGGTCCAAAAATGCTATATATTTGCTATTACAGTCAAAGCTGCACCTGGTGTTTCACAGAAGATTACTCAGTACCAAAACATATTCATCGCACAGTCCTTTCCTTGACCTAAGCCATACCTGACTCTGAGGTAGGTCTCCTGTCCGTTCCTTTTTATATGCCAGCACGATCCACGTGACCCTTCATTTTCCTATCGTGTGTTGGACTTTTCACTCCAAAATCCTAGTGCCCTACCTATGGCGTAGAAACACAAAGAGTCCACAAGTCATGCAACATTCTGCTATTTTTGCTGACCTTAGGCGTTGAACAAATTTAATGACCCCCAAATTCCAGGATAAAATCTTTTTTTTTTTTTTTCACATGCAGAAAAAAAAAAAGATCACAGAGCCAGGGCGATTTTCATCTGTGAAAACTTCGTTGTTATTACTTGACCTTTCCTGTGACCCCGAACTCTGACCTTGATCTGATATAGTGGTCGGCTCATCTCTTCTTGGTAGTTCCAGGCTTGTACGGCAAGCAGCTCCTGCCAACAGCCGTGGGAAAAATCTGCAGAGCTGGGGGCCACAGACGAGACGGCGTGCAGCCAACGCCACTCTCCGTACCCCCAGGTCGACCTGCGGTACCATGGATAACCCCTGTGCCCCCTATGACCTCCGGCAGGTGTCCAAAGCCCTCACCTGTGTGGATATCAGCTGGCGCGTCAACTTCGTCAACGTCATCAGTGCTTTTGACGTCAGTGAAAAAAATTTTTTTTTTTCAAATAATTTTAGTTGTTTTTGCATTTGTTTTGTTTTTTTTTTTTGCTAGCTTGCTTTCTGGTTTGTTTTTGTTTCCGTTTTTAGTCACGGGGAGAAAGTAGGGTTGTGGAGGGGAGGAGAGGGGTTTTTGTAAGAGAGGACGATTCGGTGGGGGTTATGAGCAGCAAGAAAGGGGCAGGGGCGAGAAGATGGGCTTGATTTGAAGAGGAATTGAAGATGTGTGTGTGTGTGTGTGTGTGTGTGTGTGTGTGTGTGTGTGTGTGTGAAGTGACGAAGTGACGGTGACTAGGGACTTGATGTATAGATGTGAGGGTAAGCGTGTGTGTACGTGCATGCGCATGTCAGATGTTAAAGCATTTGAAAACGACAGTAATAAAACAAATGAAGGAGCGCGATACCAAGCATGCACGCCTTCACACACACACACACACACACACACACACACACACACACACACACACACACACACACACACACACACACACACACACACACACACACACACACACACACACACACACACACACACACACACACACACACACACACACACACACACGCACACACACACACACACACACACACACACACGCGCGCGCGCGCGCATGTGCGTTCACTCCAGTACGTCCATCTGCACACTTACTTTTCCACTTTGCCTTTGAAATCACGCCTTTTGTCCTCTCCCTAGGTTTCCCTCTACCCTTCTTCCCTCCCCATATACGCTCGTATACACCTATCACTGCACTGCAAGTGGACTTCAGACGTTTTTTTGACATGGATGAGAAAAACACGATGAAAAAAAGTTCGCAGATGTGTGATTCTTCTGATGAAAGGAATGTGAAGCACGTGTTTCTTGTTTGTATATGTATGACCGCACCGACGACGACGAAATAAGGCTTGTTTTTACTTTCAGGTGTATGACCGAACTGGCAGCAACTACTTAAACCATGTTTTTGCCTCGTTTTTGAGGTGTATGACCGAGCTCATCACAATAACATTAACTACCTGTTCCTCGCTTACAGGTGTACGACCGCGTTGACGACAGCAATGTAAGCCACATGTTCCTCATTTTCAGGTGCATGGCCGCACTTACTGTGATGACGTGAACGACCTGTTCTCATTTGCAGGTGTGTGGCTGCGCTGTCGACAGCAATGTGAACCACCTGTTCTTTGTTTCCAGGTGTATGATTACACTCACCACGATGATGTGAATACTTGTTGATCGTTTGCAGATGTGTATAATTGTACTGACGACAGGGGCGTGATCCATCTGTTTTTCGTTTTTGGGTGTGTGATCTCAGTCACTATAACGACATGAATCACCTACTCCTCTTTAACAGGTGGTACGACAACGCCGATGACAGCAATGTTAACCCCAGTTTCCTCGTTTACAGGTGTATGACCGCACTCACGACGATGACGTGAACCACTTGTTCCTTGTTCACAGGTGTATGACCCTGCGGACAGCAACAGTGTGAACCCACCTGTTTCTTGTTTGGGGGTGTATAACCTGACTGATGACAACAATATGAATGACCTTTACTTCGTCTGCAGGTGTGTGATCACACTGAGAACGATAACGTGAACCGCCTGCTCCTAGTCTGCCGGCGTAGGACCGCCTGTGGACTACAATATCAAGTAACTGATCCTTGTTTGCAGGGTATGCTGCAGTGACAAAACTACACAAACCCCGCCCGTTCTTCGTTTGCAGGTGTGTGACTGCGCTGACAACTATATGAACCACCTGTTCTTCGTTTGCAGGTGTATGACTGCGATGACAACTATGTAAGCCACCCGTTCTTCGTTTGCAGGTGGTGTGTGACTGCGCTGACAACTATATGAACCACCTGTTCTTCGTTTGCAGGTGTGTGACTGCGTTGACACAACTATATGAACCACCTGTTCTTCGTTTGCAGGTGAATGACTGCGATGACAACTATGTAAGCCAGCTGTTCTTCGTTTGCAGGTGTATGACTGCGATGACAACTATGTAAACCGCCTGTTCTTCGTTTGCAGGTGTGTGACTGCGCTGACAACTATGTAAACCGCCTGTTCTTTGTTTGTAGATATATGACTGCACGAACAACTACATGAACCACCTGTCTTTCATTTGCAGGTGCTTGACTGCGATGACAACTACATGAATCACCAGTCTTTCATTTGCAGGTGCTTGACTGCACACATAACTGCTTGAACCACCTGTCCTTCGTTTGCAGGTGTATGACTGCACTGCACATGAACCCCTGTCCTCTGTTTGTAAGCGTATGGCTGCACTAACAACTATTTGAACCACCTGTCCGTTTGCAGGTGTATGGCTACACTGACAGCTACATGAACCACATGTCCTTCGTTAGCAGGTGTATGACGGCAATGACAGCTACATAAACCACCTGTCCTTCATTTGCAGGTGCTTGTCCACACTGACAACAACGACGTGAACCAGCAGACCTTTTGCAAGTGTATGACTGCACTGACGACA
>JADBJO010000723.1:342500-372500 GCA_016801955.1 Conus betulinus | reverse complement strand
TCTCCAGTTCTGATCATGCGCCGTGCTGTTATAAGCTTCCCTCATCGGCCCAGACTGCCCTTCTCCCCCTTATCACACACACACACACACACACACACACACACACACACACACACACACACACACACACACACACACACACACACACACACAGAGAAACATACACGCTCTTCCCGTGCCATACATGCATCGCAAAAATGAGAACAGCATTGTGTTTATGACATCCTACACGCCATGCGAGGTCTGTTGTATCCGTTAAGTAAAGAGTCTTTTCACAGAATTATTTCCATGCGCATCTCTGCCTATCCAGGCCCACGAAGCAAGGGCAGTCTGACGACAACCGCTTCCGTTTTCCATTTTCTTCGTGTGTTGCAGGGAAGTAATCCAGACACCCGGTTGAGAGACTCCTCACGTCTGAACCAGCGACCCTCGCCCACTGGTCAGAGCGGCAGAGGGGGTCAGCCGCCTCCTCGGAGCGAAGGTCCGGCACGAAAGTCTTCCGCCTCCAACCAGGATGGACAACTGGGTCAGAGACCTCCTGCCAAAGGTCGCAATAAAGAACTGCTTCGGGGACCTCCAGCGAGTGGTCAGAGTGGAAAATCGGGCCAGAGACCTCCTGGGAAGAGTCAGAATAGAAGATTGGGTCAGGTTCATCCCGCGAATAGTCAGAGAGCAGGTTGGGTCCGAGGACCTCGACCAACAACCGCAATGAACATTTCCGTCAACTACCTTCCACAACCGGCCAGAAGGGAAACCAAGGACCGAAACCTTCCTCTACCGGTGAGAGTGGCAGATTCAGCCAGGTCCCATCTGCTACCAGTCACAACGGAAGACTGAATCAATTACCACCCAGTGCTGACCGGACTGATACAGCGGGCCAGGTGCCTTCAGGAACCCGCCAGACAGCAAGACGTGGTCAGAGTCACCTCGTCAATGCTCAAGAAGGTCTCAAGACTTCTAGACCAGGGGTTGATGGCAATTTCGTCGACGGTCGTGTGGACAGCTCCCTGCGTGCATCTCCAGAAAACAGAGTGAAGAACAGCGCGCTAGCGCTCAGCAGTTCACAGAGCCGCGATCAACCGCACAGACAGCTCCAGCATGGAGCTAGATCAGACGAACTCCATGGAACAGAGCTCCGGAGCCAGGACAAACTATGATGGAAAGAACACACCAAGCAGGCCCACGAATGTTCTGCTGTCTGATTCGTCCATTGTGCCGAATCGCCCTGAGCTCGCCACAGAAAATGCCAGTGACACCGAGAAGCAAACCAAAGTTCCCTTTCTGATTGTGAGAGAGACTGTAAAGCCCCCTGTGTATCAGATGGAAGGGGTATGGACGAGAGAAGCAAGCTTGCCGGTTTCACAGTCAGAAGAGTCCAACAGCCTTTCTGGTGCTTACCCGTACCTCGGAGCGTCGTTGAAATGGAGAGAGGCACGACAGTACCAAGTATGACCCAAAGCCTCAGAACACGGGACAGGTTCTTCTCCAGCCTGCTGTTACCGTAAAGAAAAGCACACCTCAAAAGCGGGCCAGAACTTTTAAAGCACCCCACACTCACTGTAAACAAAGCGAAATATTCCTTGTCGGTGAAGAACCATCAAAACAGTGCAGCCAAGACAACTGAAAACAAAACCAAGGACAGCTGGGAAAAACGCGACATTGCTACCTATATACAGGACAGTCTGGATCAGCAAGGCTTGTACAAACAGTCGATGACCTTGTCCAGAGGCAGACAGACAGCGAACGCTTCTTCAGAGAAAAGAGAGGGTAAAGTTACCGTGAACAAGGAAATCGTCAATTACTCCACAGAGGGAAGACTGAAGAAAAACGGAGAAAAGTTTCGTTATAAAAACAAACAGCAGGTTTCAAGTCCATAAAGGGAAGCCATCGCAGTATGGCGACCAAGACGAAGGTTCGCCTCATTTTCGTAGTTTTCCCAGAATAAATTCGAATGCGTTTCTCAGCAAATCAGATTCCAAAGACATAACTGCAGATACCGCGGCTGACGTAAGTACATCAAAGGACAGACAGAACAAAGCACAGAAAACAAGTTTCATGTCGTGTACAACTAGGGTCCCAGACAGAAACCTAAAATCTGGTTTAGAATTGATATCCAGCAAAAGAACAGCAGGTGCCAACTTAACCATAAGCTCAGGAAATGTTACGGACACTACTCTTCAGTTCAGAGACACAGAGAACAGAACAGAAGTAAGACTGCCCACTGCAGATGTACCATCAGTTAAAGGTGAAATCCCGGACACAAATGAGGCTAATGCTGTAGATACTGCAACGTTGATGGCGTTTGATTCTGAAACCAAAGCTAACTATCCCACATCTGGCTTGCCAACCGCAACACAAGGCGTAGATACTGACCCCCAAACTCGAATGTACCCATTATCACTTCAGACAGAGGCCCAGATGACACAGGCAAAAACACTGTTTCAGCAGGCAAAGCAGTTGAAATATTGCATACTGCACAAATCCAAATACCGCAAATTGGCACAACTGCAGATGCTGACATATTGGATTGGGTGGCACACAGGAAAGGCGACGACTTTTCAGCATTGGCCGTCTCAGAACGTAACCGCTGAAAAGCTTGTTAATTTACCGGGAAGAAAAACATCCAGGCACAGCATCCATGGTGGCAAATACTTCTTTGAGCAAAGCACGTCCTGAGACAAATGCTGCAGCAAACAGGACAACGCCAATACCAGGAGTTGATTCTGCAAAGGCCAGCTCACAAGTGACTACAGTTGCACAGCCACTTGGTGCTGGTGACGATGACCAGTCAACGTTACGCATGGTCAGCCGTGAGACTAGCGTAACAGATGTCGCACCAGAAAAATACAACCAGACACAGGTTTTGGCAATCAGATATTGACGCAGAAAACACAACCAGCGAAAAGAATTGGACGTCCATTGTTCTGCTGGATGACACAGACATGCAGAGGTCAGAATCTTTAAATATCACACCGGAAGGTGCAGCCGGCCGGAAGAAAGGAACCTTTGATGCTGTATCAGAGGACTCATGGAACCGGAGGACTTTAACGCCAGGCACTGCACCGGAAAGCCCTACCAGCCAAAAGCCTAGAACCCCAAGTTATACACGAAAGCACTCTCCGAGTCAGAGTTCAGGAACCATCGCCCCAGATAATGCGATCAGTCGGAGGTCTAGAACTTCAAGTACCGCACCCAGAAACCCAGTCTATCACTCATCTGAAATCACAGTTGTGCCGTTTGGAAACATGAACCCGAACAATTCCACACTTGCTGTCCAACAGCGTCAGAACGCAGCGATTATTTCAGAGGACACAGTCAACGATCAGACTCCAGCCACAGAACTCGGAGTAGTAAAAACAAGCAGCTACTCCTCTCAAACCACAGGCATTATACCAACACGCACGACCACCCACGCACTTCAACCCACCAACACCAGAACCCGAACAAGACCACCCAAAACTAAGAGCGAAAACAGGTCTCCCACACCCTACTGAAAGTCCTGCAAGTTCAAAAACAGAACCAGAGCAACGCGTCCGGCAAGATATCGTTCCAGACAAGACCAAGCAGGAAGAGAAAAGACGCAAGATTCAGGCTTCTGAACCCTCAGGAACAATGGAAGATGGGAACCAGGTTGAAGGCGAGAGGTATCAAAGGAAGCAGCGAGGCTCTGGACCTTTCATAAGCGTGAAACAATTACCCCCTGGTCAATCTGGAGAAAACACACATCGAAGGAAGCGTCAGGCCCCACAGACGCTGAAGCCTTACCCCCGGGGATGATCGTGGCGGAGCTCAAGAGCGTGGGGCTGGGGATCGCGCTTTCAGATCGGGGACGGGCAGGTGTACAACGGCTTCACCAACAGCCCTCTTAGCCCCCAGCGGTCGTTACAGAGTCTACACTGTGGCCCAACAGCGAGGTGGAGACCCTTCTGTACTCTGTCAGCGACCCTCTGGCGGTCAGGTAAAGGTCGAGGCTGACATAGGGGGATGGGGGCGGGGGGGGGGGGGGGGGGGGGGATTTGGGGATGGAGAATAGGAAGAGGATCTGGGTGCACGGGAGTGAGAGTGAGTATACAACAGTCAGTAGTAAAAGATTTCAGTAACTGAGGTGGAAATGAATTGTTCTGTTCAAAAGAGCAGGTGACTAGATGCCAAAGCAGTCTGTGTCTGGTAGGAAGTGGGAGAGGGGGCTGTGTTTTTTTTCTGATTTTTTTTTTTTTTCAACTCATTGGTGGAGGTGGGAAGCTGGACTGTTTTCTTTTTGTTGTTGTTGTTGTGTTGTTTGTGTAATATTTTTTCATGAAATATAAAAGTTGCGTTAGTACACACTAGTCAGCGACAGTCGTTTTCTTTTTTTTTTGTTTTTTTTTTTTGTTTTTTTTTTTTTTTTTTCCCCCACCACATTCCCGGTCTATCAAAGAGACCTACATCGAGATTAGGCTCTATGTTGTAAAGAAGAAATCTTTCGCTTTCTTTGAATTTAGAAGGGAGGGACTTAAACATAACACATGGCAATCACTGGATTTCAAACATAATAGGGTTTGGGTAACCAAAAGGTGGAATTATGAGACATACTACGATACTGAAGTTATTAGAATCGGGTTTAATTTATCATCTAAGCCCACATCATCTTTCTCTCCACCTCTTTATAGATCCCCCCCCCCCCCCCCCACCCCCACCACCACCACCACCACCACCACCCCCCAAAAAAAAAAGCTCACCCCCCTCCCACTGTATCACCAATATATCGTCTTCCCCTCATAGCGAACCTCCCTGTTCATCTATTAGTTCCTCTATCACCTACCTATCCCAGACTCTCCCACCCTCTCTCAATCAAGTTCCCTCACTCTCAATTTCCTAACCCTCCCTCTTACCTTACTGTCATCCTCCTCCGCTAACTACTACACACCTCCCCTCCTCCCATCACCCACTCCCTCCCTATCACTCCAACCCAACTCCCATCTCTATCTCTCAATCAATCTCCATAAATCTGTCTGTCTGTCCTGTCTCTCTGTCTGCCTGTTTGTCTATCACTCGAGCTATCAACCCATCTATCGATCTACCAATCTATCCTTCTCATATCCATTCAGGGAAGAGCCTCTCTCTATGCCGGCCTCTCTGTGTCTGTCTGTCTGTCTGTTTGTCTGTCTCTCTGTCTGCCTGTTTGTCTATCACTCGAGCTATCAACCCATCTATCGATCTACCAATCTATCCTTCTCATATCCATCAGGGAAGAGCCTTCTCTATGCCGGCCTCCCCTACTTTCTTTTTTGACCTCTCACACCTGGTTTTTTTTTTTTTCTCTTTTTTTTTTTTCTTTTTTTTTTTTTCTTTTTTTTTTTTTTCCTCCCCCTTTTGGGGTGAGGAACACATTGTCTCACAAATCGACCTGGTCCCCAAAGGGGTTGACCTTGAGACGAAAGGAAGAGGGGAAAAAAAAAAAAAAAAAAAAACATGAGGAAGGTCCAGAAGCGAGACAACATATTCGTGTGTGTGTGTGTGTGTGTGTGTGTGTGTGTGTGTGTGTGTGTGTGTGTGTGTGTGTGTGTCCTTGACCGTACACACGTAGTAATGTATATAGGCGTGTGCATGTATCGTTCTGAGAGTGCGTGTATGGGGCGTGTATATGATGATTTTTTGCTAAATCTTAACTGATTTTCAAATATCATGGACAGTACTTTCACACATTTTTGCTATCAAAATTATACAATTAATTTTCTTTAGGTTCACTGCATCGATATCGTCGCTGTTCTGTTTTCCAAACAGAACATCAACCAGAGATAAGGATACATTAATGTCGCACTGTACTAGTATAAATTGGCAAATGTATTTCCAGAAGTATCTAACAGTTGGACATTCATAAAAGAAATGCTCGATATAATCGATTTCGTCAGTACAATAAGAACATTTTTCATCATCACATATTTTCATCTTGCATAGCATAATATTAGTCGGATAAATGTTATGCAAAATTTCCACTGCAGCACTCTCAATCGTGTTTCTATTGTACACAAGCGAGGGATCTGCCAAGTATTCTTGTTTAATTCTATGCCAGATTTGTTTTCCCAAAAGCTAAAGGCACAGGGATCCGATTTTTGCAACATACATATTGTTTTCCTAAATTCTCTACAGGTTATCAGTTTCTTGCCACAAAAGAGTGGGGGATCTGAAAAATCACTGTTACACCGATCTTCTTCACTTATACTTGAAACATATATTGTCGGACAGCAGCGGTTACTACATTATATTCGAGTGTTCTGGAGGGTGAGTCTCCAATCCTATTACGTATTTCAGGCAAAGATAACATTCCACTGGGGGCACCAAACATATCCTGAACTATCAGTATACCACCTCGTATCCAATCGGGAAAGAAAAGAACGTTTCCTCGATATATAATGCCATGGTTGTTCCACAAAAGGGAAGAACGTGCTGAAGATCCATCATGCTTATTGAAATCTAACCATGTTTTTAACACTGTTTTCCAGAAAAAAGAATTAACTAAATGTAAACCTTTAAGCATACCACTATTAACATTTGCATAGAAGCACACGTAATTACTGCCAAACGGAGCAAAAATCTTTTTTCGGGATAAAAGGACCACTTCTCATTTTCTCCGGCTCTCCACAAACGTATTACCCAATGCAGAAGAAACGCAGACTGCATTTGTCTGACATCTATCATTTTCAACCTCCCTGTTCAAAATCTTTACAAATAACATTTCTCTTAACTTTTTCATATGCTCTTTTATTACAGTTTTGCTTACGCCGTAGAAACCTAAAAAGTATTCTGTTGATTTCTATAATCACATTGTCTGGAATTACCAGCGCCTGCATGACGTAGACTAATTGAGATATCAAAAATGTCTTTATAATACATACTTTCCCCATTACAATTAAATTCGTTTTTCCCAAGAATGAATGAATTCTTTTTATATTATCGATTCTTTTGCAACCAGTTTTCCATTACCAAAGAAGCACATCTATCACTGACAAAATAAACTCCCAGAATTTTTAATCTATTTTTCCAAGAAATTCCATACCATACATCTTCACATTGTTTTTTACTTCCTAACCACATAGTCCACTGTCTTGTGACGATTTATCTCCAATCCTGAAAACAAACGAGAAATCAAATAATATGTTGAGTGCATGCAACATGTTGTGCTCATCCTTCAGAAATAAAGTAATATCATCCGCATAAAGGGCAAGTTTGATTAAAGTAGCCAAAATATTGTTACCAGATCTCCATAAATCAAGCCCTCTAATATTACGACAGTTTCTTATTTTTATTGCTAAAATTTCTATAGCTGTCACAAAGGCCAACGGTGAAAAATGGACAACCTTGACGAATTCCTGTTTCTACTGGAAAATACTCGGATATCCAACCACAGTAATTCACACAACTCGTAGTATTTTTCATTATTACTTCAACCCATTTAATAAAATCCATCCCGAAGCCAAATTTTTAAATGCGGTTATCATAAAGTCTTTTGAAATACGATCAAATGCTTGAGTGTAGTCAATACTGAGTAGCACACCAGGTTTATATTTGCATTCAGTTGCTCGATTACATCATCAATTTGCCTAACTAATGTCCCTACACTCCGCCCTTTAATATACCCCACTTGATCTTCGTCAATGACGTCTTGTATTACCTGCCCCAAACGGTTAGCTAAGCTTTTGGCCAAAAGTTTATAATCAGTATTTGTCAGAGATATAGGTCTCCAATTTTTTAACTCATTCCTCGGTAGATCCTTACCTTTATGTAATAAAGTAATAACTGCTTTTCTTTGTGTTGGTGAAAGTGATCCTTTATCAAATGCAACGTTGAAAAAGACAGAGTGAGCAATGTTTTTATGTGTTGCCAGAAAACTTAAAAAAAAAAAAAAAATCGACCGTAATACCGTCACAACCTGGTGATGTTCCATTATTTAAATTTTTTAGTGCCTCAAGGAGTTCGTCCTCTGTCACCGTACCTTCACAACTGTTTTTTTCTGAATCTCAGAAATATGAGGAACACTTTGCGTCTGCCAAAAAGTTATCTACTTGCTCAGACATGTTAGCATATGACAGTTTCTTTGTGGACAAATCAGCAAAGAAATCTTTTTGAACTTTTAATATCTCGGTCTGATTAGTTCTTAATACATTATTTTTTTTATCTAAAACACCTTCCATTATTTTAGAATGAGCTCTTGATTTTTCAAGACTGAGAAAATATTTAGTATTTGTCTCCCCTTCTTCGAGCCATTTTGCTCTTGCTCTGACCTGTGCAACACGCGCCTTATGATTTTCCAGTATTTCAGTTTTCTGTGCCAAGTGTGTGCGTTCATTCTGAGCCTGAGTACAGTCTGGCTCAGATGAAAGCAGAACATCTACCTCGTTTAGTTTATTATATAAATCTATCAACATATTTTTTCTTACCATACTTTGTGTTTACTATAGTTCATAGAAAAAGTTTTAATCTTTATTCAAAAACTTTTCCATTCCATTTGATAGTCTGCGTGTTCATTTATGTATGAAATGTGATCATCTGTTAAAGCATTCATTTCATTTACAAACTCTAGATCGTTTAGTAATGAATTATTAAACTTCCACAATCCAGGGCCTCTTTCTATACTAGACGACGATTTCACGGTAATAGGGCATGCTCTGTGGTCAGTGGAAGGCATAGAGCGAATGTTACATTCCAACGTTTTATCGAAAATTTCGGAACTCATAAAGATATAATCGAGTCTTCTTGCAATAAATGGAGACTTTTTACTCCAGGTAAATTCTTTTTCGTTTGGATGAAATAATCGCCAGCCATCATCACACAACTTATGGTTTGCTACCCAGTCACAGAATCTCTGTACTGCGTTATCTGCATGTTTTTCCCCGGAAACAATATATCTAAATCATTATCTAATACACAGTTAAAATCACCACATATTAATATATTATCTGAAATTATATTTGACATTACTTTTTCTAATTCTTCAAAAAAAATAACGTTTTCTCTTGAGCAGTATTAGGAGCATAAATATTTAAAACTACTGTCTTTCTCTGTGATATTTCCACTTCAACGGCGAAATTTTCTTCTTGAGCTGTGTAGTATTACGTGATTGTCAACTACGTTTTCACGGAACAAGATTACCTGTCCACAACTATGTGCTGTGAAAGTGTTACATAGAAATTCCCCTGTACCCCATTCTTTTTTCCATTGATCATGTACATCTTCTGTGATGTAAGTCTCCTGTAAACATATAATATCATATTTTCTCTCTTTAATTAATTTGAACAACGTTTTTCTTTTTAAACGAGACCGCCGCAGTCCCTCGTACATTTAGCGAAAACAGACGCAAATTTGAGTCGCAAGCCATGAGGAAGTCCGATTGCCATAACAAAGTCCGTTACCCGAGAATTAATCCGAAAACAGAAGTCCGTAAAGCCAAAGCGGTCGTCGTTAGGGAAAGCATGTATGAACACATTCTGCCTATCCCACGTCTTTTTGAGAGTGGGACAGGGAGGATGATGCACGCGACATGCGTGAGTATGGTGTGAACTGATGTGACCAGTTCACTGTTGTTGGGGAATCTCCGTCCGTTTGCACCTGATTCAAACCGGTGTCAGGTCTGACTGTTCCCTTTCTTTGACGGTGTTTACCCGGCCAGATTTAAGGTGAGGTGTAAACTGAATTACTGTCCTCTGGCACCGAACGAGGTGACTCCTCTGCCTTTGCCTTTTCCATAGCAGAACACTCTGCATCTGCAGCCTGAGTGAGTTGAGTCTCAGGTACAATGTCTGTATGAGAGTCTTCAAAGACGTCCTCTGTCTCATCAAAGGTAGACGGTGCAAGGTCGACGTCCTGGATCGGAGGGGTAAAAGTGCAGGGGGAAGAAGCATTACTGCGGTCTGTAGTCATCTCCTCCAGACCAGGTTCCAAGGATACAGGATCAGGAAAAGCACCACACTCCGGGTCCCCACGTCTGTGTCCACTCTGATGACACTCTCTGCAGGTGACCATGTTCTGGCACTGGTGCAAAAAATGACCAGACTGTAAACATCTGGAGCACACCGGCTTCCGTACCACCTTTGGCTGTTCTTTATGATAAAGTCTTGCCGTGAAAGAGCCGACCTAATAAATCGCTCTAACGGGACAGCGGGAGTGTTGATGAAAACAAACGTCTTCCAGTCACAAAACGAGTAAGTTTACCATCTTTTTCGGGATTTTTTCATGAGAAGGGAAGATCTCAGAACACAACCTAATCTGACCAAAGCAGATTCAAATGTCATTCCCTGCCACTGAAATGGGTATGTCAGAAATGAACAGCTTTGTCACAGGCGCCTCTTCTGTACCACCTCTGACAATATACGGATTGTTGTCATGAAGAGTCAGTGTGGCCATTCAACACAATACCTTCAATCAACAGTTGATTTCTGGAGGTTCGATTCAAGGGATAGACACGCCATAAACCCTTATCAACTGAGCTCCCAAAACAGTCTCAGATCCACACACCCGCTCAGCTGCCAGCAAATGTCTAAAGCAGTAAAACTGTCATTACCAATAGGTAACCGGGTAGCATCCACAGGGGGTAAGTCCCTCCTCTCCTTAAAAACACCGGCTCCACGTGCATGGCAGCCATCATCACGCACACACACACACACACACACACACACAGAGGCTCGCACCTTACCTCGGTATTCAAGCTGAACAAACGTCAACAGGCACGTGCAACATATGAAAAAAAGGCACGAACCTATAACATGAAGTGCCACACAAACCCAAGCCAAGGAAGGAAGTCAGTTCAATTAAACAGAGAAAAAGACGAATTCCTGGTAAGTATTAGTACCTACACTCACATAATTACACCATTATACAGAACACTCCACCACCAATTTGCTTGCACACATACAATCCAAAAGGACGACGATAACTACGTCAAACACTGAAAAAACTGCAGAGCCTGCACAACACGTCCGCTCGACGTCGAGTGAACCACCTTTTTTGTTTGTTTGTTTTGTTTGTTTTTTTGACAGTTGTTGTAAAGTACACTAGCAACAAACGCAATCAAAGCCGAATCTTATTTCTTGAAGGAAGACTAATGTCCCCCTTCCCCCTTTCCTTCCCTTCCCTTCTCCATGTCCACCCCCCGCCCCCCTCCCCTCACCCCCCATCCACCCACCCATCCCTCTCATCCCCGCTGCCGCTCAGCCACGCACAGACCACGCAGTTATTCTTTTTTTTCAGGGGATCACATACCTGTGTGAATGACTTATGGAAGCCCATAAACATTATCCTACTCTCCTTCTCTCCTCAGCTTGTCCATGAAGCCCATCAAAATAACCTGCCACTTTTTCTGTCCCTTCGTATGTTCACGAAGTCTGTAAAAACATAATCTGCCACTCCCACCCTTCATCGTGTGCCCATGAACCTATGATGAAGCCCATAGTACACGTTGTTTCAGCCCCACTACGGTATGCCCACAACGCTAGTAAACCATTATCTGTCTTTTCGTCATGCCCACGAAATCCATAGGAAAATGATATGCCACTCCGTCATTTCTTCAACATGCCCCATGAAGCCCATGAAAATAACCTGCCATTCCCTGTCTTCCTTAGCGTGGCCGGGTAGCACATAAACATAACGAACCACTCCTTCTCTTCCATGGCTGTGTTCTGGAAGCCCAGAAACATAATAACCTACAATTCGCTGTCTTCCTCGACATGCCCATCAAACCCCAGAAAACGTAACGTGCCACTCGCTGTCTTCACTGCATGCCTACGAAACTCATAGACATAGCAAGGCGCTCCCTCTCTCTCTACCTCGACATGCTCACAAAGCCCATGGACATACGATACCACTTTCTCTCTCTTCATAAGTACGCGCACGAAGTCCAAGAACGTAACATGCCGTCTCTTTTCCTCCTCAGTATATCCACGAAGCCCATAAACATAGTGTGCCTCTCCCTTTCTTCCTCAGCATGTCCAGGAATCCCTCTCCCTCTTCTTCCATGGTATGTCCGAGAGTAAACATAATGTGCCACTCCCTCTCCTCCTTGACATGTCCAGGAAGCCCTTAAACATAATGTGCCACTCCCTCTTCCTTGACATGTCCGGGAAGCCCATAAACATAATATGCCACTCCTCTCTTGCTTGGCTTGTCCAGGAGTAAACATAATGTGCCGCTCTCTCCTTCCTCAGCATGTCCGGGAAGCCCTTTACCATAATGTGTGCGCGCCTTCTCTTCCTCATCATGCCCATGAAGCCCATAAACATCACATCACATGTCTCTCTCTCTCTCTCTCTCTCTCTCTCTCTCTCTCTCTCTCTCTCTCTCTCTATCTGTCTGTCTCTCTCTGTCTGTCTCTCTCTCTCTCTCTGTCTGTCTCTCTCTCTCTCTCTCTCTCTCTCTCTCTCTCTCTCTCTCTCTCTCTCTCTCTCTCTCTCTTTCCCCAGCATGTCCAGGAAGCCTGTAAACATAACGTGCCACTCCTCCTCCTCTTCCCAGCATGCCCATGGCACCGACTGAGACGAACGTCAAGGCCAACGACCGCCGGGACAACTTCATCGTCATGGGAGTGATGATCTCGCTGGCCTTGCTGCTGATGGTGCTGATGATCTGGCTCAAGTATCTGCAGTACAGCAACAATGTAGTCGCCGCCACCGCCAAGTGCTGCACGTGCTGCGCGTCAGTACAGCTTTCCTTTTGTGCTTTTTTTTTTTTTTTTTTTTTTTTTGTACAATCCGAGGAGTGTTCTGATGCACTGCACGCCCCCATTAGGATGCCGGGGGCTGTCTTGGTGTAGGCATAAACTTTTGGGACACCTTGGCAGCAGACAGTCTTCAAGGGGGACTCCTACCCCCTACCCCCACCCCCACCCACCCCTTACTCTCTGCCTCTGACACCTGTTTCGGCTCTCAGCGCCTTATACTCACAGGAGTCCGGGCGGCGTTCAGGTCATGAGCGCAAAAATGCTTTCCTTCTGTCAATTTTGTCTTTGCGCTCCGGGATTCCAATCAGCAGTTACTGCATGGGTGGCGTTTCAAGGCGTTTTCTAAACCAGACAGATGTCTTACTTACATCGCAGTCGGACACCTGTTCTAAGATGGGAAAGTTAGGCCTGATGAAGTTCACTTTTTCCTTCTCGACTAGATCCAGCTGGAACTCGGTTCAGCTCTCTCTCTCTTGTACTGCCTTTAAGGTTTTTGTCATCTTACTAGAAACTCCGAGTTGCCTCGTGAGCTCATAGGTGATGAGCTTACAAACTCTTTTGCTTCAACTCCTCCTGCGGCACGGGCTTTGGCGTGGAAACCCCATTCCCTCAAACTTTTGGTTACATTGAGGGATTTTTGTTTTGTTTTGTTTTTTGTTTTTTTTTTTTTTTTTTTTTTGGGGGGGGGGGGGGGGGGGGGGGTTGTTTGTTTGTTTAGTTTTCGGTATTATAAATGTAACTCTGCGCCAGTTTGCCTACGTATGACACAGTGGGTTCAGTCTAAAATCAAATGATCTGTCTCAGTGTGAATGATATCACCGCTTTTCTTTACGTTCCTTTTTGTAACAAATTCCCTGTTCTTTCATTCTTCTTTGACTGTAGGTTACCCCTTGTGTTTTTCTCTTTCTCCCTGTCGTCCACGGTTTTTTTGTTGTTGTTGTTGTTGTTTTTCTCCTTTTGTGACAGTTTACGTTTGTTTTTCTTCTTCTCACTGTTTCTGTCATTACAATTACATGCCATTTTACGTTGACGCAGGCGACTATGTCGTCCGACCGCACATACGCGTATACGCTAGCTGTCCGCTCTGCAACGCCTCTTTGCTGGTGTTATTATCTCTTTCCTAGTGTTATCCCTCTGTCCTAGTGTTAATCTCTTTGCGAGTGTTGTCTCTTTACGTAGTTTTGTAGTGCAGTTACGTTGTCTATCCCACTTTATGAACTGTGTGTCCGGCGCCTTCGGCGCGGCTCGGTTTAATCTGCTTTTGAGGATATGCATTGTTGAGCCGTCATATGTTTGTGGATTGGGGTCAACAGTGCGGGGGAGTTGTCTCTGTTGGTTGGGTTGATGATCACGTACCTGAATCCTAGGAATGGTGCCTTGGTTTGTATTGCACAGAGCCACGTGCCTGCAGTGCAGGCACAAGAATGTCCTCACAACCAACCAACCCTGTACCTGCTGCCTTACCAGTGGACTGGTTCCTTTGAGTTGGGTTGGGTTGGGTTGGGTTGCCTCGACTTGTCCCTGCCCTGTGTGTTCTTGCACTTTATTGCCTGATGTCCTATCAATTGGTGCTGCATTGTATGTTTGGGTCCTGTCTTGTGTGGTGTTTCTTTTGTTCTGTTTTGTTTGTTTTTCCTAAGTGTTGCTGTTGACCCGACCCATATGATTTGCTTCTGTAATAGCTGTCTAAATTCTTTATCTTTCTGATTCTCTCCTCCTCCTCCTCCTCTCCTCCTCCTCCTCCTCTCTGTCTGTCACTCTGTCTCTCTCTCTGTCTGTCTGTCTCTCTCTCTCTCTCTCTCTCTCTCTCTCTCTCTCTCTCTCTCTCTCTCTCTCTCTCTCTCTCTCTGCCTCCATCTCAAGCATGTGTTTGCACGTGTTTGCGCGCGCGCGTGTGTGTGTGTGTGTGTGTGTGTGTGTGTGTGTGTGTGCTCGCGCACACGCGCGCGCTTGTGTATGTATAGTGCACTAACGATACCAAAGCAGTCGTTTACATCATCATACTTTGAGTGAGGACGTGGAGCGTTATGTGTGTGGTTGTCAGGTGTAGCGTGCCGGACCAGTTCTTCGTGCTGGAGGAGGACTTCTTCAGGACCCAGCCGGACGCCCAGAGGTCGCCGCTCCTCCCCGTGGCTGGAGACCCCAGCCTGATGACCAGTGAGCGTCACTGGAGCCAGACCTTCTCCATGTCC
Organism: Conus betulinus; assembly: GCA_016801955.1. NCBI lineage: Eukaryota > Metazoa > Mollusca > Gastropoda > Neogastropoda > Conidae > Conus > Conus betulinus. Next base: position 357,620 of record JADBJO010000723.1, on the reverse strand, counting down.
GAGCCTCGCACCATCCTGACTGGGCGAGAGCTGCTCCCGCCTGAACTGGTGAGGTGGCACGGGATCGGGTGCAGCACAGACGGCGGTTAGAGTTGTAGTGTCTGGGGGCAGCGTGTCCTCTGATGGGTGGCCTCAAGGCTTCTTGACAGTGATAGCTTCCCTCGCACCGCTGGTGTGCAGGTTGTGACGAGAGCTTTCTGGGTGTGGCTTCGCACGTATGAGCCGGAATGAGATACATTGTTTCAATGCCACGGTGAGGCAGGAAGAATACGCGGAGGATGATTAGAAATTGCAGATTGAAGTCCCGTAGCCTGCACTGCCCCAACTATCAGATTCACCGTTGTGAGGCTAGGACATCGCAGAAGGTGGAAATAATCCCTCTCCACCCGCCGTCATTTTGCTTTAAAAGTTACGAAGTAAAGCCGCATAGCCTAACGGCCAAAGGGGCTGTGCACAGGCGGATTCGCCATGCCTGGGGCATGGCGTGATAGATGGCTGGGGACAATCCCCCTCCCTCGCCATCTGTAACCTTCCCTCAATTGAGTCAGGTGACCATTTACGCCTTGCTTTTTAAACCAGGATTACTCCTCTTTCCCATAGCGTGTGTCCTGTCTGAAGAGGTGATAATCCTACAGCAGGTGTCCTATCACCGCAGGTGATAATCCTACAGCAGGTGTCCTATCTCTGCAGGTGATAATCCTACAGCAGGTGTCCTATCTCTGTGGTGATAATCCTACGGCAGGTGTCCTATCTCCGCAGGTGATAATCCTACAGCAGGTGTCCTATCTCTGCAGGTGATAATCCTACAGCAGGTGTCCTTGCCTACACAGATGATAATCCCATAGCATGTGTCCTATCTGTGCAGATGATAATCCTATAGCATGTGTCCTTCTGTACAGATGATAATCCCATGCTGATGATAATCCCATAGCATGTGTCCTATCTGTACAGATGATAATCCCATGCAGATGATAATCCTATAGCATGTGTCCTATCTGTACAGATGATAATCCCATGCAGATGATAATCCTACAGTATGTGTCCTCTCTGTACAGATGATAATCCCATCCAGATGATAATCCCATACCATGTGTCCTATCTGCACAGATGATAATCCCATGTGGATGATAATCCCATACCATCTGTCCTTTCTGTACAGATGACAATCCCATGTAGATGATAATCCCATAGCATGTGTCTTGTTTGTACAGGTGATAAACCCATGCAAAAATGATAATCCTATAGCATGTGCCCTATCTGTACAGATGATTATCCCACAGCGTATGTCAAATACCTTCAGATGATTATACCATGGCCAGTATCCAATGCCTGCAAATAGCAATCCATGGCACAAGTCCTATTCCTGCAGATAATCCCACGGTATGTGGCCAGTCCCTGTACATGATAATCTCATGAGAGGTGTGCGATCCCTGAAAATGATAATTCCATGACTGGTGTCCTATCCCTACCAATAATATCCCATGGCGTGTGTTCTATCCCTGCAGATGTTAATTCCATGACTGGTGTCCTATCCCTACCAATAATCATCCCATGGCGTGTGTTCTATCCCTGCATATGTTGATCCCATGACGTGTTCAGTCCGTGCACATCTTGGATCTCATGGCATGTGTCCTGTCTCTGCCGATTAATCCCATGAGAAGTGTTCAGTCTTTGCAGATATTAATCCCATGACGTATGTTCAATCCCTGGGGATGATGATCCAATGATATGTGTCCAATCCCTGCAGCTGATAACCCCCCCACCCCCCCCCCCCCCCCCCCCCCCCCCCCCCCACCCCCCCCACGCCATGTGTCTTCCAGACGCTTTTCCCCCACCCCAACCCAGACCGACCCGTGGGCTCCGAGGCCGTGACCTTCCACAGGGAGTTCCAGTCCCTGCCCCGCCCCACCCGTCCAACAACACCCTGGCCGGGCGACGCCACCCCGATCTGAACAACACCGCCAACGTCCTGCCCTTCGACGCCACTCGCGTGCTGCTGGACCATGACGGCACGGGCGGTGGGGACTACATCAATGCCAGGTAGGCGGCCTCTTCTCTGGCACCATGTCCTTGGGGTTGTGCTGTGTTTAGTAAGGTTCTGTGTCTACAGTGCCAACACTCCAAAAGATTTAATAAGTTAATGCAGTTTATATGCTACGTAGTATCGCACAGCTCGGTACAAAAAGAACGTGGTGCGATGCTAGACCAAACAAGATGAGACGGTGTTATGAAGACAAATGCAATGGAACGTAATGGTCCACAATATTATGTTAACGTGACTGAGTACAATAAAACACAATATAACATACTGTAGTATGTATGCAGTATGTATGCAGACGGAATATCCAGTTTCAGAGTTGCACACAGCACACACACACACACACACACACACACACACACACACACACACACACACACACACACACACACAGGCATACATGCGCGCGCGCGTGATGGCATACAGACTCACAGGTATCCACATGCGCACTCGCCGTCACCCCGTACATGTATATGAATATGCACGTGGGTGTCCGCCTGTCTGTCTGTATCTGTGTCGCGCGCGCGCGTGTTTTGTGTGTGTGTGTGTGTGTGTGTGTGTGTGTGTGTGTGTGTGTGTGTGTGTGTGTGTGTGTGTGTGTGTGTGTGTGTGTGTGTGGTGTGTGTGTGTGTGTGTGTGTGTGTGTGTGTGCGCGCGCGCGCGTATATGTGTGTGTGTGTGTTGTGTGTGCGTTGGCGTCTGCGTGCATGCGTGTGTCTGCGTCTGTTCATTGACTTGTCTGTTCATCCTCAGCTTCATCACGGGTTACCTGGAAGACACGGGGACCCGCAGCAGCTACATCGCTGCCCAGTGCCCGTTCGACGAGCCCACGGCGGTGAACATGTGGCGGATGATCTTCCAGCAGGCCGTGGGCACCGTGGTGGTCCTCAACAAGTCATCGAGGACGCGCCCTCTGCTGCCTGCCTGCAGTTCTGGCCCGAGATGGGCAGGCAGGAAAAGGGGCCCTTTGTGGTGAGGAGGGAAGGGGGGGGGGGGGGGGGGGGGGGATGGGGGAGGGGGGGGGGGGGGTGTGGTGTGGTGTCTGTGGTGGTGTTTGTGTTGTGTTGTTTGTGTGTGTGTGTGTGTGTGTGGTGTGTGTGTGTGTGTGTGTGTGTGTGTGTGTGTGTCTGTGTGTGTGTGTGTGTGTGTGTGTGTGTGTGTGTGTGTGTGTGTGTGTCTCGCGTGCGTGTGTGTGTTCTGTTCTGTGTCTGTGTGTGTGTGTGTGTGTGTGTTCTGTGTGTGTGTGTGTGTGTGTGTGTGTGTGTGTGTGTGTGTGTGTGTGTGTGTGTTCTGTTCTGTGTGTGTGTGTGTGTGTGTGTGTGTGTGTGTGTGTGTGTGTGTGTGCTGACCATGGTCTCTGCGGATTCTGCTCTCCGTTGACTGTGTTTGACACATTGTTGATTGTGCTGCCTGTCTCTTGCCTGTATAGTCTGCAAACAATGCAGTGCTGTCTACGAACTGTCCTGTCTGTGAATTGTACTGTCTGCGGACTGAGCTGACTGTGGACTGTGTCTTTTGCAGATTTTACTATCTGTTGACTATGCTTTCTACGAACTGTACAGTCTGTGAATAGTACTGTCTTTGGACTATGCTTTTTGTGGACTGTGCTTTTGTGGACAGTGATGTCCGCGGATTGTGTCGTTCTGTTGACTGCGCTGCCTGTGGACTGTGCTGTCTGTAGACAGTGCTGTCTGTGGATTGTGCTGTCAGTTGACTGCGCTATCTGTGGACTGTGCTGCCTGTAGACAGTACTCTATGTGGACTGTGCTGTCTGTAGACAGTGCTGTCTGTGGATTGTGCCGTCAGTTGACTGCGCTATCTGTGGACTGTGCTGCCTGTAGACAGTGCTCTGTGGATAGTGCTGTCTGTGAACGGTGCTGCCTGTGGACTGTGCTGTATGTGGACAGTGCTGTGTGTGGACTGCGCTGTCTGTAGACTGCGCTGTCTGTAGACTGCGCTGTCTGTAAACTGTCCCGCCTGTTGACTAGGCTGTCTGTTGACCGTGGGTTCCCCACAGATCCAGACCCCTGGACCAGTTCACGTACGCTCACTACAGGGAGATCGTGCTCAGTGTCCACCAGAAGAAATGGAAGAACGAGGAGCTGCAGGTCAGGCTGTTCTGCTTCACCTCCTGGCCAGAGAACGGAGTGCCCAAGGTCAGTGGACACACCACAGGATGGGCAGATACGTGTGTATACGCGCGCCATCAGGGGTGGTAGCGCGTGTTTGTGCATACAACACACAATTGAATACATGAACACACACGCACGCAGGCACGCACGCACACAAAACACGCACCCACGCATACATAAGTACGCACACACACACGCGCGCACGCACACACACACACACACACATGCACACACGCATACACTCTCTCTCTCTCTCTCTCTCTCTCTCTCTCTCTCTCTCTCTCTCTCTCTCTCTCTGTCACACACACATGCACACATACACACGCATGCGCGCGCACACACACACGCACACACACACACAGATAGATAAATATTCACACACACACACACACACACACACACACACACACACACACACACACACACACAGATAGATAAATATTCACACACACACACACACACACACACACACACACACACACACACACACACACACACACACACACACGCACGGGGGGATTTGAAATACTGTAAACAAGGGGAACATCCAGGGCACAAACGATAAGTGTTTGACATTTCATGGATAGAGTTTAATCTAACAACAAAAATCTACAATCAGGACACTATTGTACGCGATGTACGGAAGACGTTGCTACGTGGTACTGACAGGCTGTTCACAAATCCCAGAGCACAGAATATCCGCATAACGAGTCAGATGATGGAGAACTGGACTGTTTGAAGTAACGTGCGTTCGAAGACTAGCAGAACACCATAGATCTTCCCGGTAACAGCACTCTGAGGACATCACCTCAAAGGAGAAGGTTGGATGAGAGGGTGCTTTAGAATGCCCTGACCGATACAGGAAAAACTGGGGACCGGAACAGCTCAGTTGGTAGAGCGCCGGACTCGTAATCTTGGTGATCCTGGGGTTGCGGGTTCGACTCTCCGCCAGGCCGTTTCGGTACAGGGGGATTTTTCCCTCGGAGTTAACATTGGTTCTGACTCCATTTCCCATACAGTTCTTCGAGTGAGACTATAAACCGAGGTTCCGTGTGTGAACGCACGCATAACATCTTGCACGCACGTAAAATCCCATCACCAACTTTCGGAAGAGAAGGCCAGTTTGGCCGTTGTATGGATGACACGTTACACATAGTATGCACCCTGCGTAAGAAATGGAAAGAATGAAGGAAGTAAGGAAACTGAGTGAATGATATGAGGCGATATTGACTGGATGACATGGGAAACGACTGAATGAAGCGCCAGCTGGCAGTTCTTCAGTCGACACTACCCAGGTAGGCAACCCTTTGTGTAAACGAGTGTGGATTGTAAAGCGCTTAGAGAAGGTGGGCGGGAGGCTGGAGTTCAAAATAATGTCCAGTTTCACGCTGTAAGGTTATCATAGCTCTGTGTGGCGGTAATGACTGACTTCACGATGCACTGAGAATGAAGCAACTCGTTAATTGTGATCTGATCAGGTGCTAATTGCAAGAAAGTCTTTAGAACTGAGCAAATCACGGAGCCTAGCATTTGTATTGAAATGTGTGGATTCAAAGAGACCGTGAACACAATCAGGATGATGTTTAAACATCCTAATCCGTGATTCAGCTTTTTTTTTTTTCCCTCTCGTTCGAAATCTACTTCGTTTTCTATGTAAACAACATGAATGGTGTATTTAAAACTTTGTGTCTGGAAAGAAGGAAATCTGTTTCACATAGTGCACTATTATTATTTTGTTTGCATATACCTTACATGGTAACTACTTCCGGTCAGAGTTTGAAATGATTGGAAGGTTGTTGGGGGGCTGGGGGTTGTTGTTGTTGTTGTTGTTTGTGTGTTGTTGTTTGTTGTTGTTGTTGTTGTTTGTTGTTGTTGTTGTTGTTGTTTGTTGTTGTTGTTTGTTTGTTTGTTTGTTTGTTTTGTTTTGTTTTTCGTTTTCTTTTTGTTTTAATTTTGGTGTGCTTTTGACTCTGACAGGACGCCATACCGCTGGTGGAATTGTGCACGCGCGCGCACAAGAGTCACGGCGCGAGCGACAGACCCATGCTGGTGCAGTGTGACACGGGGTCAGGCCGCACGGCAGTCTTCATCGCCGTTGACATACTCCTCGCTCAGTATGCCGCTGAACACCAGGTAGATTCTTCTCTTTTCTTTTCTTTTTCTTTCTTTTTCTTTCTTTCTTTCATTTTCTTCTCTTAATTAAGTGTGTGTGTGTGTGTGTGTGTGTGTGTGTGCGTGCGTGCGTGCGTGCGTGCGTGCGTGCGTGTGGTCCAACGAAGTGGCATTACCACCGGCATCTCATTCTGAGTCCCAGTCCACAGCCACACCCCGGCTAGTGCCGTGACAGCCCCGGCACCGGTAGTCCTAAGGGAGCTGTCAGTAGAAGTAACCCCAAAGAGGAGACACTGAGTCCTGGCGTTCTGATGAAAAAAAAAAAAAATGCCTGGGAATGAAACCCAACACCTCCCCACCAGCAACACATATCAAAGATGTTAACCTTTTACACAGCGACATGCGTGTGTCTGTGTGTCTGTTTGTGTGTGTGTGTGGGGGGGGGGGGTGCGTGTGAGTGTGTGTGTGTGTGTGTGCGCGCGCGCGCGCGCGCGCGCGCGCACGCGCGAGGGAAGATTTAGCTAAGAAGAACGAAAGAGGCAGCTAATAAGGGAAGAGGCGTCAATATATAGTTTTCTCCGAAGAAAAAGGGAACCTAATCTACTGTTCAGGTAATTTCCTGAATTGTTCATTGTGCATCTTTCTGTCAATAGACCATCTTGTAAACAATCTTATACGGGGCATCGGATGTGCATGTAAGTTGCGGAGTAAGGGTGCCTCCTCATGTGTGCCTTCTGTTTAATCCCCCTACATTCCCCTTCCACCTACTATGCCCTCAACCACCACCACCGCCACCATGCCACACACGCATCGGTAACAATGGTTTTGTCCCCAGGCCCAACAGCGTGACATGATGATTATGTGCTATTAAGTCAGAGTCAAGGAGTCACACATGTCTTCACGGCCGTGACAAGGAGAGTCGAATGAAGTTCTCTTTGAGCATCCAGCCGACCCCGATCGTAACCTAGCCCTGACCGTAAGACTGACTAGTATCCTACTCTAAAGCCAGCTTCAGAACACCTTAGAGACCTTCCACAATGATTTGTGCCTTTTCCCTGCTGCAGAGCGGCTTCGCACGATGAAGACCTTCACCTAATTCCTATTGGTCAACACCTTTTCTAGCACAGCTCACCCCCCCCCAGCCCCGTCCCTCCCTTTCCATCCCCCTTTTCCCCCACACCTCCACACGTCGTCCTCCCCATGCCCCACTCCCACCCTGCCCCCTTCAACAAGTGAACACACAGCAGTAAGTGCGAGTGTGATGTCGTGCCCTCCCCCCCAGGCCTCGGTGTATGACGTGGTGGTGGCCATGAGGTCGGAGCGGCCCTACATGGTGCAGACCTTCCCCCAGTACCAGCTGCTGTACGAGGCCGTGCTGGAGGAGATGCACGCCGGCAACACCTGGGTGTCCGATGACCTCAGGGACCGCTACAGGGAACTCAACCGCCACAACCCCAACACCGGATACACCTACCTCCACGACCAGTTCGTCCTTCTGGAGATCATGGTCAGTGGCAAAGGAGGGCGGGGAGCTGAGAGAGAGAGAGAGGAAGTAGGGTGGGACAGACCGAGATGATTCATTGGTGGGGGTCCTCTGAGTTAGGTGACACTTCAGGATTCCATTTCAGCCAGATGGACGCTTGGCCATGGAGCTGAGGTGTCATGCTCTCTTTCCATGATAAGAAATTCGATTTCCATTTGGATCACCCCACACTGGAAGAGATCTTCTCTATAGTTCCCTTGTCAGCAGACCTGTTTACCCATACGATTTCGCCTTACTTTGTACACGTTTCGCAAAAATACGATGAATACGAGGAACTGAAAAGTATACGTCAAAAAAAAAAAAAAAAAAAAAAAAAAAACCTAAGATGAAATTCTTGAGCGGTAGATGCAATTACGGCGTGCAACCATTGCCTTTGTGCGTTATGGCTGAAAAACGACAACTCCCGTTAACTGGTGCGCGCGAACTCGCGCCGGGATGACACAGTAAAAGTAGCAGGGACCACAGGCTCTGAAATACCGTAAAACCTGGCAAGAGAGACTGACTTTCTACCATAGAATGCTGGTGAATCTTGTTTTGAAAGTGATTCGCATTGAAAGAAACCTTTTTTTTTTTTTTTTTTTTTTTTTTTTTTTTTTTTTTTTTGACCATAGGTACTGTAAAATCAGGCATCCCCCTCCTGATCCCCCCCCATACATATCCTCACCCGCTTTTACAAACATTTGGAAGAGTTTACACACGTTTTTTTTTCTTTTTTTTTTTTGTTTTTGTTTTTTTTTTTTTTTTTTTGTTTTCTTTCATACGTTCATTTTAGTTGAAAAATACATTAACCGCAGTGTTAGGGTAAGCAGGTCTGCGGTTGGCTTAGTGGGTGAGGTGTCAGACTCTTTTCCCGTGATATGAAGTTCGATTCCCAGTAAAGATACACATACCGAAAGAGATCTTCTCCACAGAGTCGACTTTTGTGCAGACTCCAGTCCCTGTTACTCCTTCGAAGAGATATTCAAAGCGATGTCACGTGCGTAAAAGCATGCGAACACAATCTGGCACCACCTGAGCAGTTATTTATCTTGTCAAAGTCAGCACAAGATGGGCGTTGAATGTCTTGTAGTTCGTGCGTTTCTCCATGTCATCTGGCGGAGTTATTTCAAATAGCTTTGAAAACTTGTCATGTTTGTTTTTCACTGTTCCACGCCACATACAGGATTTCCTTTCCGCCACTGTGTCGGTGTGTGTTCTGACAGCTGGGTCAGCACAGGCCGGGTCCCGGGCAGGAGGGCCTCCCCTCGCAGTACACAGCGCGCAGTGTTCCTGACGTCATCCCCGCCAACCGTCTGCCTGCCAGCGACCCTCGCCGTCTGCACAACGTCAACTTCAACAGCAACATGGATCACTGGCCGCAGGACGGTGGGTGTCTGGGATCTGTGGGGGTGTCTGTCCGTGGGGGTGCGTGGGGGGGGGGGGGGGAGGGGGGGGGGGGGAGAGGGGGGGTACTGGGAGAGAGAAGGGGTAGAGGGGATAAGGGAAGGAGATGGTGTAGAGGGGATTAATTGGAGGGAGAAAGTGGGTAGAGCAGGCAAGTGACAGAATTGTGGTGTGTGAGAGTGTGTGTGTGTGTGTGTGTGTGTGTGTGTGTGTGTGTGTGTGTGTGTGTGTGTGTGTGTGTGTGTGTGTGTGTGTGTGTGTGTGTGTGTGTGTGTGTCCCCCACAGTCACTTATTTGAAAGAGAAACTATAAGTTTTCCGTCGGTTTTCTCTCAGTCTTTGTGTCTATGTCTATGTCCGTTGGTTTTCTGTCAGTCTTTGTGTTTGTGTCTATGTCCGTTGGTTTTATCTCAGTCTTTGTGTCTGTGACTATGTCCGTTGGTTTTATCTCAGTCTTTGTGTCTATCTATGTCCATTGGTTTTCTGTCAGTCTTTGTATTTGTGTCTATGTCCGTTGGTTTTTCTCTCAGTCTTTGTGTCTGTGTCTATGTCTATGTCCGTTGGTTTTTCTCAGTCTTTGTGTGTGTCTATGTGCGTCGGTTTTCTCAGTCTGTCTCCGTTCATCTCTCCGCCTGTTCCTGGCTGACTGCCCGGCTGTCTCTCTCTCTCTCTCTCTCTCTCTCTCTCTCTCTCTCTCTCTCTCTCTCATTCGTAGGGGTGACAATCGTGAGTTGACCCCCTGACCCCCCCACCGTCCCCCACCACCCCCCCCTTTGGTCGGCTAGGATATGAAAGACGCCTGCGCGTGTTGGCTCACGCTCACATGTGTTCATATGTGTGTGTATTATGATGTGCTTGCAAACGCCTGCACAGCCGTAATCAAGAATCATATGTTTGTGAACTTGATTTTACCGTTTATTCTTTCCTTGTCGTTTTCAGTTGGGTGGTTCTTTAAGACACAGATTAGCTTGATTTGCGTGTTCATTCACGACTTTGTTCATCATTTCCCTCCTGTAATCCTTCATTCCTCAGACAATGTGAAAGACGACGAAGTTGACAGTATGGTAGGAATGGACAATATCATCTTTGTGGACGGCTTCCGCCGGAAGTGTCAGTTCATCATGATCAGGACGCCACTTCCGGCCGGTGTCGTGGACTTTTGGCGTCATGTGTATGAGAACGACGTCAGAAGTATCGTCATGATGCAGGACTTGGACCGACGCACGGTGAGTAGAATTCAGATTCAGAATGGACAGAGAACCGCGGCGATATACTACCAGGCAGCAGCAAATATAATAACGAGGGCTTTAAGATTGTTACTGGCCTGTAGCTCTGTCAGGCGAAGTCACGTGATATGATGTGAGTGTTGGCGCGCACAAGCTTGGCCAGGTCAACTTGGACGCTGACACTGGAACAGGCAACACGGTGCTTCACGGTGTAAGTTAGTAGTTTCAGACCGGAGGTTGACAGAATAGGGGGAAGTCTCTAGGATTTATAGTGCGCTGTCTGTTAGGTTGTATGATTACGTGAATGTGATGTGTTTATGTGTGAAGAGACACTGTGCAGGTTCTGGTTTTGTTTTTTTGGGGGTCTTTTTTTTTGTTTGTTTGTTTTTTTGTTTTTTTGCTTGTTTCTTGAGGACGAATTTTGACATTGATGCTTTTCTTTCTTTGGTATGCTGTACCATATAAGGCTATACCATTCTTCATTCTGCACTCGAGTATTCACTTTTTTTTTTTTTTTTTTATGTAGTATGTTGCTGAGTGTTTGCCACATTCAGTCCGAATTAATTTCTTGTTCTCTCAAATTTAAGGGGAAAAGCAATTGAGTTTTTGCACGAGAATTTTGCACATTGCCACTGTCCTGCACACCGATACTCATGTCACGCCACGCCCCTTGCCCTGCCCAGCAACAGTCTCATTATAATTCAAATTGAACGTCCCGTTCCTATCGTGAGACTAGTTTAATGTTATATGTATTCATACATGTAGTTCTCGTAGAAATGTCAGGGTCTGTCTCAGCGCGAAATAAACCCTGATTACATTTTTTAGTGTGAGAAATTAAGCAAAATAGCTCTCAGCACAGTTTACCCTTGCCCGATTTTGAATATGTCAGTATTTGCCTACCATGTCATGAATTGTTGTGTGTGTCTTTTCAAGAATGCCGTTGTCTTTTTTTTTTTTTTCTTTTCTTTTCTTTCTTTTTTTACTTCCAGTTCTTGTAGAACAGGGAGTACTTTAGAATGGGAACGAAGAAATGCTGTCTGTGTGTCCGTGTGTCTGTCCGTCCGTCCGTCGTCTGTGGTCAAAATGTGTTCCACTCGCTCCAGACAAAACTACCGGGCCGATCTTTTTGAAAATTTGTAGGTATGTTCATTATGGGTCAAGGATGATGCCCGATGTTTTAGTTTACCGTTATAGCCGTTTCTAATGGCTGTAACGGCCTGTAACGGTTTTTCTTCTTTATGGAATATCTCCGAAAGTACTTGGCCGAGCTTTGTGAAAACTAGCAGGTATGTTCATTATGGGTCACGGATGATGCCCGATGTTTTAGTTTACCCCGTTAGCCGTTACTAAAGGCTGTAACGGCCTATAACGGTTTTTTCTTCTTCTATATGGAATATCTCATAAAAAACACTTGGCCGATCTTTCTGAAAATTTTGTAGGTATGTTCATTAGGGGTCACGAATAATGCCCATGTTTTAGTTTACCGTTATAGCCGTTACTAATGGCTGTAGCGGCCTTTAACGGTTTTTTCTCTTTATGGATATCTCCGAAAGTACTTGGCCGATCTTTGTGAAAATTAGCAGGTATGTTCATTATGGGTCACGGATGATGCCAGATGTTTTAGTTTACCCCGTTATAGACATGTTACTAATGGCTGTAACGGCCTGTATCGGTTTTCCTTCTTTATAGAATATCTCCGAAAGTACTTCGCCGATCTTTCTGAAAATTTGTAGGTATGTTCATTATGGGTCACGAATAATGCGCGATGTTTTAGTTTACCGTTTATACGTGTTACTAACGGTTGTAACGGCCGGTAACGGTATTTCTTTTTTTTGGAATATCTCAGAAAGTACATGCCTGATCTTCGTGAAAATTAGCATGTATGTTCATTATGGGTTAGGAATAACACCCGATGTTTTAGTTTACCGTTATAGCCGTTACTAACGACTTTGTCGGCCTGTAACGGTTTTTCTTCTTCATAGAATATCTGAGAAAGTACTTGGCCGATCTTTGTGAAAATTAGCAGCTATGTTCATTATGGGTCACGGATGATGCCGGATGTTTTAGTTTACCGTTATAGCCGTTACTAACGACTTTGTCAGCCTGTAACGGTTTTTTCTTCTTCATAGAATATCTGAGAAAGTACAAACGGCTGTAACGGCCTGTAACGGTTTTTCTTTATGAGAATACCGTTATAGCCGTTAAAAAAACGGCTGTAACGGCCTGTAACGGTTTTTCTTTTTTATAGAGATATCTCAGAGAGTACTTGGCCAATCTTTCTGAAAATTAGCAGGTATGTTCACTATAGATTACGGATGATGCCCGATGTTTTAGTTTACCGTTATAGCTGTTAGTATCGGCTATAACGGCCCATAACGGTTTTTTTCTTTATGAAATACCTCCGAAAGTACTTGGCGATCTTTCTGAAAATTCATAGGTATGTTCATTATGGGCGACGGATGATGCCCGACGTTTTAGTTTACCGTTGCAGCCGTTAGTAACGGCTGCAATGGCCCATAATGGTTTTTTCTTTATCATGGAATATCTCAGAAAGTACGTGGCCGATCTTTCTGAAAATTTGTAGGTATGTTTATTATGGGTCACGGATGATGCCCGATGTTTTAGTTTACTGTTGTAGCCGTTACTAACGGCTATAAAGGCCCTAACGGTTTTTTCCTCTTCATGGAATATCTCAGGAAGTACGTGGCCGATATTTCAGAAAATTTGTAGGTATGTTCATTATTGGTCACGGATGATGCCCGATGTTTAAGTTTACCCGTTATAGCTTTTACTAATGGCCCATAATGATTTCTTCTTGATGAAAAATCTCAGAAAGTTCTTGGCCGATCTTTCTTAAAATTGTAAGTATGTTCATTATAGGTCACAGATGATGGCTGATGTTTACCAGAATAGCCATTACTAACGGTTACACCAGCCAAACACGGTTTTTCCTCTTTATGGAATATATCACGCGTATTCAGGATAAACTGGGAGTACGTTTATAAGCTTTGCATCTTGTTTTATTGGAATGTGACTTTACAAGAATACTTTATTATCTCAATTCTGAGAAATTACAATCGTGTTGCTGCTGACTAACTATACGTTAGTTACATAAAAATAAACATGAAAAACAATGAACAATAAACAAGTACGGTAACTCAGCAACAATAAACAAGTAGGGTAACCCAACAACAACAATCCAACAAAATCAATTTAGTTAAAATGTAAAACCTCATACATGTACATAAACCCATACTAAACACACACACACACACACACACACACACACACACACACACACACACACACACACACACAGTACACACAAACAAACACACACACACCACTCACTAATTTTCAGAATTTGTCAAAAAAAAATTTTGAAAAATAAAAAAAGCATTAAAGTGTGATGATGATGACTGTCAGACCTAAATTCTGATTAAAAGAAGCATTAAGTGTGATGATGATGATGATGATGATGCACATGATAAATGATCAAGCAGTAGTAAAACCCATTTGAGTAAACAACAATACTTATAATAGATTTTCAGTATTACATCATGGTCAAACTTGATTTCACAGAATTTTAAAATAGCATGTACAATGTGAGTTTAACAGCCTTGAAAAGGCCCCATATGGTCGGCTGGACCATATGGACTTCAGCAGAAAAGTTGAGCCTGTTCAGTAGCACCAGATCAACACCAGGCGATCTCAAGACAACTACATAGAGTGAGCTTGTTGTGCACTCAACATGTGAAATTCATGACATGTCTTGACTACTTTTACTTCTGCTTTTTAAAAGAAATCTGAAAGTCTTTCCTTGTTCAAGAAGCTTTCACATTGTTATTGAATAATCACATGCAGATGCATGGGGTACGAAGCATTTCAAAGTGTTAACTTGTATTTCCTGCATTTGCTACTGACGTCTGCCTCTTCTGTTTGACAGCTCCATGCATTGCATTTAACCGCGAAGAGATCGGTCGAGGCGCAATACTGGGTGATGTTCAAAAAGCGTTTACGTTATTATTGATCAGTTAAATCTAAAAACGTAACCTGCCATTGATTTTGATGTCGACCACCAGCTGTTCAACAGTCTCCCTCAAAGGAGTCAGTCTTGGCGCGAGACTGGGAGACGTTTCCGAGGCATGAGCGTTATTACTGATACATTGCATCTCAGTGAACAGGATACAAAGTATGGCAAGGGTTCGGTCTAGCCACCAGATTGAGTGATGTTCAAGAAGCATTAACTTGGTCGTGATAAATTACAATTAGATGCGGGGGATGTAAAGTATTTCCAAATTTAACGTGCGTTTCTTCTTATTTTCCATCGAGGTTTGGCACCCATGGTCTAACAGCCTCATGCATGGAATGGTACCACAAAAGAATCGGTTTAGGCACGATACTGAGTGATGTTCACGATGTTGTCTGTGACCATCAGCAGCCGGTGACGTCCCCATGCAGAAGTTACCTATCAGTCTGCTCTGGAAAATGCGTTGTCATTTTTGAACGATGCTTTTATTGCAGTTTTGTTATTCATACATGTATGTATATGTTCTAAATCGTTAAACTGATGAGAAGTGAAACTGAAGGATGTACTGATAGTTTGTTTGGATCCGAAAAACGTAGGGTCACATACAAGACACTGACATTCTTTGTGGCACAGAGAGAGAGAGAGAGAGAGAGAGAG
>JADBJO010000723.1:320000-340000 GCA_016801955.1 Conus betulinus | reverse complement strand
GACAGCACATGAAGAGTTTCGTATATCATAAACAAAAGCGTTGGGTGAGCAAGTCTTTCCTCTGAGTACAACAGTACCTCACGCATCACACTGTGTAAATATCATACCTAGTAACGTGCTACAAGTTACATGAAATAATCAGTTCAGACTTAAACGATCGTTCGAATGCCAATCATTTGGCATTGAAATCAGTCAAAAATCCTCCGGGTTTGTTTAGGAAATAATTAATTGAAATGAAGTGAATTTCCAACAACCGGGAGCAGGTGAATGATGATGAAAGCAAGCAAGAATAACACAGCATGCTTGAGTCCAGGCTGTACTCTATCGTGGCAGAAATGTACACACTGCTTTGCCCTCAATACTTTATAAACAGATTCAGTGCTATCAAATACGTCCACGCTTCTTTTTGGTGAAACTTCGTTGTTGGCGAATTTTGAAGGGCACATGTAAGAGACTGGATGCATGGCACACCTGGCTCAGAGTGTGGGTGGTCGTCTGCAACACTTGGAGCTGTTCACCTGTGTGATTCCACACACACACCCGCCCCCCCCCCCCCCCCCCCCCCCCCCCCCCCCCCACCCCGACCCCATCTGTAAATCACGATTTTCTGAAGTAAAGATAATGTGTTGTGATGAGCACACTTACATGCAAAAGGTGCACGTGAGGAAACGTGCATGTTATTGGTGTTCAGTGGTGTCTGTTCTTATCCGCATGCGCTCACACTCACATACACGCTTGCGTGCGCTTGCACACACACACACACGCACACACACACACACACACACACACACACACACACACACACACACACACACACACACACAAGCGCGCGCGCACACATACACACATGCATCTGTAATAGTAGCGCAAGTTTTGGAGTTCGACTGGTTGGCTCGGGAAGAGGGGCGGGTGGTCCCATCATGCATGCTATCGCAAATGCTTTACGGCCACGTCGTCCATTCCCGTTCCCACCCACAGCCGCAAGCTGAGTGGTCCCGCGCTGCAGTCCCGGAACCAGCCGTCTGCAGAGAGTAATCAGTTCCAAATCGTCACGAGGCTGTCCGCGGTAGGTGACACTGCACTGCTGCCGAAGCACAAAGGTCGGGTTCTGTTGTGCCTGTCCCAGTTTTAAGTATTCAAGACACCAGCTACATAGTCTCATTCTGACGACAATTACTGCTTAGTCGTTGAGGTAATGTGACTGCGCGTCCCCTCTGGTGGACCCTGCCACCTCCGTCCGGCACCAGTCCTCATGAATTTGCCAGAACCGAGAGCAGGACATGAGGGGTCACAGAATTTGACATTTCCTATGCTCATCGAAGAGGATGATGAAGGTGACGATACTATGGAGATGCATCCTGGTCAGAGACCACATGACAGGGCTGTACTGTACGGTTGTTTTTCATTTCAAATACTGACGTCAATAGGCCCGGAGGAATACACGTACCTGCAGCTTTGGTTTAAAAAAAAAAAAAAAAGATTGAACAACACTTTTAGAGACGCATCCACCACCAAATGGATAAACTTTAACTGTGTAGCCTCAGTCCTCTCAACTGAATCCAGAGAAAAAACTTGGCTCTTGGTGGGAGCCGAATGGGGCTGACAAATTCCACGAAGAAATGGCTCACGGGGCAGACATGGAAAGAAGCGGACATAGGTTTTTGCTGAGTGGGCCGGGAAGAGATTTGTCACAATTCAGATACTTGACAGAATGCTCATAACTGTTAGGGGATTGGGGGTGGGGAGAACAACTGTTTCCCGCGTTTATTGTCCCAGTGCCCCATGTCCCTGATGGGTTCCAGAATTAGTGAATTGTTGTATAAGATACAGAGTTTAAAGGTTCAGGTTCATTCTTCTTTTTTCCGTCTGGCACTTGAGGCGGCTGCAGAGGATTTCCACCTATCTGTCACTGTTGCTATGGGGGCCGTCTCCAGTAACGGTCCTTTGCCCTTTTGCTCTCTCACACTGTTCTACGTCAGGTTTCGAGGGATCACTTCTTTTCCCATGAACAGACCTGTTTTACCCAAACAATTTCGCCGTGTTTTGTTCACTTTAAGGTGAAAATACGGTAAACACGACGAACTGAAAAACTCAAGTCGAGACGAGGTTCCTGAGCGATAATTGCACTTGCGGTGTATAACCATTGTGCTTGTGTGCTATGACCGAAGAGCAACAACTCTAGCTAACACCCTGTGCGCGAACTCGCGTCCGGAAGACGTCGGAACAATAAAGAGGGCTACAAGCGTCGAATTTTTTTTTTTCAAATCAAAAAAAAAAAAAGAAAGAAAGAAAACGCCGTGGGAGCCTGAGTTTGTGCCAGAGTATGCAGACGAATTAGTTGTGAAAGTAATTTGTATTGGTAGAAAACGTGTTAGAAGGCAGGTACTGTGAGATCACAATCCTCGCTACTGTCTACCCTCTGCTGCGCCGTGCAGTGCCCGTCCACGGAAACGAGAACGAACGCACCTCCCACCCCACCCCTTCCCCTCCGCCCATTCTAAAAAAAAAAAAAAAATAAAAAAAAAAAAATGGAGGATGTGTAGACACATTTTGTAGACAATACGCGCATTTCAGTCGAAAGGTTACACCAGTAACAGTTTTCAGGTAAAGAGGTCTGCATGGAATGGTCAGCGTGGAGCTGTTCAGGGCAGTGAGTCAGGGCAGCATCCCACAGATGTGCCCCAACCATCTCCATCAGCGCGCCTGCATTGTCTCTTGCGTCATGACCATACCTGCCCTGCATTCGGAAATCTCTCTATAAGGCTGATCTTCTAAGACTCGCATGGCGTTTCCCATCCTTGATGTCCAGGACGGTGCGGCAGTTCCAGTTCAAGGGTGGAAACCCCCCAGGGGGCGAGGCCACCAAGACCAGCCCGACTACTCTGGCAGGAGGGTACGGGGGCGGAGGGCAGAGGTACGGGTGGCAGCAGGGTCCGGGGCCTCACCAGTACAACGCCCAGGACGGGGGATGGGGCGGAAGCCAGGAGTGCCCACCACCCTCCGCCAGGTCCACCCTCCTGTCTCTGTACAGTATGGTGAGGTTTGGGGGTGTGAGACAGGGACGAAGGGGGAGTGGGGGTGGGGTTGGAAGAAGAGAGAGTGGTGGTAGAGTTGATGGCATTTGGCAGTTTTGGCAATCAGGACACAAAAAACCCAACTGATTCTAGAATTTAAGGCTGGTTGTGTGTGTGTGTGTGTGTGTGTGTGTGTGTTGGGGGACGGGAGCTCATCTTCGGTGTCACTCAGTGATCTAACTCCCACATCACTCTTTCTGGCTCCCCTACATACACTGTCACTCCATGGCCCCTCAGTTCACACCTGTGGCCCGAACAGTGCACAGGAAGCAATACACTACAGGTTCACCCAGGGCAGCCCGCCAGAGGAGACGCTGCACAGCTGCTGACTCACTGTGGCGGCAGCCAACTGTGTCAGTTCTGACACAGCAAACGCAGGACAACCACATACCAAACCCCTCACCAATGACAATTACATGCCTAGTCACGGAGCTATCGTGAGTGAATCCTCACCAGAGTCCACCTCCGTGTCCATCCAGCATGAGTCTAGGTCAGCTTGCCGACAGCTGTAGACACGACCTCGTGTACACGTAAGGAAGACATCACAAACTGAGGCCACCACGAGAACAAGGCGTGAGGGGCTGCATAATTTGAGACTTTGATCATAAGATGATCAATGGGTTCGATGGTGCTGATGCTTTTAGTGAACTTCTATTATGTTCTGAAGTTACTTTTAAAAAGCACTTACCATATGCTCTCGTTCTGTATTCTGCCTGAACAGGCCCGAGAGAGATACAGACACATACAGTGTTGATCCGGAAAATCGAACAGCAAGCTTGTTGCTATCGCTGTTGTTGTTACTATCTTTGTTGAATTTCTCATTGTTTATTTTTGTAGTCATTAGGATTCCCCCTCTCTGGAGGAATGCTATTGTTATTGTAAAAAAAAATTTCTTTTTTTTCTCTTTTTCTTTTTCTTACCCTTTTTTCATCCAATCGTGTTGAAATTTTCAGGGAAATTGCAGGGCATTGTGGGCATGTGCAGATGGCAATTTTTAAATGAATTGACCGTTTTTTGGCCGAGATATGGCAAAAAAAAAAAAAAAAAAAAACGGCCAAAACGGCCAAATTTGAAACTTGAATAACTCAGAAACGGTTGGACAGATCGTAATGATATTCAGAACACTTACATAACACTATATATTTGCAGCATGTACGTTATAATAACGAACCGGAAGTGCAAACCATAAGCAAGCGCGCGTGTGTTGTGTTAGGGGGGAATCCTGCCATGTTTGCTCTGAGGCAAACATAAGCCCTCTAGTTATTATTATCATTGTTGTTGCTGTAGTTGTTCCTGTCACCGTCATTGTACGATAGTTCCCTGTGGTGACAGATGAAGCAGTGGCAGATGGAGGTCAGTGTGGACTCTACTCCCATCCTGGTCCACTGCAACAACGGGACTCGGTGCTCAGGTCTGTAAAGTGTGTGTGTGTGTGTGTGTGTGTCTGTGTGTGTGTGTGTGTGTGTGTGTTGTGTGTGTGTGTGTGTGTGTGTGTTGTGTGCGTGCGTGCGTGTGTGTGTGTGTGTGTCTGTGTCTGTGTGTGTGTTTATATGTGTGTGTGTGTGTGTGTGTGTGTGTGTGTGTGTGTGTGTGTATGTGTGTGTGTCTATACTCGTGTGTGTGTGTTTATGATATACTCCATATGCATGATGTGGAGTAACTTTGTATTGACATGTGCAAATACAGGGAATGTGTGGACTCGAATATATATGTATGTATACAGTGTTAGTAAACAGTTACTACCTTCATTTCGGGCATGTCTCCACGTCCCTAATTACATGGTGCAACATAGCACTGGAGTTTTTTTCTCGTCCAACCAACACTACTTCGTGATGAATATCTGGACTGAGACTAATCTGTGCTCGCTGCACGCGATGCACACGCCTATCAAAGTATCAGGGGTGACGTCACTAGGTCCTGACGTCGTAACTAAAGGTGTCATCATCAAGCGGGAGTGATGGACAGAAGGCAAGTAGGTAAAAGGTAAGGTAATGTTGTTTATAGCCCAGCCGACCGCAAAGGGCCATATCAGGGATGTGAAGATGGAGCTGCAACCACCCAAATGGTTGCGAAGTAAGGAGGACCCTTGCTATGAAAGAAAATAATATGAAAACTAGCAAACAAACAAAAACCGATTCGGTATGTCCACAGACAACTTTGGAATGTCATTCTTAGGACGCTGTCCGTGGTTGTTCTGCGCGCCTCTCGTCTGCACGTGAGCACGATGGAAAGTGCAACCAGCGTTCGTTTGGATGATGTGCATCGCCTGTCAGTGTTACCACGTGGGATCAAACCTAGCGCCGCTTGATGATCATTGGCTGTTCGCTTGTCCCTGCCCCTGCCCCCTTTTCTTTGATACCAGATATTCCTAGGCCTGTCCTTGGTTTGGGGATCAGTGCATTCGTTTGTGCAACAAGTGTTCGTATTGGTCTGTGCAACAAGTGTTTGTGTTGGTCTGTGCAACAAGTGTTCATATCGTTTGTGCAACAAGTGTTCATATCGTCTGTGCAACAAGTGTTCGTATTGGTCTGTGCAACAAGTGTTCGTATTGGTCTGTGGAACAAGTGTTCATTTTGGTCTGTGCAACAAGTGTTTGTGTTGGTCTGTGCAATAAGTGTTCATATCGGTCTGTGCAACAAGTGTTCATATCGGTCTGTGCAACAAGTGTTCGTATTGGTCTGTGCAACAAGTGTTCGTATTGGTTCTGTGCAACAAGTGTTCGTATTGGTCTGTGCAACAAGTGTTCATTTTGGTCTGTGCAACAAGTGTTTGTGTTGGTCTTGCAATACGTGTTCATACTGGTCTGTGCAACAAGTGTTCATTTTGGTCTGTGCAACAAGTGTTTGTGCTTGTCTTGCAACATGTGTTCTTGTTCTGTGCAACAAGTGTTCAAAATCAAAGGCCTTCCCTAGTCTTGGTTAATGCGCATTTCTGTGTTCACACTTTTGCTGTTGTTAGAGACTTAAGCACTAGGGGGTGGTGGATGGGGGGAAGGGGGGGAGGGGGGGGGGGGGGCTTCCCTATCTTCAGACAAAATGTTGATCAGAATGATTGTAGACTAGAATAGAAACGGGTGAAGAAGGGGGCGAGGGGGGTGGGAAGGGGAGGAGGGGGGGGGGGGGGGGGGGGGTGGCGGAGTCGGCCAATCCTACCTTCATAACAGAACATAAGAAATGATGGAGAGATTGAAATAGGATTTGGAATGGGAGAGGGAGGGAGAGAGTCCATCCTTCTTCATAACATATGGAGACAAGTGGGGATTGGGTGATGGGATGGGAAGAGGAGCGGTGGTTTATTCTAACTTCATAAACTGCGTCCATAACAGTGATCGTCTTGGACGAGGATGAAGTTGAGGGGGGGGGGGGGGGGGGGGGGGGGGGGGGGGGGATGGGGGGGGGGGGGGGGGGGGGGGGGGGGGGGGGGGGGGGGGGGTTCAGCCCCATATTGTCTGCTAAGTAAGGCGGTGATGTCGGTGTGTTTTCGTGGAATAGGATGAGAGATGGGAGTATATAGGGGCGTGGAGAGGTGATGGAGGTGGTGTCCGCTCATCGTTTCTAACACAGCGTTACGGACAAAATCCTTGATACTGTCTGTAGTCTGTATTACATGACAGAATCATCATCACCTTTTGTTCTGTTGCACTTTCTGCTAGTGGTACCGCTGTGGGTGCTGTGCCAGCAACAACCACCATCGATGCTTGTGGTTGCTGCTCATGTTCTGTTACTGCAACGGCTGCTGCTGCTGCTGCTGCTCCTGTCGCAAATGCAAATACGACAAAACTAAGCATACCGTTATCGCTTCTACTACCACTAATGCTGCTGCTGCTGCTGCAACTTCTTCGATAACTCATACTGCTAGTGCTCATACTACAGCTGTTTCTACTGCTGCTGCTGCTGCTGCTGCTGCTGTTGTTAATGTCGATGTGGTCATTGTACTTCAGGTCTGTTCGTGGCTCTGTCCCTTATGATCGCTCGCATGGAGGAGGAGAACTTGGTCAGTGTGTACCGGATCTGCAGGTCCCTCCGTAAACAATGCCCCCGGGCAATTGGCAATTTTGTGAGTCATAGTGATAAGATGGTTTGTTTGTTTTTTTTTTCATCAGCGCCACTTTTCTTTCATTTCATAAATTGTTTTCTTTTTTTCCCTTTTTAATCCTTTTCTTTCATCTAATGTATTGTTCAATCCTATTCTTTCATTTAATCTATCGTTCAATCAGCAGTAAGTGGTTACTACACATGTTGTGCAACCAGCATTACTTTTTCTACTGTATATAGCAGAGGTAGCTCAGTAAACGTGACTTTCGCCCGTTTTTTTTTTTTTTTTTTTTTTTTTTTTTGGTGGTTGTTGTTTTGTTTTTGTTGTTGTTGTTTGTTGTTGTGTTTGTTTTTAATATACACGTTCGGGAATAGTGGCGAAATGTACCCGAAAGGTCGGGGAATGAGGAAAAAGGGAGGGGAGGAGGGGAGAGGGGAGCGGAAAAAAAAGCACAATGAAAAGTAGGGAAAGTTTTATCGGGAATATAAAAGAGGAAAGGCGAGTTAAGGTTGGAAGAGATACCTGCCTCGATGTGTCCGAGAAAGGCAGTGATATGTACCTGAGCAGTGTGAAGAGAGACCTTAGTACGTCTGAAAAAGACAGCAATATATACCTCACCAGCATAAAGACAACCTCAGTCTGTCTAAGAACGATTACAATATATACCTGACCATTATAAAGAGAGATATTGCTACCTGAAGTTAGACCTAGTCTCCCGACAAAAAGAAAATGCGCACTACTCTCTTAGCTTTCGACAACCATGAAGAGAGATCCTAGTATGTCTGAGAAAGAGAACAATGTATACCTGACCGTTGTAAAGAGAGACCTTAGGATGTCTGAGAAATATAACAATATTACCTGACCAGTATAAAGAGAGACCTTAGTATGTTTAAGAAATAAAACAATCAGTATAAAGAGAGACCTTAGTATGTTTAAGAAATAAAACAATAATTATATGCCTGTTCAGTATGAAGAGAGACCTTAACATGTCTGAGAAAGAGAACATAGTCTGAGAAAGATAACATAGTCACTTGCCCAGTATGAAGAGAGACCTTAATATGTCAGAGGAAGATAACACAGTCACCTGCCCAAAAGTAAAGAGAGACCTTTACGTGTCTTGAAATAATAACATAGTCACCTACCCAATTCAAAGAGAGACCTTAACATGCCTGAGAAAGATATCATAGTCGTCTGCCCAATGTAAAGAGAGACCTTTACGTATCTGAGAAAGATAACATAGTCATCTGCCCAATGTAAAGGGAGACCTTTACTGTCTGAGAAAAAATAACAGTCATCTGCCCAATGTAAAGGCAGACCTTTACTTGTCTGAGAAAGATAACATGGTCATCTGCCCAATGTAAAGGGAGACCTTTACTTGTCTGAGAAAGATAACATAGTCATCTGCCCAATGTAAAGGCAGACCTTTACTTGTCTGAGAAAAGATAACATGGTCATCTGCCCATGTAAAGGCAGACCTTTACTTGTCTGAGAAAAAATAACAACAGTCATCTGCCCAATGTAAAGGGAGACCTTTACTTGTCTGAGAAAGATAACACAGTCATCTGCCCAATGTAAAGGGACATCTTAATTTGACCCACAACGACGAGAGTTACGCGATCCATCACAAAAGAAATCTTACTCAGTTTGACAAAGACAACAGAGGCACGTCACCCGCCTGAAAAAAAAAAATGACGGAGTTCAAATTTCTCTCAATTTATACAAGGCAACGGACTCACCTTCACCAATATAAAGGAAAAGCTCTGAATGTTCTACAAAGACAGCAGTGTCGTGCCGCCTGCCCTAGTCTAGATTCCTTAATACATGTGAGAACTATGACCACCTCAGTCATTTTGCAATAAACGTAAAGAGAGATTTTTGAGAACCTTAACAAGCAAATAAATCGGTGAACTGATTGGTTAATCAGAATTGATTAATTAAATGTAAATAAATAATTCATTGTTTGATGGATGGATGGATGGATGGAACTGACTAATCGATGAATGGATGGATAAATGGATTAATTTAAATACTTAGATAGATAGAGACAACGGAAACAGAAGCCTCAGTATATTTGAAAAAGGCAAGAAACGTTTGATGGCCTAGCATGAGGAAAAGATATAAAGACAATAGAATCATTGTTTTTGTGGGTGAGTGTGTTTGTTTCGTCAGTTGTTTTTTTTTTTACTGCAATGAATCGGGCTTCGGCCGTGCCTCTGTATGTGTGTGTGTGTGTGTGTGTGTGTGTGTGTGTGTGTGTGTGTGTGTGTGTGTGTGTGTGTGTCTCCAAAGGACAATACAAAGTTCCTGTATAAGATCCTGTGGGACTACATCAACATGCCCCCCGCCGAAGGAGGAAGACCTGACAACAGTGCCTGGGCCTCTCTGGACAGTCCGTGAGTCTCACCAGTTGTCAGCCCTGTCTGTCTGTCTGTCTGTCTGTCTGTCTGTCTCTCCGTCTGACTGTGGGCGAATGACTGTTGGCTGCTCTACCTTGTATCTTACACACTCTCTCCTCCCCCTAATCTCTCTTTTCTCTCTCTCTCTCTCTCTCCTCTCTCTCTCTCTCTCTCTCTCTCTCCTCTCTCTCTCTCCTCTCGAATCTTCTCTCTCTCTCTCTCCTCTCTCTCTCTCTCTCCTCGTCTCTCGCTCTCTCTCTTCTCTCTCTCGCTCTCTCATCCCGCTCTCTCTCTCTCACGAATTTCTTCTGCCTAAATCTAACCTTCTGCAGGCGTAATGCCAAAAACACTGTCCACCTATGTATTTCACGCTGTTCGATGATGATTTCGTTTCATTGATGTCAAGACGTAAAAAAAAAAAATTTTTTAAACCCCCAAGAAATCGACACAAGAACACCATTTTAAGTTAAATCATTAGCTTTGTTCTGGCATTCCTGTACCCTGTGTCTTCTCGTCTTTTTAAGCATAATGTTTTTCTTCTTTTTTTCTTTTTTTTTTCTTTTATCATTGAACGACTTTTCAAGCACACAGTTTTCTCTTCTTTTTCTGAATGATATCTCTTTTCAAGCACAATCTTTCTCTTCATTTTTTTTTTGGGGGGAGGGGGTGGGGGTGGGTGGGTATTGATTCTCATTCTAAGCACCCGTGTTTTTCATCTTTTCCTGATTGATTGTCTTTTCAGGCACAATCTTTCTCTTTTTTATTTGGGGGTGGGGGGGGGGTGGGGGTGGTATTGATTCTCATTTTAAGCACCTTGTTTTTCTTCTTTTCCTGATTGATTGTCTTTTCAAGCACTTTGTTTCTCTTCGGTTTGTAGCATGTACTTTTCAAGGTGGGTTTTTTCTTAAGACTTGTCATGTTATGTGTGCCCCTTTCCTCCCCTGTTCCCCCTCCGCCACCCCCCCCCCCCCCCCCCCCCCTCCCCCCCCCGCCCCTGTTCCCCTCCCCCCCCCCCCCCCCCCCCCCTCCCCCCCCCCCCCCCCCCCCCCCCTTAACCTTTATCACCCCCCCCCCCCCCCATCCCAAGCGAAACGTGCCCCCCGCGCCCCCCGGTCAGCCCCCCCCCCCCCCCCCCCACACCCCCCCCCTGGGACCCCCCCCAGCCCCCCCCACCCCCCCCCCCCCCCCCCCCCCCACCCCCTCCCCCCCACCCACACACCCACCCACCCCCCCCCTGTTCCCCCCCCCCCCCCCCCCCCCCCCCCCCCCTTTCCCTTCACCAAAATTCCTTACGGCCCTTCCCTGTCATCTCTCCCTCCCCTCCCCCTTTATCTCTTTCTGCCAATCCAGCGAAACGTTTTCCCTCCCTGTTCACAAAGGATAAGTGACTACTACGTTGTGCGGTCGCCCATTTACAGGTATCCCTCCCACGACCCCTCTTTCTCCCCGCCATAGCACCATCACCATCGTCACACATAGGTACACACACACACACACAACATACACACACACACACACACACACACACACACACACACACACACACACAAATACGCACAAGCAAGCGCGCACTCAAACACACGCACGTGCATGCGCACCACACACACACACACACACACACACACACACACACACACACACACACACACACAGGCGTGAGCGTGCGCGCGCACACACACACACACACACACACACACACACACACACACACACACACACACACACACACACACACATACACACACACACACACACTCTCTCTCTCTCTCTCTCTCTCTCTCTCTCTCTCTCTATCTATCTATCTATCTATCTCTCTCTCATCATCAAGGAAAAACAAAAACCCTCATCTCCTCCCCCACCCCTATCCCCATTCATTTCTCTCCACCAGACTGATCCGCCCCTGCCTAGTCAATCGTGGTGTGTGTGTGTGTGTGTGTGTGTGTGTGTGTGTGTGTTGCAGACAAATGGAGCGGAGGGGCGGTCCGTGGCGTGAGGTGACGGAGGGGAGGGGTGAGGACGTCCCAGTGGAGGAGAGCAGGAGAACTCCCTCGCCTATGGCGACCCATACACCACTCCCCCCGCACCGGGTCAGTACAGCTGATACCTTGTTACCCGGATGAAGTTTCAATATCAAGTTGCCCGGATGAGAAACAAACTCGAATTTGATTTGGACCGACGGGTACAAATGGCGGACGTTAAAGTTTTGTTGAACAGGCTGCACACCAAAAATTTAATGCGCCATGGCCTTGCTCGATTAAGGAGACCGAGTATTGACAGACTAGCACAACTGGGCTGTTTTAGGATTTATGTTGTGTCTGCTGGCGCAAAGATAGAGTCACGGGTGAGTGCAAAGGCCTGAAATGTGTGTCAGCTAAGGGGGAGATCATGTATTTGAAGATTATGATGCCATAGGTGAAGATTCCCCCCCCCCCCCCCCCCCCCCCCCCCCCCCAAAAAAAAAAAAGGGAAGTAACTGGTGGGGAGTTGTTCTTTTTGATCAATGATCAGTTTAACATTAAATGCTGGCTTGAATTTACTGTAGGCCTCAAAATGCTTACATGGATTATGTAGTGTTTCAGTGCAAACATCTTGATTGTGGCGTGTGGCCAACAATGACAGCAGCAGTGACCAGACATGAATCGGATTCGCGTTTAGCGGTAATTACCGGTATTTTACCGATTCAAATGACGAAAAGCCTTCAAAACAGTCTATTTGCCACCACTGTTGCATACCGATTAAAGCTATATCATGACGGTGAGAAAGAGAGAACACGCGAACACGAGAACCTATATAGAAACCTTTATTCAAATTAAAAGCCCAAGTTGTGTACACGTCATATACCTTAGCCGACTACGTCATGAGAAACAGCGATGATTGAGCAACATTTTGATGTGAAGTTGCCGAGATTTAAAGTGTAAAAAAAAAAGGACTGAAAATGGAAAATCTACTAATCTGTTCAAAATCTCTTCATAAACCAGGGAAAGAACCATATTGATTAGAAATGGCGCACTGGCAGTATATGCTGTTGAAGTGGTCTGTATGTTGTAAACGTTGACCGTCATTTTCGTGCTGCATCTGTGATGGTGTCGTCAACGGAAATATAGCCTTCTACGGCTAATGCCATACTCCTCTGTGTGTGTGTGTGTGTGTGTGTGTGTGTGTGTGTGTGTGTGTGTGTGTGTGTGTGTGTGCGTATGTGTGTGCGACTGAGTATATGTGTGCACGTGTGTGTGTATATATATATATATATATATATATATATATATATATATGTGTGTGTGTGTGTGTATGTATGTATGTATGTATGTATGTATGCATGTGCGCGCACGTGTACGTGCTGTTCCCAGGCAAGGACCCGTACAGGTATGAGAGAGAGGACCTGACGGAGACCGAGGAAGAGCAGACAGAGGACTCCGCCTCCAGGGTCAGCGAATTCTACAGCGTCTCCACCCGCCACCCCGCAAACTATGCGACCCACAACCCCGCCGGGGGCCGAACCACCCCCCTCCACCACCACCACCACCAACAACAAACCACAATCCGCCTTCCGCGAAGACGACACCTACCCGCTTCACCCCTCACACCCTCTACCCCAGGCTCCCCACCCGCCCTCCCAGACAGGAGCAGGGAAGAGAGATGGGGCGATGCCCCCCGTGGACGACCCCCACCCAGTCCCCGGGCGGTTACCGAGACGGGGGGTGGGAGGCGTTCAGCACACCCAGGTCCGGAGCCTCCCCGAGGACCTCCACCAGGAACCGCCCCCGCTCCAGCCTGGCCCAGGCCTACCCTTACACCAGCCCCTTGCCCGCGCCCCGGCTCTCCGAACCCAGTCCCTCTCCCCGATCCGTCGACCGCTGGGCCACCGCGAACCCTCCCCGAGGCGACGCCGCCGGGACAGAGCCGCCGAGCGTCTGGAGGAGGCCGGGATGGGCAGGGGGAGGTCATCCACGTCCAGCGTGGAGGGGACGGCGGGAGAGGAAGCGGGTGGGAGGCTGAGGTCCGGGGGGAGGGGTGAGGGCGGAGACGGTGGTGCAGAGACGACGGAGGTGGTGAGGGACAGGGACGGGTGGTGATGAGGAGAGAGGTGGTGGTGGACACCATGCAGGACCTGTCCACCAGCACCAGGTCCGAGTCCGAGTTCTGACCGGCTCCCCCTGACCTCCTCCCCCTGACTGATCCCCCGTGAACATGCCAGTGTGCATGCATGGGGATGTGAACTGGTGAAGTAGTTTGCTGTCTGTTTTAGTGTGTGTGTGGGGGAGGAAAAGATGGGGGCGGGGGGGGGGGGGGGGGGGGGCTAGGGGCAGGGAGGAGGCGAAAGAGGCTAGGGGCAAGGGGAGGCGGAGACAGAATGAATAGTAGTAGGAGGGGCAAGAAAGGGAATTTGTTGGATTCGTGTGCCGATTGCAAGAAGGTCGACAGAATTTGTTATCATCGCATATCGCGACATGGGTTTTTTTTTGTTGGTGGTGGTGGTGGTTTTGGTTTTGTTGTTGTTGTTTTGGTTTGGTTTGGTTTGGTTTGGTTTGTTTGTTTGTTTGTTTGTTTTTGTTAATGAATAAAAGGGACAAAGACGAATAATAGAGTTTAAACCCATTCCTGACTCGGGGTTAAAACAAGCTCAGTTCAGTGACATGGGTAGCCATGAGGAAAACACCGGGGAAAAAAACAAGAAAAGAAAACGCAACAATGCAGACAGGTAAAATTACGATGCAACAATTCAAAAAGTAGTGATGTACAAGGGAGTTAAAGCACGAAAAACATTGTCCTTGCCCACAAAAAAAAAAAAAAAACTAGTTTGTGGAAGGATTTGGATTGCAAATGCTACTCCGAATTATCGTGTAAGCCGGTTGATGTGAAGTCATCCTGTTACGAGTTGTTTTTGTAAGCTGTTCTGAACGTGTTAAATCATTTGGTCCTCGAGTCAGTTTCTTTCTTTCTTTTAAAATCTTTTTCATCGCGGGTACGCAGTAAAAGTGTCGCCGGTAAGTACTTGAGATTAGAGAGAAATCTTTTCTACTTCAACCACCGCCATGTTTTTCCTTAACTGTTGATAGCAACGCCCTCTGTCTGGTCGACGAAACGATAGGAGTTTTCACTCAGACTGGGTGAGGGAGAGGGAAGTGCAAAAAGGGGCAAACGTTGTCAGTGTGTGGGACGGAGGGGGGGGAATTAGTTTACTCTGTTGTAGTCTGAGTCGGAATAAAAAACAGCGATCTTTTGTGAGTTTATCTGAATCATAAACGCTTTTCCCGATGGGATGGTAGAGAGAGAGAGAGAGAGAGGATAGTAGACATTGTTGGGGAAAGGGGACATAACTTCCCTGAAGGTAGCGATCAGAAGAGGATTACTTGTCTGGTTCTGCTCCCAAGATACGTGTGTATCAATCTGTTTTTCGCTGTACGTTTCTGTTCCCGTGTGTTTGTGCGTTTATACAGATTTCCTGATTCCCCCAGTTCTCAAGATATACTTGGTGTCTCGTAAAAACAAACATCCGCTATCGTAAGACAGAACCAGGCACACACTCCTTCACCCATGGAATGTCGGTTAGCTACCCACCCAGTGTGCCCGGTTCACAAGAAATCATATGAACACCAGCACGCGTCTGCAAGCATCGTCCGCATAGCATAAGGTATCTGCCCGTTCTCACCAGGATCGGATCGACCCCCCCCTCCACTGACACCTACCCCCTTCCTCAGACAATGTCCACGTGGCATGAAGTATCTGCTAACTCTGATCTGGCGGATCTGGTTCCTGTCAAATTTTGGTCGACATCCTGTGTGATCTGATGAGGAGCGGGGCCCCCTCCCATTTCCCTCACCTACAGATTTCGCTGTAACTTTTTTTTTTCCCTTCGTCATGTGAGGTTATATTTTCAGCCTCATCTGTTGTTTTTGTGTGTACGTATGTGTTTGTGTGTGTATCTGTGTGTGTATTTGTGTGTGTATCTGTGTGTGTGTGTGTCTGTATCTGTGTGTGTGTGTGTGTGTGTGTGTGTGTGTGTGTGTGTGTGTGTGTGTGTGCATGCACGAGCACACTTCAGCTAAAGTATGCAAAAACTACAGGTCCGATTCAAACCAAACCTGTTGGCAAGATCCAGTGTAGCCCAAGGACCACCCTGTTCAATTTCAATCCAGATCCGGAGCAAACTGCGGATCTAGGATCTCTTTTGAACTCCACCTTCGATCCGATTCGCATAGCGAATTCAGGATCCCTCGTAAATTTCAGTTCAGATCTGGGTTTCGTTCACATAGCGGGTCCAAGACCCTTTCTTAGATGTTTGTTGCGATCCGGGTCAAAGCGCGTATCCAGTGTCCCTTTTTAATTTTGGTCGAGATCCGGATTGAAACGGCGGATCTGTTTCCCTTTCAAATTTTGGTTGAGATCCAGACCGTATGGCGGGTGCAGAGTCCTTGAAAACATCCCCCCCCCCCCTGCTCCCGTCCTCCCCTCCCCCTCTTTCCCCGACTCCCCCGTCTCAAAAATCGTATCACCCCTGTGTGAATACAGCCATTACATTCTATTGAGTGCGTAAAATAAAAAAAAAAAAAAAAAAAAAAAAGGGGGGAGGGGGAGCATGAAAGAAAGAAAGAAGACAAGAAATTGATGATAAAATTGGGACAATGCACATTTGAATAGTATAAAATGAGGAATAGTTGGGGGGAGGGGGGGAGAGGGCGGATGAATGGGAACACAGAAAGTTACAACCGTGGAAATACACACATGTTCACATTCACGTTGATCAAGAGCAGTGAGAATAGGTTCCTCGCCTCGTTTTCTTTTTTTACACAGTTCACATTTGTTAGTCTAGTTCACTCACAACAGGTCACTAGCTACTTCCGGGGCCAACAGCCAACACTCGTCATGGAAAAATTTGTTCAGTTGGCTCGGCCGCACTCTCGGGTTAGCAAAGTGTGCCAGCTTTTTCTTATCCACTATTCGCCAGGTCGGTCCACTGCCTGCACGTGGCCCAGGCCATCTCACACCACCGTGAGTGGGCTTCAGATCAGAGATGGAAAACATTTATCAAGGGGAGAGTGCGGCGCACAGACAGCAAACTCGTGACCGGCAGGTGACATGTTTGCCGACCACGAAGTTCAATGCACCGCGGTCATTCGCCCTGTTGAAAACTGACCACACCCTCACCCGCCAACCAAACAACCGCTGTCGGTTGCGGCCACGGTCATCGGACGAACAGTCGGTGAAGCTTCTCTCTGTTAAACTGGTCCCCTGTAGGAGGAAGGCAGAGAGCCAATCACATCATCAGGAAATGGCGAATGCCTTTCATAATTATGCGTCACAGAACTCTCGCTGATGGAGGAAGAAAGTACTTTGGCTGTTCCCTTCTGATACACCAGTTTCGCGGTTGTTCTACTTTTTTTTTTAACGTCTTTTTTGTGAGTGGAGAAGCCAGGAAGGGAAGGGCGGGGGTGGGGGGGGGGGGGTGGTGCAGTAGTAGGCTGTCCGCTGAACACATAGAATCTGTTCTTGTCTCAGCCCCCATTTCCCACCGTACTTCTTGCATATTGCAAATCAAAGAAAAAAAAAGAGTCTTGAACGGTTTGGTCATACGTTAAGTTAGTGGACCGATTTGGACAGTGTCGTTGAACCATTACATAGATGTGCCACGTTTGTCATTTTGATGGACATGTGTGTTACGGGGGATCTTTAAAAATGGCAGAGTTGGAAATTAAAGTTGTCGTTGTATTCAAAGACCATTGCATATCAATTTCATTAAGCTGCTTGGCTTCTGTCTGTCTGCCTGCCTTGTTTGTCTGTCTGTCTGTCTGTCTCTCTGTCTCTCTCTCTCTCTCTCTCTCTCTCTCTCTCTCTCTCTCTCTCTCTCTCTCTCTCGCTCGCTCGCTCGCTCGCTCGTTCGCTTGTTCGCTCGCTCACTGTGTGTGTGTGTGTGTGTGTGTGTGTGTGTGTGTGTGTGTGTCTGTGAGTGTTTGTGAATGAAAAAGTATACAATGAACAA
The DNA here is from genome assembly GCA_016801955.1 of Conus betulinus. Classification (NCBI taxonomy): domain Eukaryota; kingdom Metazoa; phylum Mollusca; class Gastropoda; order Neogastropoda; family Conidae; genus Conus; species Conus betulinus. The sequence goes on along the minus strand of JADBJO010000723.1, from coordinate 322,517 downwards.
TATTTGATGTGGCTACGAATTCAAATCTACGAATTTTGTTTTTCAATATTCCCATCTTTGTGCAAGAGAGAGAGAGAGGGAAGCAAGTGTACGTGTACACACAGGCAATATGTACACACACACACACACACACACACACACACACACACACACACACACACACACACACACACCAAAAATGGATGCAAAGAGGGAGAGGTTCAAAGCCAAGTCGTGTAAACAATGCTTTATTTATGCTTTTATTTTTCAGTTTCCCCCCCTCTAAATTCATCAGCTCTTCTCACTACTTCACAAGATGAAGTAATTAAAAAGTTAACGAGAACGCATGTCTTGTATAGGTGCATGTGCGCGCGCGCGTGTATGTGTGTGTGTGCGCGCGCGCGGTGTATGTGTGAATGAGGAAGGTGGAGTATAAGGTGTGAAGAGCTGCATGGACTTCAGCACTGGCCACACTGGTCAGCACTGGGCAGTTTGTCCTCCAGAGCCAGTTGAAGAAGGGCTGTGATGAACACACACACACACACACACACACACACAACACACACACACACACACACAACACACGCACGCGTGTGGACGCGCATATGTACCCAGACAGACATGCACACATAGATACACACAGATAGATTTATATGGATACATAGATTTATATGGGTATATGTGCACACACACACTCACACATGATATGTTTGTGGGCACACAAAAAAACACGCACAAAACACACACACACACACACACACACGTATGCATGCACACACACACACCACACACACACACACACACACACAAACACGCACGCACGCACGCACGCACGCACGCACGCGCGTGGGCGCGCATATGAGCCCAGACAGATATTCAGATAGATACATAGATAGATTTATATCGGTGTATGTGTGTGTGCGCGCACACAGATAGATTTATATGGGTGTGCACACACACACACACACACACACACACACACACACACACACACATGATATGTTTGTGGCACACACAAAAAACACGCATAAGCGCGTGCGCGCGCGCACACACACACACACACACACACACACACACACTCACAAACACACACACACAGAGAAAAGAAAGAGGAAGGAAAGAGAGAGAGAGAGAGAGAGAGAGAGACCCCCAAACTGGGTTTATCGAATTTTCAGATCATTTTAAAACAACGGTGTAAATTAAGGAAAGGATGAAAACTTTGTAATAGCGTATGCCATCTTAACACTACAAACCATCTTTTACGCAACGTTGGAGCGTTCTAAGACGAGTGTCTTTTTATCAACATTTGAAAAATTCGATCTTGGGGAAATCTATCGTAAAATACGATTTTTTTGTCTTTGAAAATCAACCATTTAGAAGGTCTGAATTACTCTTTAATCATTACTTAAACGGAAAAAAAAAAAAAAAACAACAGAAACTCCACTTTCTAGCGTTTTGACCAGTTGGTAAGCCCATACCATAAATTAAGCCCTCTACACACCTGCCACGGCCCCTTGAAAGCCGGCGTTGTAATCAACGGCCACCTCGTTGTGCACGTAGTCGGTACGGACATCACGGTACACGCCATTCTTGTCCGGACCCCCTACCAGAGCCCCGTACAGCGTGTCCCGGATTGGGCAGGTGAGAGTTGGAAACACACCCCATCCACAGGGCGCAGGCAGAGCTGGCAGGAACTGTCGTCATTGGCGGAGGGAAAAAAAAAAGCTGTCGTCATCGTAATTAGCAAAATACAGACTGTTAATGAAGCGTGGGGGACAGTGATTATAATGATGAATGCGAGTCACGGGGAGAGTTCTTTGGTGCTGAACCTATCACAGGATGAGCTGTGTGCGTCTTCACATGTTGAATAGAAGTGTACAGCAACGGGAAAAGAACACGTCGCATGTGTACCACACTTTGCCTGCTCTCTCTCTCTCTCTCTCTCTCTCTCTCTCTCTCTCTCTCTCTCTCTCCTCTCTCTCTCCGATCATTTCCGTGGCAAAAAAAAAGACAACAACAAACCCGTACTGCTTATTTCGTATGATTCAACATTACATCCGAACAGATCCCAATCAGAAGGTTCGGTGGTATTGTTTTTCCATCAGTGTATTGTGCACAGTAATGTGTATCAACATTTAGTTTTTAGAAAATAAAACAAAAACAAAACAAAAAAACAAGTTTCCTGTTGATCGAGCCTTTTTTTTTTTTTTTTTTTTTTTTTCAAGAGCCAGCCATTTTGCTCCGAACATGAGAAGTGGTTTTTTCTCGTTCTTCGTTTTCACTGTCCTAAACGTTGTTTGTCTTTGTCTGAAGAAGACCCAAGAGGTCGAAATGCATTGCGTTTTGTTCTGTACTCTGTTTGTCTGTGTCTGAGTCCTCGGCGCGGTAACTGATCCCTTTTCTTTCTAAACAGCTACAAGAGTTACACCCTTCCCATTTCGATAATGTCAGTCCACAGGCTCAGCTTTATTCAGGTAGGTTGCTAACAATAAGGCGACGCTCACACGTAGCCATAAGCAACACTACTGACGTGGACAC
>JADBJO010000723.1:305000-307500 GCA_016801955.1 Conus betulinus | reverse complement strand
CTTCCTTCATTTATAACATTCAACACCCATCTTGCGTCGAATTCGAGAAGATAAGGGATTGTTCGTTCTGCGTTTCCACGGTCTTGAATGTTGTTTATCTTGCCTGGTGAAGGTCTAAGAGGTCGAAACGCGTCGCGTTTTGTCTTGTAATTTCTGTGTGTCCCTGTTAACCGGCGGAGATACTTAAAATTCCTTTTAAAATTTCAATTTATTTTCAATTTCCCAGTCTGCAGCGGTCACCTCAGCTTGAAACCAGTATCTATGAAAGTTGAGTGAGTTTTGAAACAGTATCATGGGAGATGGGTCACGACGTGCGGACTTGACCACAAACGCAGCATGGCATCTTCTGAGACACGAGGTGACCGTTCTCAACAGTTTTAGCCAGCTAACGAAATAAATTGCTACTAAAGGAAAGGACTGGAAAGAGGGTATCATGGACGAGTTAAAGTAGATGTACTATCTGCCCAGTCTCACGGCCAAAGGAATATTCACGCCTCGGAAAAAAAAAAAGAGTAAAGAGAGCTCGTGATGATCGTGATGCAATGTAGAGTGAAATATGAAAGACAGACTATGTGAAGATATAGGATATGCATCATGTATAGTGTTGATGATGATGATGATGTGACAACGATGTGACGATGATGATGATGATGACAACGATGATGATGATGATAATGATGACAGCGATGATCTTGAAAGTACACAAATGGATAGTACCCTGCATCCCTTCACGAGCAAGTCAGAGATATGCAGACACCTGCTGTGTTGATGACTGAGGTACTTTGAAATACTTGATATTAACTCACCGCATTAATGTAGTAGAGGGACCCCAGTCAATCGTTTAAAGCGTTTCCCCCTGCGTACCTGAAATTATGAATTCGAAGAACTCGTGCGGTCGGAGGTTTTTCTTTCGATTGAAAAGCCCTCTGTGTCCACCCAGCTGTTAATGGGTACTTGTCCACCCAGCTGTTAATGGGTACTTGATTCGCTTCAGGGAAGGTGAAAGGCGGCGGAAAAGTCGGATCACATTGCCTCTATCATGTTGCGTATGACTAAAGCACCAGACAGCGACTGAAGTGTGGTGTGCACATCACTGAGGTGTCTAAGCGTTCGTTGTGAGTCTTTCACGGTCTGCGGATATATGACACACGATGTTGGTGCACGACACGTGTGTGAAATAGAGGTCCGTCACGATCAAGTGATGAACCGGTTCCGGATATGGATCCGGAGGCCGGGTTAGGAAGGCGAAGAAGGAGAGGGTGAGGGAAGGGAAGGGAAGAGACAGGTGGAGGGGAGAAAGTGGAGAACAGCACACCTCTGTCTGTGAAGGCCATGGCGCCACAGGCCATGGCCGCCGCCATTTCCATGGCAACCTCACTGCCCGGATGTTGTGCGTCCACCTTGAAAGCCGTTCTCTTGTAGGTCATGGCTTCTGGGGCGATCCACTGATTGTGATCCTGTTTAGTGGCCCCCACCTGAACACACAGCGACACAGTACAGCCAGATACTCATCAACACACCTGGACTGCCACGCCACGCTCATTCAATAAGATATACAAAAAAACAGACGAGTTCATTTTTTTCAAAAGAGTCAATTTCCGTTTCATCAAGGAGGTGTCACTCACTGCGTGCGGATTTATTATTTCATTCACGCTACACCACATTTGCTAAATTTCGAAAACACACTGTGCATGATTTGAAGCTGATGGACAAAGGAATTAATGTTTAAGATGACAACATTGGAAAAGTGGGTCTCGCGGTCACGCCTTAGCAGATGTCTGAACTGCGTATTAGCTCAACGCATTAGTCAGACCTTGGATACCTACCTAACATTGTCTGTGGCGTTACAATAATTGTATGTGTGTGTGGTGGGTTTACATTTGGTGTGTATATGTGTGTGTGCATGAGTGTGTGGGCATGGGTTCATGTGTGTGTGTGTGTGTGTGTGTGTGTGTGTGTGTGTGTGTGTGCGCGCGCGCCGGTGTGAGCCGTGTATGCGGTGCCTGTGTGCATGTACGCGTATGCGCATCTGTGTCCATGTGTGCATGTGTGCGTGTGTGCGCGCGTGTGCATGTGTGTGTGTGTGTGTGTGTGTGTGTGTGTGTGTGCGGGGCGTGTGTGTGCGGGCGTGTGTGTGTGCGTGCGTGTGTGTGTGTGTGTGTGCGTGTGTGTGTGTGTGTGTGTGTGTGTGTGTGTGTGTGTGTGTGTGTGTGTGTGTGTGTGTGTGTGTGTGTGTGAAAATGATAAATATGTTTTCCTTACATATCTGCTTAAAAGACATACACGTGCTGCCTGACTTTCCGAATGTTAGCCACTTTGGGTGCATTGGTTTTAAGATTTCGTTTTGTTTTCTTTCTCATTCATTTTCCTCATACGCAGACATCCATGACTATGCTACATGAAGTCAGCTGCGGTAATGATGATGATGATGATGATGATGATTTTCCCGTCCTGTCCGACGGATGAGTAGGCAGGCAGGTCATCTGCTGATGTGGGTCCT
>JADBJO010000723.1:262500-300000 GCA_016801955.1 Conus betulinus | reverse complement strand
GTGAGGTAAAGACACTGAAAATAGAGAGAGAGAGAGAGAGAAAAGAAAAGGAGAGAGAAAGAAGAGAAGAGAGAGAGAGAAACAAAAAAGAAGGAAAAAGAAGGAGACAAAAAAAAGAAAAGAAAAGAAAAACGGTAAAGGAAAATGTACGCTGTATAACAATTCAACATGAGATGGGGGAATGGGAGAGGGGGGGGGGTGGGGGGTGGGGGGGGTGGAAGAGGGAACCGGAGCAGGGTCAGGGGATGATGCTTGACCTCACGCACATGCAAACATACCTGGATGTTCTTGACGTCTTCACTGAAGGTCAAGGACACCCCGGAAGCCCAGGGTGGGGGTGAGAAGGTGAAAACAGAAGCGGCGGGCCATCCCACGTGGAACCAGTCTGCTCCAACAGCTGCAAGTGTGTCGTCAGGTTGGCGGCCTCCGACACCAAGAGGCCGGTGCCTAACATCAGCACCACCGACAGTAACATGGCGGCTGAAAGATAAATAAGAGCACTCTCAAATATTACTACTGTTCTTGATGATGATGATGATGATGATGATGATGATGATGATGATGATGATGATGATGACGACGATGTTATTGTTGCTGCTGCTGCTGCTGCTGCCGTCGTCGACTGTTAATTTGATCATCATCATCATCATCATCATTATCACCATCACTATCATCATCAGCATCATCATCATCATCATCATCATCATCATCATCATCATCATCATCATCGCCGTCATCGCCGTCATCATCACCATTATCATTATCATTATCCTTCTTCTCATCGTCATCATCACTACCGGCATCATTACTGTCGTCGTCATCATCCTCTTCATCATCGTCGTCATCACCATCATAATTTCTTTATTATTTTTTTTTTCTTACATCGTCATCATAATCACCCTTGGTCATACACACAAAACTCCACTCCGTTTGAACGCGGAAGAAAAAAGAAAAAGAAAAATATATATATTATCTGTCACCAGCCCAGTCCTCCATCTGACAACCCATGGGCTCCACCACCCTTTTCCCTACACAATATCATATATTTCTAATCACAACCTCTCGGTCTCTACCTCCGTCCCCACCTCCATCCCAACCGCCCACCTCACCTTCCCATCCTCCACGATAGAAAGCCGAATAACAGAATGGATGTACCAGTCTACAGTATCTGTTTTTTTTTTTTTTTTTTTTTCTTTTCCTTTTTTTCTTTTCCTTTACCTTTAAAGGCTTGGTGGTCATTTCTTTGCCACAAAGGTATGATAATCATCGACTCTAAAGAAATGCGTATGAAAAGACATTAATCGAAAAGATCTATCAATTACGTTAAATTTGTTCATTATAAAGTGTGCCTAAAAAAATGAATAATTGCATGGTGGAAAATGAAATGATCACTTTGCCCTAAAAATTCCACATAATGCTTTTTAATGATAGATACGATCCATAATCTTAACCTGTATTTAGGATAGCAGGAACTGAAATAGAATATGAATAAGTGGTAAAGCTGGGTATACTTTTACATCGAAATTAGCCTGGAATATTCACGCTGAATACGTTCTAACTGAGCTCGAAAAAATCTCAGTCTGTTGAAAGTAACAAGTGAACGTCGACAAAGTGAGAATAACTTCTACTATATTCGTTTGGCGACAGCACTCGAGCGTTCCAAGTTATCATATGCTCAGGGAATCTATTTTTTTTTGCCCCAAAGAATCCCTCGAAAACGGTACAGGGTATTGACAGCAAATCATACAAATTTGCGATCCAAGTTCCAGTCCACGTTTCTACTTTGAACACATGTACTGAAATCGAATAGGGATTCTACCTTTCGAAGAACAAATGAAACTTGCCTCATGAATATATCCTGAGGGGATCAAATGTTCAAAATTGTATTCATGGAGACCGTACGAAACAGTCGGATATTCATCCCCCCCCCCCCCCCCCCCCCCCCCCCCCCCAAAGGTAGGTCCATTAATGTTCTCCCCTTATAACTATGAGCATACATACATCTATTTTTGTCCCTAAACTTCAGGAATTAAAACAAAAGGACATTGCTGTTCGGCCATAATTTATACAACTCTAAGTGGGAACTGACTAACCTTGTTTTGATGTTGATGCAACAGAAACAATGCTTCAATTTTATCATGTAAACTCCAATGTTCAACAAAATTATAACAGCCATCTGATTTTTTTTTTTTTTTTTTTTTTTTTTTTTTGCACTGATGGAATCGTTCTATGTAATAGCAAAGAGGATCAGCCTTTGTATTCCCGCACTAACAATTGATTTGTCCTATCACATTGGGAAAGGCAACACCATAGTTATAGCAGGGCTTGTTGCTACTTTGATGGTTCTTAGCTATTTATCAAGCATTTCCCATCAATCTATTTCAAGTATATTTTGTGTAGACTCAAAAACTGTTATACAAACAGTGCAATCTTTAAACAGGTAAGTTGGGCGGGTGGGTGGGTGGGTGGGGAGGGGTGGGGGACTTTCATAGAGATCCGTCACATCATCCATTTTCTGTCAATACGAGTGATTCACATTACTTAATGTTAAAAGGACATTATATCGCTAAATCCAGAGGGGGAAAAAATCGTGCGAGGTATGTGTGCTCACCTTACAATTCTCATAATACCCATCAGCAAATGCACCAGAAGAAATTAGATCATTCTTTTCACCAGTGTTCTCTTCGTCATGCAAACACGATCATAATTTTGGTAGCCGCTTGAAAAGACACTTAACTGCACACCGCCATCTTGTTTAAGGACGAAGCGGCCTTTCATTGCCTTCAGAACGACAATATCAGACAAAGAACTGCGCGGTATTTGGTTTACGGGGGAAAAGTGCGTATAATAGTCAAGATAATGACCTGCATGGGTTTTTCTCTGACTGTCGCTTTTATTTAGAAAGAGAGGGGGTTAGTTACCGCCAAGGACACAGACAAACAAAGCACAGGACAAAACACGATGCATTTCGACCTCTTGGGATTTCTTCAGGCAAAGGCAAATAACATTTAAGACAGTGAAAACGAAGAACGAGAAACCACTTAGGCCTATCTTCTCATGTTCGGCGCAAATTCAAATAGCATCTGATACAGAAATGAAAATATACTGTGGTCACCATACTTTTCACAAAACGAAAGAACACCTTCGTTAGTCGCTATACTGTTTGAAAATGATAATACAGTTTTGTTACAAACACCATCACTTTTATGAATGAGATATACAAGACAAATTAATTTATTAAATTTCTAGCTTTATTTCTTTCTTGAAATAATGTATATCGATTATAGATCACCAGAACGTCGCTTAATGACTCTATTTTACACTACTGTTGACTGATAGTATTCGTTTAATACACGTTACAATAAACCTGTCCTCGAAAGGATTAAATATTGTGTAAACTGTACATTTCACCAACAACAACAACACACACGGCAGAACCATTCCACTTGCCTTATCACTAGATGTGTACGTGTCTGTACACAGGTCCATGTAGGTGACCGTTTTACTGACCAACCACGCCACGATAAGGAGAAGACCGGTAGCCTCATCTACCAATCAAAACACGTGACTGTTTCTGATTCATGGAAAACAGATAATGGCTGGACATAGTTACAAACAATTTCTTGTTTTGATATGCTGTCCTTCAAGACGACATCTATGTTGATTTGCGTCGGAAACAAAATGGAGTGGAAAGACGATGTGTGAGAGACTAAACTGCTCAAAGGTCGCCTTTCTTCCTCCTCTCTGTCTTTTTCACTGCAGACATGTCAGTGTTCGACGAATACTGTAATACGTCTTTGTGATTGGTCCCCAGTTTGCCCGTAATTCATCTGTTTCTGTTGCCCCCCCCCCCCCCCCCCCCCCCCCCCCCCCCCCCCCTTTCCCTGTGACCCTTCAAAGGGGTCAAGGCTGTGGTCAGTAGTCTTCGTTGTTTCTTCACCCTTTCCCTGTGCAACAGAGATTCAGTCTACTAAGAGTGAAAGCAGCGCAGTTTTGTGCATGTAAGGATAGACGAAAACATTATCAATACTCATGGTAGTAGTAGTTACAGTAGCAGCTGAAGTAGCAGCATTAAAGGTATTAGCAACAGCAGCAGTATGAGTTGCAGTTGCGGTACCTGCGGCGATAGGCTCATGATGATGGTAATAACAGTAATAATGGAAGCAATAGCGGTTCCCAGAGCATGTTGATAATTCTGAAGATGGTATAGCAGAAACGTAAGAACCAACTTAACATCAACAAGGAGAAGGAAATTCGGGTGACCTCCGCCAAGACCAATGGCATACTGGCTGCGCTCTGTGAGAGGGATCCAGTCCACGAACCGGCTGCAAAATTTATCGACTTCATCCTTGGCCTGCATTCCGCACTTGTGCTAAACTCGTGGAGATCGGATTCCCAGTTGGAATAGCATGCACCTTCCCCGAGGTTGGAGTATGGCTGCCTTAATGGGCCGGATAAAAAAAAAGGTCATACACGCAAAACCTCGCTCCCTTTGTTGGGTAGATGGGATTAATCCTTGCCTGTCTATACAGGGAGTATCCGCAGGGGTATCAGCCTGCGTATGCGGGATGGTGTGTGTGTGTGTGTGTGTGTGTGTGGGGGGGGGGGGGGACAGAGAAAACAAGCTTCCTGATCACTCTGCCGAAGGACTAATCACTCCATCCTTCGATCTGAATCGAGTCTATATCGAGCGTTCTTCATCGCACCATATTCTATTCTATCACCACGTTTGGGTTCAAAGAGATTCAGTAAGGGCTCCCCCCCCCCCCCCACCCCCATGTTTGGGTTCAGAAAGATTCAGTAAGGGCACCCCTCCCCCCTCCCACCGCCTCTCGACATGTTGCTGACGCACAAAAACCAACCAACAGACGCAGATGTTAGTGTTCTCCGAGGAAGTATTTGTACGAGCTGCGTCAGCTCCAGCAACAATGGCCATAGTAGCTATTGTGTACTAGCTGCAATACCAACTGCTGCAACAGTGGTCGCTATAGTAATACTGCTAACAGCAGAAGAAGAACTAACAGTAGCAGCGGCGATGACGTTTGGAGCAGTAACAATAGCAACGACCACAGAAAACATTGGTGGCAGCAGCATGTAGCTACAGTAACAAAAGGGAAACAGCAGCAGCAGTAGTAACAGTAGTAGTAGTAGCAGCAGCAGCAGCAGCAATAGCATACTTGTTGCCGTTGTTGTAGTAGCTGTCGTAGTACTGTTATTGGTGCTAGCAATAAGCAATGCGCCACAAAAGGCATTAGCATCAGCAGTTGACGAAATGATAGACGCTCAGTAGCAACAGCAGCAGAAGCGATAGAAACAGCAGTTACAAGTGGGGGTAACTACAGTAACTACAGTAGTGACCGCAGCCTGCGGCCGTGGATCAGTGCCAGTAATGATAGCATTGTGCCATCATTAGTAGTAGCATTAGCAACACGGCAGCAATAAGATGGGATAGTAGCACAGGCAGCAATGTGAGCGGCAGTAGTTGAGACTATCGGTTCATGGTGATGGTACTGACAGTAACAATTAAAGCGATAGTGGCTCCGAGAGGATGTTGACGATGCTGAGATCTAGAAGGGGTGCTAGTTGTAGTCTCTGCCTGCCGATTCTAAAAAACGTTGACGTACTCCTTGACTCACTCTTATCTTATTTTCTCTTGCTGCTCTTCCGTGAGAGTGTGGACGCCAGCCAACTCAATACAGGATCACAGAGACGCCCGTAGTCAAATGGTTAAACCGCTCGTCTGTGGAGCCGACGGTCGTGAGTTCGAACCTCTCGTGAGGTCAGATTCTACCTTTTTGAAAACCTTCTTTGCCCACCCAGCAGTAAAGGGGAACCTGACTTAACTCAGGGAAAGTGAAGACAGCCTGAGGTGAAGAATGGTCTTTACCTTTTGTAATGATGTACCTCACACACAGTGATCCTGTATCAGTTTCCTGTGCCGATGGCCATTACGCAATGGGAATTGAACATTTTTCATGCTCTTCTTCTTCTCCTGGACTCTCCTCCAGTATTGCAATTGTGCTGCTTTACGTTATTTTTTACAGTATGAAGAAGACATATGAACAATAATGTGAGCATAGCATGGACAGGTTGCCAGACAAAGCCACGGCCCGAAATCTTTTTACACTTGGGGAATTAAACCTCTCTCTCTCTCTCTCTCTCTCTCTCTGATGAATGTCAATATTCCTGCTACGAATGACCGATCTCTCGTACTGTCATTTGTATATTTTCTAAAATATTCTGTGCGGCCACGTATGGCCGAACTTTCTGACCATCATTTACACATTTTCTAAAACATTCTGTGCGGGTTTTTTTTCTGTTTCAAATTGAACAAAATATCTACTTCACCTGTTGGTTCTTTTTTTTTTTCATTTGATGTTGTCTTTATTGTGTTGTTGCTTTGTTTGTTTCTGGCCAGTTGCTGCGGCAATAGTGATAGTGGTGGTTGCCCTTGAAGTATTAGTGGTCTTGTCGATGTTGATATGCTGTTTGATGTTTTGGTCGTTCTTATTGTCTATGTTGATATTGATCATGCAGACGAAAGATAGAAGGAAGTAACAATGAATCCGTTGTTGTTTTTTTTCCTGTATTGATAGGAATTTTGTTATTCTTTTTCGATTTTTTTTTTTCATTATCCTTTCTTTTTTCTTCTTCTATTTCTGCCCTTCCTTCCTTTAATATCAACTTTCTCATGTTTGCCTTATATGTTGTTATTACGAAAATCATTGTCATATCTTTATATTGTTTCTTCTTCTTCTATACAAATTTATCTTTTCACATAACCTGTTTTCTTCTTCTTCTTTCACCTTCTACATCTTTCTTCCCTTCTTTTCATCTTCTTGATATAACTTCAACTTCTCGCACTTTTTTTTTGTGTGTTAATCGTTTCATGCATTTTTTGTTTTCTAAGTCTACAGTTTTTAGCCACTTGATTCGGTTATGTTTTGTTTTCAGCGTGCTTTGGGTGTTCTTGTTCTTTCAATCCCAGTACAGCTTTATGCAATCAGATGGGCCATTGACAAGAAGATAAGCAGAGATAACACGGTACTTGCACACATCTCTCTGCTTTATCTGGCTGTGTGAAGGTTAATCTCGAAGAGTTTCCGGAGAGACCCGTGCTGATTCTGGTTTTTGTTAAGATAATCCCACCAAGGCCACGGTGAAAATAAGACATCAGCAAAGTTCGATGTAAAAGAATACAATAATTAGTGAAAACTGTAACGAACAAGATGAGTGTACCAGCCCAATATAGCGATTCCGCGTCTCTGTACGCCTGAATTTCTCTCTCTCTCTCTCTCTCACACACACACACACACACACACACACACACACACACACGCACACTCACATACATACAAACACATGCGCGCGCATGCGTGCATGCATGCATACACTTACGTACACATAAACATACTTGAGCACAGTATGTCCCAATCATAAATTTATTGCACTTTAGTACAATGGAATTTTTTTTTTAATTCATCGACAGTATGTAAACTCAGAAACAGGCATGTAATTAAAATCACGGTCAAAAAGAAAACAACAGTAATATATTTTGATAAAATTCAATGTATGCATTTGTATGCAGGCGTGCATACGTGCGCGCATAAGTGCACGCTTGCGTGTGAGGGAACGTGCATGTGTGTGTGTGTGTGTGTGTGTGTGTGTGTGTGTGCGCGCGCGTGTGTGTGTGTGTGTGCGTGCGTGTGTGCGCGCACGCATGTGTGTGTGTGTGTGTGTGTGTGTGTGTGTGTGTAAAAGTTGAGTGTGCGAGTATGTGTGCATGTACATGTACGTGCGCGCATATACATGTACATCTTGGTCAGTACAACGTCATGGTTAAATCCGACATAATATACTAGATTCTCTCTCTCTCTCTTTTTCACTTTTTTCACTGAACTATTTTCCCATACATTCCCCAGCTGCTATTCTCTGCCATGAAATGCGAGGCACTGTGCCATCATCTCACCGAGGTCACGCGCACCAGACAACCCCCCCCCCCCCCCCCCCCCCCCCCCCCCCCCCCCCCCCCCCCCCCCCCCCCCCCCCCCCCCCCCCCCTCCCCCCCCCCCCCGCCAGAACAGAACATAGCCTGTTCTATAAGAACTGGGAGTACAAAAAGGAGAAAAAGACCCGGTTATAGAAAAGACGGTTATAGCCGTTACTAACGGCTATAACGACATATTACGGTTTTTTTTTAATGGATTATCTCAGAAAGTACGTGGCTGATCTTTCTGAAAATTTGTAGGTATGTTCATTATGGGTCACGGATGATGCCCGATGTTTAGTTCAGGTTCACCGTTATATTCGTTACTAACGGTTATAACGGCCCATAATGGTTTTTCTTCTTTATGAAATATTTCAGAAAGTACTTGGCTGATCTTTCTGAAAATTAGTATGTTTATAATGGGTCCAAGATAATGCCCGATGTTTTAGTTTACTGTTATATCCGTTACTAACGGCTATAACGGCCCATAACGGTTCCTTTTTATGGAATACCTTAGAAAGTATGTGTGACCGATATTTCTGAAAAATTTGTTGGCATGTTCATTATTGGTTACGGATGATGCCCAATGTAAAGGTTTACCGTTATAGCCGTTACTAACAGCCCATAATGGTTTTCTTCTTTATGGAAAATCTCAGAAAGTACTTGGCCGATCTTTCTGAAAATTTGTATGTTCATTATAACTTATATAAGTCACAGATGATGACAAATGTTTTCCAGAACAGCCATTACTAACGGTTATACCAGCCCAAGACGGTTTTTCCTCTTCATGGAATATCTCACGGGTATTCGGGATATACTGGGAGTACGTTTATATGCTTTGCATCTTGTTATGATATTACTTCCTTTCTTTTTTCTTTTGTTTGTCTTTCTTTTTCCTATTCTTTGTTTTGTTTCTTTTTTTTTATCTTGAAGGGCTGAGGGGTGGGGGGAAGTGGGGGGAGGGGGAGGTGGATCCAGCCTCACAGAAGTTTTAAAGCGTTCCGAGCACCAGACTCTCGGTTATGTCAATACCCTAGTGTGCAGCACTGTACTTGGTGGTGAAATGTATTGAAGTCCTAGAACCACATAAAGAAACGTGTCGTGTCCATGATATCATCATGTGGAAGGTTTTTTTGTTTTTTTTTTTTTTTTTAGAAAACCATAAAATATGCACAGTGTGTGTGTGTGTGTGTGTGTGTGTGTGTGTGTGTGTGTGTGTGTGTGTGTGTGTGTGTAGGGGTGGGGGGTAAGGAATGGTACGGGGCGCCTGCTCACGCTAGCTCCGAAATTGAGCAATGATTGCCTCCAGCTGGCTTTGTAGGACGAGTCTTCTGCCTGTGCCGGCTCACAAACGGGCACCCCCAGGAACACCAAAAACCACCTCGGCGGCACTGCGGGGTCTCCTCTGGCGAGGGATCTCATGACGACCTGGTGGTGGTAGAGACCCTTCGCTGTGGACTGCCGGTGCCGGGGCAAGAAATCTGATTGTGACTGGGTGGGGTGGTGGCGGAGATGAGCGAGGTGGGAGTAGTGGATGGAAGACAGCGTAGGGGTGGAGGGTGGGGGGGGGATGAGTAATGGGCCGAGGCAGGAGACGGAGGGGGTTAGATAGGCAATTGGAAAATTCGGCGGTTGGGGGGGGGGGGGGAGAGAGAGAAAGAGAGAGAGAGAGAGAGAGAGAGAAGGCAAAAAAGAAAAACGAAAGAAGAGTGACAAAAAAAAGTAGCCTATGCTTTGCCGCCCACCCTCTAAAAGTGTTGACCATTTTGACAAAGAAAAAAAAAACTGACGTTTGAGAGAGAGAGAGAGAGAGAGAGAGAGAGAGAGAGAGAGAGACAGACAGACAGACAGAGAGAGAGAGAGGGAGGGGGGGGGGGGGGGGGGGGGAGAGAAGGCAAAAAAGAAAAACGAAAATGAGCTGGGGGGAAAATGTAGCCTACCTGGCAGACACGCTCACCCCCCAAAAGCGTTGACCGGTTTTCACAAAGAAAAAAAGAAAAAGAGACGATCTGAGCAGGACCTATCCAATGTCATTACAAATGTCTTTTTGGTACCTGAAGCAAAGCGTTCACAGACGCACGTGCTGCCCACGATAGCCTAGAGCCACGTGGAGTCCTGCGTGACAGCAATGACTAAGAGCTGCAGTGGTGAAAGGGAATGGGGGGGGGGGGGTGGAGGGGGGGCAGGGACTGTGTGCGAACCCCCGCCCCTGGGATATCCGCTCTGTAGACTATCGGCCCCATGGGCACTCTCTTTGCTATTAGTACATGTCATGTACACAGTTGTATGCTTCATTATTTCACCCGCCACTAAACTCTTCGATTCTCTCGAACTCCCTGTCTTTCTCTGTACGCATGCGCGCTCGTGCGAGTGTGTATGTGTGCGCGTGCGTGCGTGCGTGTGTGCGTTTGCATGTGTCCCGCGTGTATCTGCAACCCTCACACAGAGAAAAGAGACAAAAATCAAACAAAACAAACTCATCAATCTCCCTAATGTTTTAAGACAGCTGCAGTCGAAAGGGGTAGAAAATTTCTTTTTGTTCTTTTAATTAAAATCTCGTCCACCTCTTGTAACTGATTGAGTGCCAAAGTTACGAACTACCGTTAACGTCACCCCCGAAGATCCACATAGATGGTTCACGCCGACTGATTGTAAGGGCACTCAAAGACTGCCAGATACCTTTCTTATTGTTCAAATCATCGTTATCATATCACTAGACAAAGGCACAGGCTTGAAGGCGAGGCACCGGTGAACTGCCCCGAATCATACTGGGGCGAATTACTTCGCATGGTTGAGGGTTAGTTTCTAAGGGAGGCGACTTGCGGGCGGAAACTAAAACATTTTTTTTTTTTAAAGAAAGATTATATTATTAATCCGCCAGACAAATGGGACCAACAAATTTGTCTTGTAGTTTGTTCAATAATCTTCACGCCTTCATGCAGCAAACAATAAATGTAAGGAACGCTTTTCTTTCAATCGTTTGTTCCATGAGCACGTGCACGTGCACGATGTCTTCTACTTAAAATGTGCTACACGTACGTTTCTGGAGAAACGTTCAGATTCAGTCTTTACAATATCGTCCCAAGTTGCCAATCGTTCATGATTGCGCTTTCGTTCTTCTCCTTTCTTTCCACTGCTTCTGCTTCTGATTTCTCAGAGATGGATGGATCTTACGACATCACTGCGGAGTGAGACGCCTAGAGAACTGAAGCTCAGACACAGGTCTACAAACATCTCGAACAATTCCATGTACATCAACACTCGAACACTTGACACACGCCGTTTGCCTTGGGACGAAAACATAAATGCGGTTATAAAAAAAAAAAAGAACACTACTACAAACAAAAGAAAAACATAACCTCAACTCTACGTGCTGTTTGTAAAGAGAATGGACACTTTGGATACACTACACGAGCAAATCAAAAAGGAAATGTTTTGATCTCTTTAGAATTTTGTCATCTTGTGCGATCTTTTATATGAAGGTAAACTGGCATCACTTTTGTTTTTTTTTTTGAGAGATATTTTTGTAAAATTGTTGTTGTCCTTCTTGTTGTTGCTGCTGTAGTTGTTTTTATCAATGATAGACAACACACCGTTACAGAACATACATGCTGAACAAACCACAGACCAGAACTGTGACGTCTTGCGCACAAATACAAGTCCGTCACGATACATGTTGTCATTTGGATTTCATGCCGTTAAAAATCGTTTTCTCAGGGCTGTGAAAACTTCGCACCCTTGATCATATATAACATCATCTAAGGGTTGATAGGCCTTTCATGCCCGGAATTAGTCCAAACGTCATTTCAAGAGTTCACAGACTTGGCATCCTGGATCACATACAACGTCCTATTAGGAGTTGACAGACTTTGCATCTAGGCACATACATACGTCCTTCTAAGAGTGGAACGTGAGTGTTCCTCTGGCTTTGATATAACGTCATTTTAAAAGCTAACACCGAGACTTTGTATCCTGGATCACATCCACCATTAGTTTAAGAGATGATGAGCTTTCAGCGCTGCATTCTGGGTCATATATGGCAACTGTTTTACAAGTTGGTGCACTTTGCACCCTGGATCATATATTGCGTCATTCTAAGGATTGATGGACTTTGCACATTGCGTCATTCTAAGGATTGATGGACTTTGCACACTGCGTCATTCTAAGGGTTGATGGACTTTGCACATTGCGTCATTCTAAGGATTGATGGACTTTGCACATTGCGTCATTCTAAGGATTGATGGACTTTGCACATTGCGTCATTCTCAGGAGGGTAGATGGACTTTGCACCCTGGATCACAATATATTGCGTCATTCTAAGGGTTGATGGACTTTGCACCCCGATCATAATATATATGCGTCATTGTAAGGGTTGATGGACTTTGCACCCCGGATCATAGTATATTGCGTCATTCTAAGCGTTGATGGACTTTGCACCCTGGCGCATACTGCGTTATTCTAAGATTTAATACGACATGTAATCATGTACATAATCATCTAGGAACTGACAGACTTTTGCATCATGCATGTTCAGTAACGTAATACCAACAGACTTTGAACCCTGGATCATATACAACGCCAATTAAAAGCTGATAGACGGTAAGCACGGTTTCTTGTGACGTCAGATTTCACAAGGAGAAGACGTTGCTGTTCATAAATGGCAGCTTTCATACGTCTTGTGAATATGTCCACCTTTTTGTGATCGTTTGGGAGGAAATCTTTCATGTTGAAGTGAACATGTCGGTTTTGCTTTCAGAGTCAGTTTTCACTCACTGTCTTGTCTTTGTTGCTGAGAACTTCTTCTGTGCAACAAATGCAAAAACTATTGTTTTACAATTTACTTATCATCGCCAGGTTCATTTTCTTTTTTAGTAGTTTTGTGAAAGTTGAAAATCGGGAGTTTTCAACAAGGATCTGTTTTTGTTTGATTAAGGAGAAAATAGATGTGTTTTGAAACGCACACTTTATTTTTTTGATAGAATAAAACGGGGGTTGGGGGAGGGAGGCAGAGAGAGTGGAGGCCGGATAGGAGGAGGTGGGGGGGGGGGGGTATTATTTTCACATGTATATTTTTTTTTTACAGGAGATAATGGATTTTCTTTATTTAAAAAAAATAAAAGAGAAAAAAAAAAGAAATGCTCAGGTTCTTCAAAGGCTGATTTACACGACTTTGCCGACAGGACGATGCCAGGGCCATGGGTGACTGGAACGGCTCTGTGGACCAAAGTTGCAGGCGGCAGCAGCCATGCCATGCCAGCCGCCCCCCAAGCCAGGCACACGTCAGTGTCACCTTCCGACCAGGTCTCTGGCAGCCGGCGTGTTCTCGTCAGCCGGGATGTACCTGGGAGGGCACCTCACCACCTGTCGGCACAATAAAAAAAAACGAACGGATCACTCATCAGTGGCACTGTCGGGATCTGTCGAAGTCTGCTGTTGCTTCGTTAAAAACCATCCCTCCATTACCTGTACACACTCCATCCCTCCATTACATGGACACACCATCCCTCCATTACGTGAACACATCATCCGTCTCTTACTGTATACACACTGTCGCTACATTACCTGTACGCAATATCTCTCCATCACCTGTACACACACCAGCCCTCCATTACCTGTACACACCATCCCTCCATTACACCACACCCCTCCATTACCTGTACACACACCCTCCATTACCTGTACACACACCATCCCTCCATTACCTGTACACACACCAGCCCTCCATTACCTGTACACACCTGTACACAGCATCCCTCCATTACCTGTACACATCCCTCCATTACCTGTACACACACAGCCCCTCCATTACCTGTACCACCCATGTTACACACACACCATCCCTCCATTACCTGTACACACACCATCCCTCCATTACCTGTACACACACCATCGCTCCATTACCTGTACATACCATCGCTCCATTACCTGTGCACATCATCCCTCCCATTACCTGTACACACACACCATCGCTGCATTACCTGCTTGCAGTATCCGAACAGGTCGAACATGAAGTAGCAGGGCTGCGGCACATTGAAGGCCACCGTCTCCATCTGCCTGCCGTTGATGTACAGCCTCAGCCTGCGCTGCCCGTCCAGCAACAGCCCCACCCTGGAGGCCTTCGGCAGCTGAAGAAGTTCTGGCATGCTCCGTTTGACCTGACACAGACAGACACGGCTGATAGTGACGTCGCCAGGTCGTCAGGTGGACTCTGTGTCGTACAGCTCGCGCTGCCATCCAAACGCAGCCACACTCGAACAGAAAACATCCAATTTCAGCTCCCACTGAGGTAACAACAACAACAACAACAAATACAGACCCATAACACCAAACTTACGTGCTTCCAGCAACAGCCATTCGCCCAGCGTAAATTCGGGCACAGAGTATACAGAACAAGCAAGTAAACGCCCTCAAAAAAAAAAAAAATAAATAAATAAAAAAAGATGTTCCAAGCTTGCCAGTGTACACGATTGTATATTATAAAAAACTGTACACAGTATCAACCGACAACATGACCACTGATCAAGTTCGCACAAGGTACATTTTTCCTGGTCCTCCATGCTGTCAAACAGAACTCACAGCGGGACAGAAACAAGCACACGTCATTTCGGTACGGTGGAACAGGCAGAGTGGGGCAGGAGGTTGGGGGTGGGGGGTGGGGGGGGGGGGGGGATCGCAAATCTTCATCTTCTTCTCTTGAAAACTCCGAGGACAGTCATCAGTGTCCACACCACTTTCGTCGAACATTTCACCAGATTCCTCCAATTCTTTCCGTGGTGCGCCATAGCTGGGGTCTCTGTGAACATTTTCTGTGTTAATTCTCTGCTGATATCAGTCATTTTAGGGTTTTTTTTCCCTTGTTCCTTGTTCTTTTTATTGTTGTTGTTGTTGTTGTTGTTGTTGTGTGTGTGTGTGTGTGTGTGTGTGTTTTAATCGCCTCCTTTAACAGCTAACTGTGTAAACGAAGATGGCCGACAGATTTTGTCGTCTCGTATGACTGAGTTTACATGTGCGTTTTCTTTCACACCTGTATCAGAGGCAGTAAGCTCAACCTGTCCCCCCCCCCCCCCCCCTGGCAAAACAAACCTTTAAAAAGAAGTAAGAAACATCTCTGTTCTTTTTTCGATTCCCATGTCAAACATGAACGGCAGGCAAATGAGCCTAGGATATTAAATTTTCGAGCCAGGCCCTTTTGATCTGGGAAGACTAAGTGAGGCAGATATTTTGGTCTGTCTTTCAGCGAGGCAGATCTTTTGCCCCTTTCAGTGAGGCAGATATTTTGGCCTATTTCAGTGAGGCAGATATTTTGAGCCTGCTTCAGTGAGGCAGATATTTTGCCTGCTTCAGTGAGGCAGATATTTTGGCCTATTTCAGTGAGGCAGACATTTTGCCTGCTTCAGTGAGGCAGATATTTTGCCTGCTTCAGTGAGGCAGATATTTTGCCTGCTTCAGTGAGGCAGATATTTTGGCCGGTTTCAGTGAGGCAGATATTTTGGCCTGTTTCAGTGAGGCAGATATTTTGTCTGTCCCTTTCAGTGAGGCAGATATTTTGCCCCTTTCAGTGAGGCAGATATTTTGCCCCTTTCAGTGAGGCAGATATTTTGCCTGCTTCAGTGAGGCAGATATTTTGGCCTGTTTCAGTGAGGCAGACATCTTGGCCTGTTTCAGTGAGGCAGATATTTTGGCCTGTTTCAGGGGGCAGATATTTTAGCCTGTTTCAGTGAGGCAGATATTTTGGCCAGTTTTCAGCGAGGCAGATATTTTGGCCTGTTTTCAGTGAGGCAGATATTTTGGCCTGTGTTTCAGTGAGGCAGATATTTTGGTCTGTCTTTCAGTAAGGCAGACATCTTGGCCTGTTTCAGTGAGTCAGATATTTTGGCCCTGTGTTTCAGTGAGGCAGATCTTTTGGCCTGTTTCAGTGGGGCAGATATTTTGGCCTGTTTCAGTGAGGCAGATATTTTGGCCTGTTTCAATGAGGCTAATATATTTTGACCTGTGTTTCGGTGAGGCAGATATTTTGGCTTGTGTCTCAGTGAGACTGATATTTTGGCCTACTTCAGTGAGGCAGATATTTTGGCCTACTTCAGTGAGGCAGATATTTTGGCCTACTTCAGTGAGGCAGATTTTTGGCGCGTGTTTCAGTGAGGCAGATATTTTGGCCTGTGTTTCAGTGTAAGTTACGTGACACACCGCATTCTGCTTTTCTGTGAGCTCACCCTGAGCGAACGTGAAATGGTAGGGAGGAGAGTGACAATGTAGAGGAGTTGTCTACTACCTGTCAGGGGACATTACTACTTTTTTTGGTGCGCGTGGGAAATAAAAAGTGGCTGAACATCATTCGAAAAGATTTCCTTTTTGACCTCTCACCCGTAGAGACAACATTTATCCTAAGAGCATCGACGATAACAAAGTGAATTTGACCACAGGATTACACACCCGAAAATTCGAAGATGCAATGGGTTTCAAAAGGAAATAAGTTTACTAGAAGAAACGGACGGACTGCTTAAACTTTGTGACTTTTTTTTAATTGCTTTCTTTTTAATTGATTAAAACTAATGTGTATACCAAGCTAAACGATTCACCGAATTCTGTTATAAGCTTAAATCTCGCGACTGCCAGAAAAAATCGTACGTATTCGTTCATCGTGTGAGACAGCGACAAAGAAAAGCAGGAACAAAGTCGCCTTGTCGCGCTTGATCGAGAGAGTCTTGCCGAAGAGATTGAAGAAGAAGGCGGGAACATGACCATCGGTAAAAAAATGTAGAAGAGAGAGAGAGAGAGAGAGAGAGAGAGAGAGAGAATCGACAGGCCTATGTCACTATGCTTCCACACCAATCGCCGTCGTCGGAGTCCAGCTCGCTCAGGCAGCCCGCGCACGAAGGTGATACTTACCGAATTGAGACAGTTAGCGGACTCGCCACACTATGCAGAAGCAGCCAGCCACAAGCAAGACGCGCTGTTAGCGCATTCCCATACCTGAACTTTCACCTTGTTTCACGCGCGCGCGCACTCTGCGCAAATGCACACAGTCAAACGAAGAAACTGAAGTCATAGTGAGGTTAACAGAATGAACTAAGGCAGCGGTCAGACATTAAGACAACAGTGCCCTAATGCCAACACAGAAACCTGCCCATAACCTAAAGTGGTCTGCCCAGCTGAGATACGTGTACCACTATCGATCGTCGCTCTACGGGAGAAGCCTACTCATAATGTCGTTTCAGAGACGCTCACACTTTGTTTAAACATGTTTCTTTTTTTTCCATATTCAGCCGATCTTACGTTGTTGCAGGTGCTTGTGGGTGATTCAATCTTCTTCAATTCTTGGCATGTTTGAATTGATCAAAACTCTTGTGTGGCCGATTATTTGCTGAATCGACGTCAGTTAGTCGCCATTTCGGAAAGGGTTTGCATGGGTTGATTACTCCTGATCCTGGAAAAAGCGGTGTTGATTGGACAGTTGCAAGCAATCTTGGTAAGGGAGATAACCTGAACAGAACACTGCTCTAATCTGCCAACCAACCGCTCGCAAAGTAGCGGACAGATTCGACCAGTTCTTGAAACCGTGTTGCTCAGCCCGTCAAGCCCCGAAACTTGCTACGTCTGCCAGGCCTCTTTTTTTTTTTTCGCGTACGCAGGCTAATACTCCTGCAGACATTCCCTGTACAGGCAGGCAAGGATTAATCCCACTCTCTGTATAGGCAGGCAAGGATTAATCCCACTCCCTGTATAGGCAGGCAAGGATTAATCCCATCTACCCAACAAAGGGAGTGGAGTTTTGTGTGTATGACCGTTTTTTTTTTTTTTTTATTTCCGCAATTAAGGCAACCATACTCCAACTTCGGGGAGGGTGTATGCTACGTGTGACGTGTCATCCATACCAACGGCCAAACTGGCCTTCTCTTCCGAAAGCTGGTGATGGGATTGACGTGTGTGCAAGATGTTATGCGTGCGTTCACACACGAAACCTCGCTTATAGTCTCATTCGAAGGACTGTATGGGAAATGGAGTCAGAACCAATGTTAACTCCGAGGGAAAAAAAATCCCCCTGTACCGAAACGGCCCGGCGGAGATTCGAACCCGCAACCCCAAGATTACGAGTCCGGCGCTCTACCACTAGGCTATTCCGCCCCCCTCTGCCAGGCTTCATTAGGGTACTAATCACTTCCGGGCGAGGAGAGACCTGTTCAAATAACTGGGCTGCCCTCTCAAGTAATCTACGTGTGCTGGTTTCTTATCACCTGCTGTTCAGTGAAGTCAGCCTACGGCCTGCGTGTAGCTTTCGTCCATATAAAAACCACTATGCATACTTCACTTCAGTTCAGCCCATCAGTGAAGTGCGGCGAACCCACAACCATCCCGTGAACATCGGGCAGACGCAGAGCCAATCAGATCAACCGGAAGTGGTGAGTGCCTTCAGTATGCGGCAACGAGACCCCCACCTAGCGGAAGACAAAGACACCGATCCTGTTCCCTCTACAGCTCTACAGCTCCGGCAGCGGCTGGTGACCTCACCTGGACGCCCTCTATCCAGACTCCCCAAGGCGTGACGGAGATGAAGCGCAGGTCCGAGCAGTTGCAGGTGTAGGGCAGCACGTGCTGGGTGTGGAAGCCGTAGGTCAGTAAGGTCCCCTTGTCGGAGCGGCGGCGGCTGCTGACCTCGTGCAGTACCACCTGCCAACGTGGGCAGGTCACCTTGTCGGAGGGGCGGACTGACCGACACCAGTCGTTGTTAGTGTGGGACAGACTTCACACCACGTGGGCAAACACACACACACAGACTGACACCATGCACACACCGACACCACACGCTGGATTGTTAGCGCATGTGGGACACACACTTCACACACACGCTCGCACGCGCAACACACACACACACACACACACACACACACACACACACACACACACACACACACACACACACACACACCACACGCACACGCACGCGCGCGCGCACACCTATCAAGTTTAATTTGTAATTTGACCCTGTTAGGGGATGGAGGATAAAACAAAATCACTTTTAACAAACATCAGATGAATAAAAATGAAAAAAAGTTGAACACTTTATAAACAGATCTACTCAATGTCTGTGGAGGAATTGTGGAATATGGAAGTCATTTCTGTCAGACACACACACACACACACACACACACACACCACGCACGCATGTACACACTCACGCACGTGGTATATTAAAGAATGCATGCGTGTCATAAATTTTTTTTCACTACAAACAACAAGACCTTCCCAGTCTTCCGCCTGCCCGGACAAAAAGGTGCAAAAACTGATCAACGTTCGACGACTCACGGAGCGAACAACGGGCCGTGAATCGGTCAGCCTTACCAGTTACAGTATTGGCTCCTTGCTCTCTCTCTCTCTCTCTCTCTCTTACCTCTGCCCCCCACCCCCCTCCCTCTCCCTGTCTGTCTATCTCTCCTAGCCTTTGCCCCTCCTTCATCTTTCTCTCTCTCACTCTCTTTCCATACCTCATCTTTCTCTCTCTCTCTCCTCTACCCATTTTTTTCCTCCTCCCTCCTCTGTACGTCTGTCTCTTTCTCTCCCTCACCCCTGCCTTCCTCCCTCCCCCTCTCCGTTTCACTCTCTCTCTCCCACCCTTTCCCCCCCCCCCCCCCGCCTCTCTCTCTCTCTTTCCCCGCCCGTCCTCCCCCCCCCCCCCCTTTTCTTCCATCCTTCCCACCCCAACCCCAACCTGTCACTCCGATCTCGTGTATGACCTCAACAAAAAAAATCACTACTTGATTTTCGGTTGTTTTTTTGTTTGTTTTTTTTTTTTTTTTTTTTGCTTATTGCTTTCCGTTCAATAAGTGCCCCAAGGACGCAAGCCCAGGCCCACCCGTGCGTACCTCGTACAGAAAGTCCCGCTGCATGGGGTCCTCAGAGAGCACGATGCCATTGCCGGTGCCGTTGTCCGTTCTGCTGGCCATCTTCCTCTCCTGGAGCAGTTGGACTTTGGTCCCGTGGTTCATATCAAACCGGAACCCAGGGTACTGCTGCAAACCCCACATGGCAACACGCTTAGGACACATGACAACGCGCTTAGGGACGCATGGCAACACGCTAGGACACATGGCAACACGCTTACGACACACGGCAACACGCTTAGGACACACGGCAACACGCTTAGGACACATGACAACACGCTTACGACACACGGCAACACGCTTAGGACACCATGGAAAACGGTTAGGACGATTGACAATTGGCTTAAGACACACGGTGTGTGTGCTGTGTGTGGGGGGGGGGGGGGGGGGGGGGGGGCGCTAAGCGGAAGATGGATAGAGAGAGAGCTTACGACACAAGGTAAGGTACGTTGCTTACGGCCTAGCCGACTGCAAACGGCCATATCAGGGCTATCACGCGTTGATGTCAACCCACAAGTCATTCATTCACAGAGCCCTTTAAAACACACACTTCTAACACACCCGAAATATTGTTCAAAACGCTTATCCTTCTACTGTAAAACACGCTCAGGATCAGATGAGAATCGTTCATCTCTTTCAGAAATTCAGGGATCACACGGTCAAATGGAACATCTCTGGAGGAGAGAGAGAGGAGAGAGAGAGAGGAGAGGGAGAGAGAGAGAGAGAGAGAGGAGAGAGGGGAGAGAGGAGAGAGAGAGAGAGAGAGAGAGAGAGAGAGAGAGAGGGGGGGGGGGCCAGGTGATACAATGTTGCTGGGAAACGACTGCAAAGCGATAAATCAGGGAGGGAAGAGAGCGTTGTTTCAACCCACAAGTCATTCATTCACAGAGCCCTTTAAAACTACGTTTCTAACATGGAAGATATTGTTAAAAGATATCCTTCTACTGTAAAATCTCACATCAGATGAGAAAGTTCATCTCTTTCAGAAATTCAAAGATCACATCAAATGGAAATTAAAACTGGAGAAGAGAAATGGTGGAGAGAGAGGGGAGGGGGGAGAGGAGGGAGAGAGAGAGAGAGAGACAGAGAGAGAGAGAGAGAGAGAGAGAGAGAGAGGGGAGAGAGAGAGAGGTAGAGAGGGGAAAGAGGGAAACTTTGGAGCGATAAAAAGGTGAGGGAGAGAGAGAAGAGTTTCAAAAAAAGTCTAAAGGAGGAGAAATCTAGGATAGAATGACGGGGCGGAGGGGAGGGGGGGGGGGGGGTGGACAGGCAGGGGGGGGGGGGGGGGGTAGGATGGGAGAGAAAAGAGAGAAGGAAAGAAAAGAAAACACAAACAATTAAAAACTGTAAAAAGGAAATGGGGAGGGAGGGGGGGGGGGAGGAGCAAGAAAGAGACAAAAATTCAAAAGAAGGGAGAGAGAGAGAGAGAGATGAGAGAGAGAAGAGAGAGGGAGGGGGGGAGGGGGGGGGGGGGGGGGAAAAGAAAGGTTTAAGAGGCGGAGGGACGAAGGGAGAAAGAGAGAGAGAGAGAGCGGAGAGAGGGAGGAGAGAGGAAGAGAGGAGAGAGAGAGAGACAGAGACATGAGAGAGAGACAGACAGAGAGAGAGAGACAGAGAGAGAGAAGGGGCGGGGGACACCGTTAAACATATGTTTAATCAATGTGTAAAGCAATAATGTAACAGGGTTTTTTTTTTTTTTCAAATGTCAGTTTTATACTGTTCCAGATAGTGGCTGGAGGCGCAGATCACCAACTTACGGTCTGTATATCACTCCGTGCCATCGTCACGCAGACTGAACAAATCTGATCTTCTCATTGCTGATAGTTCTGCCAAGTGGCATTTTAATCAGTATTTAACATTCTCAGGAAAAAAAAGCCAGTTCTAAAGTCTACCAAACACGCTTATAGGGATGCGTGCACACAGCTACTCTCTCTCCCTCCTCCCCCCCACCCTCCCCTCTCACACACACACACACACACACGTGCTCGTGCGTGCGTGCGTGCGTGCGTGTGTGTGTGTGTGCGTGCGTGCGTGCGTGCGTGTGTTTGTACACGCGCATGCTCAAGCGTAAAAACGCTGAAACACGGTGGATACAAAGACTCAGTTTGCTATACACGTTACTGATACCAATCAAATCAAGGTTTTAAAAAAAACTGCGTAAAACACGAACAAGAACGCCTTACTGATAAACACACACACACAACACACACACACACACACACACACACACACACACAAACATTAGAGCAGAATTATCAGCGAGACCAGTACTAATAGTAGCAGTAGCAATAGTAGAAGTTGTAGCAGCACCACCACCACCATCGCCACTTTCACCACCACCACCACTACCTTCACCACCATCATCACCAGCAGAAGTGACAGTAACAGGAGGCTGGCAGCAGTTCTAGCATCACTACAAGTAGAAGTGTAACAGCACCATCACCACGACCACCACACCACCGCTGAAAGAAAACAGCAAGAGCGCCGCCGCCAACAGAAAGTATTAACAGCAGAAGTTTTTTCACCGTAGTTTCCGTTTTTAGTTTCAAGGCATCACCCAAGTGCCGACTAGTTCCAAGATACACGACGTCGCATCTCTAACCTATTAAAAATCATTCAGTGCGCAGGGATTACAGTTCACCAGAACAGGCTGTCAACCGCTCTGGAACCTTGACGACTTCTTACCCTTATATGCAGACACATATTTCCACTCATTTCTACCTCTGAGACTTGGAAACCGAACTTTTTTTTTTCTTTTCTTTCCTTCTTTCTTTCTTTCTGCGTACGCAGGCTGATACTCCTGCGGACACTGCCTGTATAGACAGGCAGTGGAGGTTTGTGTGTATGACCGTTTTTTTTTTTTTTAATCCCGCCATTAAGGCAGCCATACTCCATCTTCGGGGAAGATGCACGCTATGTGTAACGTGTCATCCATACCAACGACCAAACTGGCCTTCTCTTCCGAAAGTTGGTGATGGGAGTTGACGTGTTTACAAGATGTTGCGCGTGCGTTCACACACGGAACCTCGGTTTATAGTCTCTTTCGAAGGACCGTATGGGGAATAGAGTCAGAACCAATGTTAATTCCGAGGGGAAAATCCCTCTGTCGCCAGATTCGAACCCGAAACCTAGGAGCACGAGTCCGGCACTCTATGAACTGAGCTATTCTGACCCCCCCCCCCCCCCCCCCCCATCCCCCCCCCCCCCCCCCCCCCCCCCGCACAATTTTTGAACCAGCAACCGACCACAACTCACAACCCCGGAAGTGAAATTTCATCGGAGGGTTAGGACGCACGTGGGTCAATTCTGTAAGAGGCGCCGTTTTCTGGGGGGGGGGGGGGGGGGGCTCCAAACGGCGCCACAAGTTTCCTGCTTGATAGTTTGAGAAAATTCCCTCCACATTTTCCTACAACTACAAATTGATTTTCCCGGAATCCACAAGACACTACGGGTCGTGTGGTCCACGGAACGCCGATTTTTCTGTTCGGGTATGTGGGCAAACCGTACTGGTTGACACCTGTGGATGATTTGAGTGAATAAATAACAAAGAAAACAGATCATTGTGGGGTAAGTGATTTATGAACGAAGCGTTCATTACTGACCCACGCATCAGCCCAACGTGCTGGTCAGGCAAAGCCGTCATGGTCGACGTAGCGTTCGTGCGTGCGCACTAACGTGCGTGTATGTGTGTGTGTGTGTGTGTGTGTGTGTGTGTGTGTGTGTGTGTGTGTGTGCGTGCGCGTGTGTGTACAAGCAAGTTTGTATATGCATACATGCAAGCATGCCTATTTCTGTATACGTGTGTGCGTATGTACACACGTTCTCGTCATATGTGCGCCTGCGTGTGTGTGTGCGTAGAGTGTTTGCTTGTGTACGCTCGTGTACATGTACGCTTGCACTGATGCGTGCACGCCAACACATACGCAAGTGTGAGACGGCACACGTATAGGCATGATCATGCGAGGAATTGCAGTCAACGAAAGCCTGCCGGTTCATTGTGAAGGGCGGTAGTAACAGTGCCAGAGGGGGCTAGTGGTGATCGCGGCGTTGCTGATTTCCTAGCGTTCTGACAGTGGCATGAGATGCCCCGAGGAACTGACGTCAGTATCGTTTTTCGGCAGGATGATACCCAGCTGCCCCGACAGCAGACAGGGTGACGTGGCAGTCTCCTCCGTCCCGTCACACGTCACGGTCCTCGTAGGCACCGACCTCCGGCTGTACATCCCATTTCTGCAACACACCACCACGATTTGGAAATCCCAGTTCACACTGTGTTGCAATGCATTGTTTGCACTGCTGGGCCTTCTTCTAGCATTACCCGTCCTTCCCTCCCCCCTCCTAACCTGTCCCCCCTACCCCACCTCACCCATTCCATCCCCCCCCCACCCCCCACTTCCTTCGCCCCTCCGCGCCTCCAAAGGGGCGTAACTCCAACGGGTTTCACTCCAGCTCCGTGTGCACAGCCACACTCAGACGAGTCTTGTCACAGTGCTACCATCGGCAGCCCACAAGGAGCAATCATTATAAAGTGTTCCTAAGACAACCCACCAAAGGAGACAATGCGCCGTTACTCAGGCCACTTCCGAGATCTTCAATGGTGCCCGTTCAGATCCAGCATTTCTGCTAGACACCACGTATTAAATTTATTTTAAAAAAAAAAATGTGCTGATGACACTGGTGGCTTAGTCACGGAGCCAGTAAAATGAGCGTCTGCATGCAGAAGGGGGGGGGGGGGGGGGGGGGGGGGGGGGGTGCGGAGCGGAGTCCATCCAACAACCGTACTCATACATTTGGCGATGCAGACGGCTTTGTCACGATCTCACCCTGGGCATGGGGGTGGAGACAAGCTACCATCAGAGCAGAACATGAAGGGCCATAACTCAGAGGGAAAAAAAAAAAAAAAAAAACGTATTCAATCAAGAATGCTAATTGTGAGCGTAGCCTGTTCATCCCTTCGTCATGTCTTTTTTTTCTTTCTTTCTTTTTTTTTTCTCTTTTTTTTAGTCAATGAGGGTGAAGGTAGTGAACATGATGCTGTAGATCTCTCTCTCTCGCTCGCTCTCTCTTTTTTTTTTTTTTTTTTTTTTTTTTGCTTTTCTCTAATTCTTTTTTTTTTTTTTTACCCTACCTGCACCCCTACCCCGGTTTTGACACGACAACCTATCCAATCTTTCTGGACCAAACTGACTAAACGCTTACTAGTGCTCTCTCTCTCTCTCTCTCTCTCTCTCTCTCTCTCTCTCTCTCTCTCTCATTTTTTTTTTTCTCGGTGCTGCCTCCGCTGCTGCGTAACACAGCTCTCGCAAGCTGAGCGCCGAAATTAGTATCGTCATGATCCTATGGTTGCGAGTTCGAGCT
This sequence comes from Conus betulinus, assembly GCA_016801955.1. Taxonomy (NCBI): domain Eukaryota; kingdom Metazoa; phylum Mollusca; class Gastropoda; order Neogastropoda; family Conidae; genus Conus; species Conus betulinus. The sequence continues at coordinate 274,776 of JADBJO010000723.1, read as the reverse complement.
TCCGCCGGCCTGTTGCAGTACGGGCGGGGGTGGGGGTGGGGCTGCGGGTGGGGAGAGGGGGTGGGGGTGGAGCTGGCGGGTGGGGAGAGGGGCTTCCCCCCTCGGAGATAACGTAAGCTCCGACCACGTTTTCCCAAAAGTCTTCGACCAAGACTATGACGCAGCGAGAGTCTGTGATGTGAATGCTCACATAAAGATCTCGCGCGCACGTACATTCCCATCAGCAACTTCTCAGAAGACAGGGCTAGTTTGGACGCTGGCCTAGAAAACGCGTTTTAGCCGCAGCATGCATTCGCTGTGGTGAAAAATCGTGGGAACGAATTCAAAAACGGAGTGGCTGGTGCTCGACTTCATGACATGGGAACGAAGGATTAGCGCGCCGGCAGACATACGATAGGTGCTACACTAACAAATGCTCTCAAGATACAGTGGTAGTAGTAGTAGTAGTAGTAGTAGTAGTAGTAGTATGATAACAACAATAATCATGATAATAATAATAACAATAATAGCAATAATAACAATGATAATGATAATAATAGTAATGTCTATGCTTGTGCTCCTTGCTAGTTATTGCAAATGTCTTATTATATCCTCGTTCCATGGACGTCCGACCACCATGACAAAGATGGTTGTTCCACCTGTATCTGTTGATATGTTTGTTTATCTGCCAATAAGAGGACGCAGGAAAAGCCCACTACCCTGACGTTAATTTAACACACAAAAAAAACCCAGACAAACAAAAAAAAAAACAAACAAACAAAAAAAAAATAGTGGAAGAATAGGCTGTGACCCAAGGATGATTCATTAATTCTACACCGTTCTGCGCTGCACTGCACTGCACTACACCGCGCTACACTACACTGCACTACACTACACTGCACTACACTACGCCGCACTACACTATACTGCACTACACTACACTACACTGCACTACACTACACTACGCCGCACTACACTACGCCGCACTGCACTACACTACACTACACTACACTACACTGCACTACACTATACTGCACTGCACTGCACCGGCCACTACTCTGCACTACACTATACTGCACTACACTGCACTACACTACACCGCACTACACTACAGTGCACTGCACTACACTGCAATATACTACACTACACTATCCTGCCTGCATATCTCTATCCTGTCCTACCCTTCCCGATACCACACACCACATTACACACTGCACTACACTACACTGCACTGCACTGCACTGCACTACACTACACTACACTACACTACTACACTACACTACCCAAGATTACATCACAAAAGACAACCCAGCTCTGCGTACCTGGCTCGATGTATTAGGCGTATCCTCTTGTACTGAGAGCGGGCTCTGTGGAGTTCCCCTCTCTCCAGCGTGTCCATGGGTAGTAGTACCATCGCCTTGCGTTTGCATAGTCAACAGACGGAATAGTTCTTCCCTCTGTGCTCTATCATCACGCTGCTCTCTTTGTTCAGTGTGTCCATGGACTCCTTCATCATGTTGTATCAGGGATGGTTTGTGTGGACTTCCTCTTTGTCCCGCGTTTCCGTGGATTGTATTGTCATGTTGCAGCGTGGACGGGTTGTGTGGACTTCCTCTTTGTTCTGTGTTTCCATGGATTATACCTTCGTGTTGCTCTCTTTGTCCAGTGTTTCCACGTATTGTATCGTCGTGTTGTAGTGTGGACGGATTATGTGGACTCCCTCTTTGTTCTGTGTTTCCATGGATTGTATCGACGTGTTGATGTGTAGACGGATTGTGTGGACTCCCTCTTTGTTCTACGTTTCCATGGATTATACCATCAGACTGCATTGAAGACGGACTGTCTGGGATTCCCATCTGTTCTACGTAGATTATACCACCAGACTGCTGTGAAGACGGACTGTCTGGGATTCCCATCTGTTCTACGTTTCCATGGATTACACCACCAGACTGCTGTGAAGACGGACTGTCTGGGATTCCCATCTGGTCTACGTAGATTACACCACCAGACTGCAGTGAAGACGGACTGTGTGGAATTCCGTGGAACATACCATAGTGTTGTATTGTAGACGGGTTGTGTACAGTTCCTCTTTGATCTGTGTTTCCACTGATCTTATCACCGTGTTGAACTGGAAACGTATTGTGGGGAGTTACCCTTTGTCCCGTGTTTTCATGAGTCGTCATGGTGACTACTCCATCACTCGGTGACATACTTGTATCCTGCACAGCAAGCACACACACACACACACACACACACACACACACACACACACACACACACACACACACACGCATGCGCATTAATACACACAGTAACACATACACACTTCAACTTGAAGAAAGAAGAACAAAACTATGTTTGGAAAAAAAAAAAGATGACTGTCAAGCTGGTGGAGTTAGTTGTAAATAGTGGGGATGATGTAGACAATGGCATTGATAATGATGCCAACAACGACAAGGACAACGGTGATGAAAATAAGAAGATAGACTATGATCAGGTTGGTTGTTGGTGACTGAAAATGACATAACGATGATGAATGATAATCACGCTGATAATGCCTTTGAAACCCGCGACAATAGTGATGATGATGATGCTGACAATGATGATGAAAAGAATGGTGACGATGACGGGAATAGGCATGGTCTCTGAACAAACAACTCATTGAACATATTATAGAAAGTGAAGGTCCGGAATTGTTTTTCTCCCGTGAACTTTCACCGCGGAAGAATGGGCAACTTGCATCAGTTGAAGAAGATGGACCAAATTTAACAGACTAACTTTTCTCCCGCTTCATGGGAAAGTGTGGCTGCACGCCCAAAATTAATGCGCCAAGGCCTTGCTCATGGGGTCGAGTATCTATACTAATTATAGACCAGCGCAATTAGATTGCTTTGAGAGTAAGTAAAGAAAAAATGGCTGTTCTTTCTGATTTAAAAATGTGTTTCATTCTGAAAAGATTCTCAATGTTATAACTGATAAATGGCTCAGAATAAATTACGCAAGATTCAGGTTGAGAACTTTAGGTTTCATTACAAACAAAAGATGGTTTGAGTGTGAAACATCCACAGAATCACCTCGTCCTGCATGAAGACACATTTTTGACGACGAAGAACACTTTCTGTTCCATGTACTGCTCATAATGAAGTGCGGACAAATTGTTCATTTTTCCAGTTAGATACAGCGAAAAGACAAGATGCTGCTGTCATGTTATTATCAGATGATGAACTTGCAATTAAATCAGTTGCGAAATTCATCGCGGAAGCACTGAAAATTAAACAGATGAAGAATAGTCAAATTTAAGATAATGCATTATAAGAGATTCATGAATGAATGATATCATTCACTGCATGTGGAAGAGATCAGTAAGATACAATGTCATCATTTGATTGAGTCAGCCTAACGATTTCTGTTTAGTTCTTCTCTCTCTCTCTCTCTCTCTCTCTCTCTCTTTCTTTTGGTAACCTTGCTGTATCAAACACGTATGTGAGGACACACGGAAATGTTACGATGTCATACACACTAGAATAAACGTGTACTATTTGTTGGCAAGGAAAGGAAGTGGTAAGTGTTACCGTTCTGTTACTTCCACCCTACCTTGTCAAAAGACCCTCTTTGGTATGACAATAAAATATCACAGTGTCAAAGTGTCTCTCTATCTCTCTTCTTTTTTTTTTTTTTTTTTTTTTTTTTCTTTTCCGTTGTTGTATATTCTCTAATTCTTTTCCACCATCTACCTGCACCCTTGCCCGGGCTTTCCTAGTTCACTTGCAGAGCTGACACGACATTTTGCCTGTCCGATCCTTCAGACCCAGAGTGACAAAACGCCTACTACTAATGCTCTTCTGGGTTTTTTTGTTGTTTGTTGTTGTTGTTGTTGTTGGTTTTTTTTTGTTTTGTTTTTTGTCGTTGTTTTGTTTGTTTTGCTTTTCTTTCTATTTTTGTTCTCAGACTCGGTGCTGCCGCCGCCGCTGCTGCGTGACTCGGTTGCTCTCGCAAGCTGAGCGCCGAAATTGTTATCCTCGTGATCCTACGGTTGCAAGTTCCAACTTCCACCGGGCTGTTGCAGTAAAGGAGGGGGGTGGGGTGAGGGTGTGAGCAGGTGTTGCAATACGACGAACTTTCCACCGGGCTGTTGGAGTACAGGTGGTGGGGGTTCCCCTCAAAGATGACGTTAGTTTTATTTTTTGTGAACCTGGTGATCCTGTGATACTACATTACACTGCGCTGCGCTGCACTACACTACACCGCACTACACTACACTGCACGACACTGCACTGTACAACACCACACTACACTGCACGACACTACACTGCACTACACGACACTACACTGTACAACATTACACTGCACTGTACAACATTACACTGCACTGTCCGACACTGCACTGCACTGTACAACACTAGACTGCACTGTACAACACTACACTGCACTGTGCGACACTACACTGCACTGTACAACACTAGACTGCACTGTACAACACTACACTGCACTGTACAACACTACACTGCACTGTACAACACTACACTGCACTGTACGACACTACGCTACACTGTACAACACTACGCTGCACTGTACACACTACACTGCACTGCACTGCTGAACAGAACTACACTACACTGCACGACACTACACTGTACAACACTACGCTGCACTGTACAACACACTACACTGCACTGCACTGCACTGCTGAACAGAACTACACTACACTGCACGACACTACACTGCACTGTACAACACTACACTGCACTGTACAACGCTACGCTGCACTGTACAACACTACGCTGCACTGTACAACACTAATCTGCACTGTACACCACTACACTGCACTGCACTGCTGAACAGAACTACACTACACACTACATGACACTACACTGCACTGTACAACACTACGCTGCACTGCACAACACTACGCTGCACTGCACTGCTGAACAGAACTACTCTACACTGCACGACACTACGTTGCACTGTACAACACTACGCTGCACTGTGCAACACTACACTGCACTGTACAACACTACACTGCACTGTACAACACTACACTGCACTGCACTGCTGAACAGAACTACACTACAGTGCTCTACACTACACTGCACTGGACTGCATTGCGCTACACTACACTACACTACACTGCACAGCATTGCACTACACTACACTACACTACACTGCACTACACTACACTGCACTACACTACAGTACACTGCACTGCACTGCTGAACAGAACTACACTACACTACACTCACTGCACTACACCACACTCACTGCACTACACTGCTGAACAGCACTACACTGCTCCACATAATCCTGCCCTGCCCATCTCTTCCCTGCCCTACACTGCACTATCCTATCCTACCCTCCACTACATCACACTGCCCTACCCTACACCACCCTACTCTACACTACCCTATCCTGCCCACCCCTACGCTACACAACACTACATGACAAGACAATACAGCTCTGCGTACCTTGCTCGATGTATTAGGCGTAGCCTTTTCTAGTGAAGACAGCCTGCGTGGAGTTCCCTCTCTCCAGTGTTTTGCGAGGGTAGTGGTACCACCGCCTGATCTACTCAACAAATACCGTACAATTCTGTGTTGTGCGTGTCCATCGATTATACCATCAGGTTGCTCTTTTTGCTCAGTGTTTCCATGGATGTTATCGTCATGATGTTTTGTGGACGGATTGTGTGGATGTCCTCTCTTTGTCCTGTGTTTCCATGGATTATATCGTCATGTTGTAGCGTGGACGAAGTGTGTGGACTTCCTCTTTGTCCTGCGTTTCCAAGGACTGTATCATGGTGTAGTGTGGACGGATTGTGTGGACTTCCTCTTTGTCCTGCGTTTCCATGGATTACATCGTCATGCTGTAGCGTAGACGCATTGTGTGGACTTCGTCTTTGTCCTGTATTTCCGTGGATTGTATTGTCATGTTGTAACGTGGACGGGTTGTGTGGACTTCCTCTCCGTCTTGTGTTTCCCATGGATTATATCCCCATGTTGCTCTCTCTGTCCCAGCGTTTCCATGGATTATATCCTCATGTTGCCGTCTTTGTCCTGTGTTTCCATGGATTATACCACCAGACTGCATTAAGGAAAGACTGTGTGGAATTGCCAATATATGTTCAGTGTTTCCATGGAACAGACTATAGTGTTGTATTGCAGACGGATGTGTACAGTTCCTCTTCCTGCTGCGTTTCCGTGGATCTTATTACCATGTTGTGCTGGAAACGTACTGTGAGGAGTTACCATTTGCCCTGTATTTTCATAAGTCGCCATGGTGACTACTCCATCACTCGGTGACATACTTGTATCCTGCACAGCAAGCACACACACACACACACACACACACGTTCGTATTAATACACATAGTAACACACACACGTTTCAACTACGAAGAAAGAAAAGCAGAATTATGTTTGGAAAAAAAAAAAATGACTGTCAAGGTGGTGGAGTTAGTTGTAAATACTAGTGGGGATGATGAAGACAATGACAATGATAGTGATGGCAAGGACAACTACAACGACGACGACGATGGTGATGAAAATAAGAAGATAGGCTAATGATCATGTTGGTGGTGGTGGTGACTAAAAATGACATCATGATAAATGATAATCAGTCTGTTAATGACTTCTACTGCGACAAGAGTGATGATGACGATGTTGACGATGATGATAATGAAGAGGGTGGTGAAGATGACAGGAATAGGCACGCTCTCTGAATGAACGACTCATTCAACATATACGAAGTGAAGGTCCAAGGATTTTTGCCCCCGTGAACTTTCGCCGTGGAAGAATGACTATATGCATCAGTTTAAGAAGACGGACAAAATTTAACAGACTAACTTTTCTTCCCCTTCATCGGAAAGTGTGGCTGCACACCAAAAATCAATGTGCCAAGGCCTTGCTTACGGAGTGGAGTACATGTACTTATAGACTAACCCAATTAGATTGTTTTGAGATTTTTCATTGTCTGAAACCCTCATTTTCTCTCATACGGCCATCACGGTACAAGCCAGGTGGTTCCAAGCAGACAGACTGAAATCAAAGGAATAGGACTGTTTGGGCACTTCCAGCTGGCGCGAAGATAGGATCGCGGTTGAGTGCAAAGGCCTGAAATGTGACGCCAACAAAGAGGAAGGTCATGTGTTTGAAGATTGTGATTTCATCGGTGAAAATCCCCCCCCCCCCCGCCCCCCACAAGGGAAATAAATGATAGGGAGTTGTTCTTTCGATCAGTTATCAGCTTAACATTAAATGCTGTCTCAATGTTATCGTAGGCCTCAAAACGCGTGCATGGATTACAAAGCGTTTTAGTGCAAAAATCCTAATCATGACGTGTGCACTGTCTTCGACTCCTCATGGAAAGTGACCTCCGTCTCTCTGTCTGCCTCCCCCCCCCCCCCCCCCCCCCCCCCTCTCTCTCTCTCTCTTTCTGGGGTTTGAGCTCGAACGAATCATTAAGAAAGCACTGACTAACCGACTCAAAAAAAAAGTGTACACCCTAAATAAAGTCTTCTTATTGGGGTACTAGGAAAATATAGACCTGTGCTCGTCGTTAACTGTAAAGAGACCATGGTACGGAGGGGCCGTAATGTCGTGTGTGTGTGCGAGCGCGCGCGCGCGCGCACGCATGCGTGCGTACCTCTGTGTGTGTGTGTGTGTGTGTGTGTGTGTGTGTGTGTGTGTGTGTGTGACTGTCTATTATGGTGAGTTACATTGATTAAAGTGAGCGTGCGTGCGTGCGTGCGCGCGTTTACGATGACATTTCAGGTTTGGATTTTCCCACCTTTTTTCGGCACTATAGCACTTTGATTACAGAGACTCACGTTGTGACACACGAATCACACATGCACGAACCGAAAACTGAAAAGACAGTGCGTGGGGGATTTCTGCTGATCGTCGACAGACAGACGTTCCAGACATGCACGCGCACTCTGCAAGCAAAATACCTTTCTAGCCTGTTTGGCGCTCAAGAACTGTCGAGACTCCTCTTGAAGAAAATCGGCAAAATCCTGTATTATATCGGCAGACTTTCTTCGGAGAGTCGTCCTCTGGGGAAAAGGTATGTAAACACACACACACACACACACACACACACACACACAGAGTAATAATTTCAAAGAACAGCGAAAATACAAACAGAAAAACATTACCACTAAAACATAAGTCAAAGCACTGACGTCAAAGCATAAATTTACAGCAATGACGTCAATCAATAACTTTAAGCGCAGATATCAAATCATAGAGCGAAACACTGGTGTTAAAATACAATCTAAAGCATTGATGCCCAAACAGAAGAATTCGAATCACTGTCGTTGAAACGTAATTGAAAAACACTGACATCAAAGCATAAGCCATACTTCAAAACCTTGATGTTGAAGATGAATGCAAAAGATAGCTTTAAAGAGTACATTCAAACTGCGACATAAATGAAGCATAAAAGACAATGCTTTTAAAGACTGACGTCGAATTCGGAACATAAGCAATCATCACATTAAACTAGTTTCGAAAGGATGCGACTGCAAGCGGAAACTGAAACAAACTTACTCCCCCTTAAAAGAAAACAAGATGCCAAGCATGTAAACGTACTCCCAGTTTATCTTGAATACTTGTGAGATATTCCATAAAGAGGAAAACCCGTTTTGGCCCGTTTTATCCGATAGTAACGACTATTCTGGTAAACATCGGCCATCATCTGAGACCCATAATAAACATACCTACAAATTTTCAGAAAGATCGGCCAAGTACTTTCCGAGATATTCTCTAAAGAAGAAAACAGTTATGGGCCGTTGTAGCAGCTAGTAACAGCTATAATGGTTAAAATAACACATCAGGCATCATGCGTGACCCATAATGAACATACCTACAAATTTTCAGAAAGATCGGCCATGTACTTTCTGAGATATTCTATAAAGAAGAAAAACCGTTATGGGCTGTTATAACCTTTAGTAACGGCTATAACGCTAAAATACCACATCGGGCATCACCCGTGACCCATAAAGAACATACCTACAAATTTTCAGAAAGATCGGCCAAGTGTTTTCTGAAATACTCTATAAAGAAGAAAAAGTTATAGGCCGTTATAGCCTTTAGTAACGGCTATAACGGTAAAATACCACATCGGGCATCATCCGTGACCCATGATAAACATGCCTACAAATTTCCAGAAAGATCGGCCAAGTACTTTCTGAGATATTTCATAAAGAAGGAAAACCGTTATGGGCCGTTAGTAACGGCTATAACGGTAAAATAACGCATCGGGCATGATCCGTGACCTACAATGAACATACCTACAAATTTTCAGAAAGATCGGCTCAATAGTTTTGTCTGGAGCGAGTGGAACACATTTTGACCACGGACAGACACACAGACAGCATTTCTTCTCGTTCCTGTTGTAAATACTCCCTGTTCTATAAGAACTGGAAGTACAAAAACACCATTCCGCTGGACGAAATGGATAAACAAGTTTAAAAAAAAAAAAAAAAAAAAAGTGTGTGTGCGCGCGCGCGCGTGTCCTTTTTGTCCGACGAAAGACTAATCTTTCTTTTAGACATTTAAAACAAGCAGCATAATACAGAACAGTGACCGCGGCTACGCCAAAGATTAAATTTTGTGCCCAGATCGAAGAGTTTAGCGACTGTCTGTTTAAGCTTTGTTTTCATTGTTTTGAATGGCATTTGTCCTGCCTGAAACTACATACCCTGTGAGTCGAAGCACGTTGTGGTGTCTGTATGTGTGTGTGTGCGTGCGGTGCGTGCGTGCGTGCGTGTGTGAATTGTTTATTTGTTTATTCGTTTGCGGCGCAGTCATTCTACTTTGCTCCAGTCACATTAACGCCTAAAATAAAAACCATTGCCGCGAAGCAAATTTTGAAACACTCTGTTCACAATGTAATTCAGAAACACTGACGTCAAGGCACTTCAAAACACGGCCGTTATGCAAGACACTGGCTTTCAAGTATACTTTAAAAACAAAAAAAAAACACTAACCTTCAAGTAACAATTGTGAAGAAAAAAAAAGAGAGAATACAGCGCCATTCCTAAATAAAACTAAACTACTGTGGCCTACAATAGCAGATACAGACTATAACGCACAACATGTCACTGCGTTACTATACTGTTCTGCTACTGTACCGTACTGGACGATGCTACAATGCACTACACTGCAGCACCCCACACTGAAGCCACAATGCACCAAAGTCCACCGCACTCCATCGCGGAACACAACACTGTACTGAATACACTGCTCTGCACGGGGTACTGTACAGCAGGCATTTTTTTTTTTTAAATTACAGTTTCATTTTAAGTTTCTGTACATATAATTTCAACGTCTGAAAAATGAAGAGGCAAGGGAACGTCTGAAAAAAATGAAGCAAGGGAAAATATAACTGAACTCTGGAGATAAGAAATGGGGGAGGGGGGGGGGGGGGGGGGGGGTTTCAGAAAAAAAAAAAAGCAACATAAAGAAATTGAAAAACACGTGTACACACACAAAAGAACAACAGGAATAACTGTCAGCCATAGAAAAAAAAATTCACTATACACTGATGGCATCTTTGAGTATAGAGAGGTAACTGTCAATTGATACGCAGTAATTGTGATGACCTAATACTGCAGTGAATTGTACAACACAACACTACATTACATAACACTGAGCTGCATTGCACGACAGAGCCCAGCGCTGCACTGCTCTGTGCCGCACGGCACTTCACTATATTATGGAACAGTCTACATCACTTTGCGCCACATTAATTTAAACCCTCCTACACCACATGACACCACGCTTCACTACTTCTGAGCTGTATCACTTGCTCGACACTGCGTTGAGTAACGACACACTACACCACAGTACCATATTCTACAATACTGTACGCAGCATTGCTCTTGACTACAGCATATCGCTCCACAAAGCAGTGCACTACTCTACACTGCACTGCAGTATAGGCCTACTACACTGCTACTGTTTTATTGAGAAACTTGGCTGAAAATTATTGTCCTAGTCTCCGCATAAGTGGCGCTTGGTATTCATGGTTTATGACTGCGAGTGTCGAAGGCAAACAAACTGAGGACAAACACGGGATCGTCTCGACCTTTGAAAACAGTTGCTGCGCAGAACAGCTTTTGTGTGCGATGTTTTATTTAATTCCTGTATAAAGAAACTGATGAACGAATGACGTCATTGCTTCTTTGTCACTGCGCAGCCAGTTTTAACCGGTACGGGAAAAAGCGAAGCGAATCACTTGGAAGTCGCATTTCAACACTACTGTTTTTCAACATGACTGCGTTCGGAGACTTTATGAGACTCCCTGAACTACGCGAAGAACGGCAGAAACCGAGGAGCAAAGATGGACGGGAGGAACGCCGATCTTGTCGAAAGGTAAGAGAATGAACGCGAGCGATACAGCATTGCATGGAAATATTCAGACTTGTAAGCTAAGCATAACCGGTCAGTGCCTGAGCATCAGTAGTTCTGTGGCGCGTCACTGCACTGCATCACGCCGCACCACACAACAGCGCAGTAGTCTACACCTCACTACAACACGCTGCACTGCACCATATTACACTACAGTCTACTAGACTACACCACACAGCACTACACAACTTCACAGTAGTTCTCTGCACTACACTACACCACACAACACACTGTTCCACACCTTCTGAGCGTGTTCTGTAGACATTCTTCCTTGCGACGGAGGAGAGACTAAAACATGTCTGAACTTGAGACACAAAGGTGAGGTTTTACAAGATCGGTAGTTGCCAGAAACCAAAGATGAAAACGGCGGCGAGAGAAACGAGGGTCGGTGTTCTTTGTCAGACATAAAGGAAGAAACCGACTGGACAATTCAAGAGCGGAGATGACGTATATGTCAAGGCGGACTACTCTAGCAGTTGTGTTGAGGTATAGCAGGTATGGTTAGTTCCCTTGCCTTCGAGATGACCTGCGTTTGTTTCTATTCGTCCATGCACCTGTCTGACTGTATCTTCAAGATCGAAAAGGCTGTGCCAGTCTTGAACAAATGTTGATTTGTATTAGTTCATTTCCGCAGTTGTTGTTGCTGCGAAGATGTGTTCGGTGTGGGGTATATAGGCAAGCCTGGAGCATCCTTTTGGGGGGTATTTTTCCTTGGTGGTTCTGTGTGCGTTGTGCTGTCATATGTGCTAGGTGACTGTATGGGTGTCATAAGCAGCATTCCTGTGGAGTTATGGGCGTGTATATGTTTTGTTGTTTGTTGTTTTTCATTTCCTCAGTTTTACTGGGTGTCAGGTAGATCGTTGATACTTTGGGACTGGTAGGTGGGGGAG
>JADBJO010000723.1:247500-260000 GCA_016801955.1 Conus betulinus | reverse complement strand
TTTCAACTGACGTTTTGGTGGTGTTTTCCTTATTGACAATTCATTCATATTGCAATATCGTCAGCTTATTGTGACACATTTGCCTTGTTGAAATTGAATCTGGCAAATTATGTATCGACAAATTAAAAAGCATATAGGTGCAATTCTAGACCCCTGAGGATTCATTCATGAAACTAAAATTTTTGACGAAGAGTATGTGTTTTTCAACTCAACTCATAATTCTTCTGTCTGAAAGGAAAGATTTGATGTAATCAAAGATGCGTCCTGAAAGACCATACCCTTTGAATATCCGCATAAAGTGTTTCTCGCCGCCTACCTTTCCAAATATCCAGATATCCCCCAAACCGTCCGAACAAAGCAGGGTTTTAACACGGGTGACCAGTTTTAGTTTTACATATTTTTGTTTCGATCTTGTAAATCAAAAGGCATATCATATGCTTTTCTGGAGTACCTTGTCAAGGGTTGCCTGCGTAGCCGAAACCAGAACTGAATAAACTTTGTAACAGAAGTAATATATAACAGAAACTTGCCTGATTCACCATATGCTATATCATTAGCGGTAAATGAAGGGACGTTCAGCAAAAGTTTACAGGCCCACAAGTGGACTTCTTTCCGAAACACCATCATTTTCCTTTTTTTCCATATTAACATTCAAACATAATCTTTGAGCACACTCAGATAGGACATTCAACGGATTTTGCAGTCTATTTGCGGTAGAAGACATGAGAGCGATATCATCAAAAAAATGAAAATGTTCACATCGTTGCGTATGAATTGTATTCCATGCTTGCCACAACAAAGCATGTCGTATGCAAGCTCGTTAATGAATGCGGAAAAAAGGTAGGACTAAGAGTAACCCTGCTTCAAACCTTGCAAGCATTCAAATAACCAGTGTATGAGTTACCATATCAAACACATGATGTAATGGTGGTAAACATACTTTTCAAATGTTAGACACGTTCCCTTAAGGCTATTTGTGAGTAGTATATTAAACAAAAGACCACACTGTACCATATCGAACGCCTTTCTGAAATCAATAAATACTACATTAAATTTACTGTTCGCTGACAAGTGTTTTTCTATAATTATTTACATACAAAGTGAATGTGTGATCAATAGTGGAATAAGATTTTCTAAACCTAGCTGGGATATCAGATATAACTTTATTGGTTTCAGACCAGTAAATAAGCCTCTTGTTCAAAATGTAAGTAGAAATCTTACTCAAGTTACTTATCAAAGAAACATCTCGATAATTGTTGGTATCGTTCACATCACCTTTCTTATACAAAGGAATAATTGAGAGAGAGAGAGAGAGAGAGAGAGAGAGAGAGAGAGAGAGAGAGAGAGAGAGAGAGTTCTGCTACGGACGAAGAAGAGCAAAAGAAGTTTAAAAAATAATGGTGATGTTGATGATGATGGTTGTGGTTTTGGGTGATGGCGGCGACTTAGAAAACGATGACAAAGACTACAACGACATACTGATGAAAAAGGAGAAAAGAAAATGAGAATTATATTGTTGTCAGTGGTAACAGTGGTGATATAGAAGAAGAAGAAGAAGAAGAAGAAGAAGAAGAAAAACAACAATGGAGATAAGAAAGGTGAAGATTAAGATGATGATCGATCATGATGTGGTTTTGGTGGTGTCGGTGGTGTGTGGTGGGTGGTGGTGGTGGCAAAAATGATGATTCTTGGTGTTGATAAAGAAAAGATGATGATGATGATGATGATATTGACGACGATGATGATGATGTTGACATACGGGGGCAGCCGATGCACCGGAGACACAGTTGTCAATATGTTGCGCTGCGGCCGGACTGTGACGAGTTCTGTCCTCTTCTTGGTGCTGGCGAGTCGCAAGTCTCCACGTCATTTTTCCAAACTGGTGGAAGTACGGCCTGCACACACACACACACACACACACACACACACACACACACACGCGCGCACGCACGCACACACACACACACACACACACACACACACACACACACACCTGCGCGTGCACGCGCGCCCGCAGGATTTCACACACACACACACACACACACACACACACACACACACACACACACACACACACGCATGCACGCATGCACGAACACAGACACAGAAACATACACGCGAGCGCGCGCTCTTACATACACAACACACAGGCACGCACGCGCACGCGTCACACACACACACACACACACACACACACACACACACACACACACACACACACACACACTCAAACTCACGCACGCGCGCGCGCCTTCGCACGTACACGCACTCACAGTCGGTTGGTAAATGGGGATTTGCAAAGGGGGAGCCAAAGAAAACAAATGATGATGATAATAGTGAGGAGGAGGAGGATGACGATGATGATGATAAGGAGGATGAGGATGAAGATGGTGTGGTGGTGGGTGGTAGTGCTGGCGAAGAACACAGATGATGATAATTGTCAAACAACAACGACGACGATGACGAAGAAGATGACAATAGTGACAATCTGTAACCTGATGGTGATAATGATGATGATGGTAGATATCGAGAAAAAAAATGGCGGTGGTGTAATAATGGTTTGCACCAGCTTGCATGCTGAAAAACACAGATCCACACTGACCTTCATAAGAGAAGATAATCTACTGAGAGGGAAGTAGCTTTCTTAATGTTTCGGGGAGTCTCTTCCCCTCAGCAGATCTGAGGTTTTTTCCCCCTCTCAGTTGACCATCCTCTCTGAAAGGGGTCAGTGCAGGTAAAACAGAAACGAACGGGTATGTTAGGCATGCCATGTAATCCTCTGGCAAAGCGCGACTAAAATTAACGACTTTTCTCTTTTTCCTCTTTGTCTTAACACAACACTGGTCACTCCCCCCCCCCCCCCCCCCCCCCCCCCCCCCCCACCACCACCACCACCACCACACACACGCACCAAATCTTCCTTTTTTTTCCGGCCTGGCACCCGCCCCTTCCCTCCCGCTCTATCTGTATGGGTGCTTATTTACTTACTTATTCATCTATTCATTCGTTTGTTTGTTTGTTTGTTTTGCACGCTTGTTTGTTAACCTGAATTTTCATTTTATTCAGGAATGTGTTTTAGGTGATAATATGACGTGTGTAAGCATCTTGAATCGTTTGTGTGTGTGTGTGTGTGTGTGTGTGTGTGTGTGTGTGTGTGTGTGTGTGTGTGTGTGTGCGTGCGTGTGTGTGTATGTGCGTGTGTATAGGATTAGGCGCTATATACATTTTGCGTAGTTTTATTGTTGTAACTGTTGGATGTAGGAGTAGCAGCAGCAGTAGTAGTAGCAGTAGCAGTAGTGGTAGTAGTAATGGTAGTTGTAATAGTAGTAGCAGCAGCAGTAGTAGCAGCAGAAGCAGTAGCAGTAGTAGAACTAGTAGTAGCAGTACTGGTAGTAGTGGTAGTAGATCGAAGTTGTAGTAGTTACATAATAGTTATTATGCAACAGGGTCACTGCTGCTGTCCGAAAAAGGTGTTGTTTTGTATCTTTATCTCTCTTTCCAACCCGGAAAACTGAGAAAGTAAATGTGGAGAGAGAGAGAGAGAGAGAGAGAGAGAGAGAGAGAGAGAGAGAGAGAGAGAGAGAGAGTGGTCGAGGATAGTTAAGGAGAGGGTGTTACTCGAGCGTGTGAAGAAAGAAGGAAGGGAGAGGGAGATATTCTCCTTGCTTTCCACTTCTACCAGATGTTCAGTACGATGCCCTTTTTTTTTCTCTTTTCCTGTTTAAAAAGTATTTCTGTTTCTCAAATTTGTAGGTAAGCTGTTCAGGATTCAGGATATAGGAACACGTGTTAAACACATAGCCGTCTAGGCTTTTAATTGTCCCGTCATTTGATGAAAATTTTAAAAATGATACAGGTCATGTAAGGTCATTTGTGACCGCTCAGTCTTTAGTGCCGGTTTTAATCGTCTTATGCATATTGTATATCAACAAAGTACTGCCAATTGTCAGTTAGGTCTTTGAAGGTGTTGGTATCTTGTGCACATTTAGGTGCAACACGGTTACTAAAACAAAATTTCTTTTGTTGGTACGACTGTGTCAATAAAGGACTATTTCTAGTAAGGGTATAATTTGTTAATTTAAAGAAATCTTGCATGCTCATATAATCAATATTATCAAAAATCTTAAAAGCTTGAATTAAATCTCCTCTAACTCTTCTAGCTTTCAATGAGGGGATATTTAAGTGCTTCAATCTGTCTCTATAACACAAAATTCTGTATACCATGTACCAACTTGGTGGCTCTTCTCTGTACCTTTTCAATTAGGGCCGATTGCCTTTTCGAACATGGATACCAAATGACACTGCCATGCTCAAGATGAGATCTTACTAGTGCCTTAAATAAATAAATCTTTGTCTAGAAATGAAAATGTTTTAATTATGCCAAGCATTTAATTAGCATTCTTAGTTGCACTCTCAATATGTTGGTCAAAAGTTGAAGCTTCATCAAAAATTATCACTAAGTCTTTCTCTTATCTGCATGTCTGCATGTAGATAATTATAGTATCTTCCACCTTTCGTTTTCATAGTGTAATCAGTATGTGGGTTGGTTCTGCCTATATGCATAACTTTGCATTTAGTAGCGTTAAAACGTAAATTCCCGGTTTCTGACCACTTAACTGGCCTATCTAAATCTGTTTGCAACATTTATTATTATTATTATTATTATTATTATTATTATTATTATCAGATATATTATGAATCTTGGCGTTATGTTTCTGAACTGTCAATACAACGTAACAGTCATCGTCGGAACCCCGTGTCGCACACTTGGCACGCGTGTATACAGCAAGAAGAAGATGTGTGTGTGTGTGTGTGTGTGTGTGTGTGTGTGTGTGTGTGTGTGTGACAATTTCCCTGGCAAGAAGACCTGGAGTTTAGGGACCTCCTACTTCAGTCCCTCCCCCATCGCCCGAAAAAGCCCCATGACAGTCCCACCCACCCACCCCTCCCCTTCCCACGGCGAGCATTGAATGTGAATTTCTTGAGAAAATATTGGAACGTTCAGTGAAAAAAAATGTCTTTATACTGCGTTTGGAAACCTGACGGACAATTGGTGAAGCTTGTCATTTCGTTTGGTGTTCCTCGCCTGTAAACAGTATCATTTTTATTTGTGTTTTTTTTTTTTTTTTTTTTTGCGTGTTTTTAAAGCGACCTTCATTAGATGTTTCCACGTAACACATCCAGTCGGGTGTGTTTTTCTTTCTCTTCTTTCCCTCTTTGTTCTGGATTCCTCTTTGCATGATATGCGGGGTTAATAACGGTACGTCCTTCCAACTCAAAAGATTCCATTTTTGATGGAAATTTTAAAAAAAACTTGAGCTGGAAAGGCGAAGAGGGCACAAACCGAAATCATTCCCTTCAAATTTTGTCGTACGGCCGGTCGTCGTGGCACCCTACAATATTCATGCTATTATTGATTTGACGGTTATCTAAACAAAAAAGCAAGTACTAAGGTTGCGCCGACCTAACCAAATAATGATTTATTACAGTACTAGCGAGCGTATTAAGCCAAAGTCTAAAATCATTTCTGTCATCGCCTCCAGCTTGGCTGAATGTGCATCTCAGCCTGAATTCAAATTATTATTATAATTCCATATCATATCATATCATATCATATGGTATTGTAGCATGTCATAAAGCATTTATCATACTATACCATAACTTACCATACCACCATACCATACTATACCATACCATACTTGATACTTGATGGTGTCGGTGTTTGCGACCCGTGGTTACAGGTCAGTTCACCGGTCGATGTGTTGTCCCTGTCTACAGCTGCTTGCACTTGCAAGATCGGGTTGTACAGTGCTGGGTGGTTGGCCCAGTGGGCGTCAAGTCTGGTCTTAAATGCGGTCAGGCTGGGTGCGGACACAACTGACTCTCGAAGGCTGTTCCAAGCCGACACCACTCTTTCGGAAAAGCAATGAATTCTAACTTCTAGGCGGGATCTATGCTTAACAAGCTTCCTGCTGTGGCCTCTGGTGTTGCATCTGTCAGGCACCTCGAAGTCGGGCCGGCTTGTGTCGTATATGCCAGTGATGTATTTGTAGAGGTCAATCATGCCTCCCCTGCGTCTGCGGTGTTCAAGGCTGGGCAGCTTGAGGGTCAACCAAACCATACCATACCATACATACTATACCATACGTACTATACCATACCATACTAAACATACCATACCGTATCATGCCATACCATACCATACCATACCATACCACACCATACCATACCGTACCATACCATACCATACAAACCATACCATACTATATCATACCATACCGTCCCATACCATACCGTATCCATACCATACCCATACCATACCATACCATACCATACATACCATACCATACCATACCATACAACCATACCATAATTGTATCATAATCGCATTGTACCGCATCGTCCACCCTCGTATTGCATATCATTATTATCATTCCACATCATAACATATATCACATGATATTATCATATGTCTTGACATGTAGGCTTAAGGGTCTCTTGCCTGTTCCGTTAAGTCTTTAGAACATCTATTATCTCTTTTATTTGTAAAGTGTGTCAAGTGCGCTCCAAAATTAAAATCTGCATCGTGAAGATTTCCTTTGGTACCCCATATCCCTGCGATAGCTTCTTCCAGCTAAGCATTTAGTTCAGTTTAAGGTTATCGTCGTCGTTGTTGTTGTTGTCGTTGTTTTTGACGACATTCGTTACGTCTTGTGGCTGTATTATTCTTTCTAATGTCCTAACCAAACTGAAAAGGTATGCAGTTACACAAGTGTGCAGCTGCGTCAGTTAATCTATAGAAAACTTCGAAGATGTTTCAGAAGCCAAGAAAATACAATACCCTCAATACTTCAGCTTGAACATTTGACTGGATGAGGCACTCGCACTAGAAGTGTGTGTGTGGGAGGGGAGGGGGGGGTGGGGGGTGGCAGAGATGTGAGGCGGAGGAGGAGGGGGGAGGGAGGGGGGGGGGGGGGGGGGGGGGGGGGACCGACACTCGAGTATTTCCACAATGCTTACCAGAAAACCTGTCTTGCAATCAGAATGGTTGTGCTGCTTGGATCCCTCTGGATATCTGCAAATTCGACGAGTACGGTCGTGCTCTATTGCAGATTTGCAGCCTGTCGTGTCGCTCAGCACGCATTTCCAATAGGATCCGCTTTGCTCCTTTCGATGCAGTCGGTAGATAAATCCTTGAACAAAGACTGGCTCCATAGTTCCGAACAGGAGAATCCCCTACCGCACAACTGTTCCACCACAGGACAGGAGCTGTGAGAGGGACGCAGATCGAGCACACACACACACACACACACACGTACCTTCTCGCACGAAGTTCAGGGTGCCCTCTTGCCCATTGGCCAAACTGTTTTCTTTGGCGTTGACGAAGCGCGTGCTGCATGATAAAAGTGTGAATTATGCACTGAGCGACTATCAATCAGCTCATGTGATCGTGTACGGATGCAGGTGGAGAGGTGAAGGATCGAGAGAGGTGCGGGGATAGGGAAGTGGGTGGGGTGGAGGTCCATGATTTAAGGGGAAAAAAAAAAAAAAGAAAAAATTACTAAAGTCTGGTTCTTCGCCCTTGAAAACAGTATTAAGAGAAAACAGCCACAACACACACACACACACACACACACACACACACACACACACACACACACACACACACACACCGCACACCCGCGCGCGCGCACACATAGACACACACGCAAGCTCGTGCACGCGCGCGCACACACACACACACACACACACACACACATACACACGCGCGCGCGCACCCAAACACGCATGCTCTCTCTCTCTCTCTCTCTCTCTCTCTCTATATATATATGTATGTATGTATATCTATATATATATATATATATATATATATATATAATATATATATATATATATATATACAAAGCTATTTTTATGTTTAAAATATTGTGTCCGACCGTGCCTCTATGGCTTTGAAAAAATAGATTCGAAATGAAGAAGATTAGTCATGTTTACAAGATAAAAAGTACTTTCTTCCGAGAATAGATCTGTTTAAATCAAGCTTGTTGTACTCTGGTGGCTGCTTATGGAATTCTGTTATAACTTCAATCGATGTAAATACAAGCGTCCGAGTCTTTAAAAACAAATATCAAACACACCTTATGACGCAATACATGAACAGCATCTCCTGATCCTTATGATCAGTGAATATTTACTTTTATATCCGGCCTCTCTCTCTCTCTCTCTCTCTCTCTCTCTCTCTCTCTCTCTCTGTTTTGAGAAGGGTGGGTTGTGAACGGAGGGGTAGATGGGGTGAGGTGGGGTGCTTGTGACGAGGGGCGAGGGATTGAATCGTTTGCAGAGAACAGGGGATAGAGAGGAAAGGGGAATTGCGTGCGAATATGGAGGGCGCAAAAATGTGTGCTGTACGCCCCCTTCCGGAACAGATTCTTGTTTTAATATTGATTTACTATCATGTTGATTTCTATTTGTGATTTATTATGTGTTCTGTATTTCTGTCTTTTTCAGATCATGCTATTCGATAGATGTAATGTTTGACAATGCATATGTATGTATGCGCGCATGGTGTTATATTTGAATTGTAATGTTAATATTTTCAAATCATTATCATTCATTACTATTGATCGGATGAAAAACGTGTTAATTCATACTTGGACATGTTGAATGATATAATGAACAGTAATGACGTGTGGAACCATGCGGAAATGTTTTCTTCTTTCCCCACATATGTACAATGGATGACGACCTTTAAAATGCGTAATCTGAAGAACACCAACAGTGTCATGATTATCTGGATTATAACTAATTTCCTGGAGTCGGTCACATTTTGATTATGGAAATGCATGTGCACTCGGTCAAATTTTGGGTTACTTCGATTTGGTAGTTGCTCTTGGTTCCTACTACTTTTGGTGGGTTTTTTAAATTTTGTGAAAATTCTGGTGAAAAGACAAATTAAGTGTTTCAAAATGGCTGCCAGCCTGCAAACGCAGGTTTTGAGGAAATTCGTTTGTTCAAAAGGCTTAAGATACTGTAAAAGTTTATATGCATTTACATCTAACCGCTCCTTGTTGACCACACAGAAACATTTTGTTTCTCATGTAAACCAGGGTATGTTATTAACGGCAGGATGCTTTAATTTCGGTTACGGAACGCAATTCATTGGTAGTTTCGATTTTGTTAACCTCTCTTCTACGGCGTAGGGCTTTCATACAGTGTGATTTTGTGGCGTCAAACTAGGATCGGGTCGACCCAAGGCTGTTGTTCACCACTTTAGATGGTGATTAGATGACTAGGATGTAGTAAGGGAATAGGGCTTTCATATAAACAGATTTAAATACATGACAAGTGAAGTGTGTATATGTTTTGGGGTTTCAACGTTATCAACTACGCTTGATGCTCATTGTGGTTGTGATATGTCATCTTCATATCAGAAGCTTTACCAAAGGCAACCGGCCTTTAGCAACGATGATTCTGTTGTGCCTTATCAGATAATCAAGGATTACTTTTTCTGAATCAAGGGTTAATATTTCTGAAAGAGCACAAAAGAAAGGCGGAGGGGATCTTAATGTAGACTGGCAAGTGCCTGTGTCTAGAAATTTTTAAGTGCAGTGGTTTTTCAGCCTCTGTGTCTTTATGCTGATAGCTGTAGTGACTTTGTGCTAAGTTTTTCTTTAATTAGATGTCTGCAACACGACCTCGCTGAAGGGTCTGATAATGTAACAACTTTATATGTCCACATAGATGTCTGTATATTTACAAAGAGATTAAAGACCTCTTTGAGAGACCACAAAGAGCCATATCAGGGCAAGGAGGCCTCTCAAATGGCAGATTTTGATTTTTTTTTTTTTTAAGAAAGCATGTCTTTAGTAAATAGCACAGTTAATCTTTTTCATTAAGCTATAGGAATGAATTTCAACGGTCGTAAATTATTGAATTCTGTCTCTTCATGTCTTAGATTTTGTTTACTGAAACCATTAACTTTACTGAAGGATCTGAAAAGGCTGCTTGAATGTTTCATTAGCTGTAAATTCAGGGAAAAAATCCCCTTTCTTTCAGTAAATAAGATTGCACAAAATATATGAATTGATTGTAATACTGAACAAATTTTTTATAGAAGCTGTGTTAGTGTGTATCATTTTACAATGTATATGAGTGTTTAAAACGTGCATGAAAATAACCATTAGGTCCTAGATCCTAAACTTGTAATAGATACTAATTGAGAAAAAGAAAAGCATTATTTATGACTTAATTGAGTGTTGATTTTTTATTGATGTTAAGTTGCTTGTTGTTCTTCAAGTATGCATGTTATAGTAATTAGTACGGTTGTGCAAATCAGATTAAAAAGTGATGTAGTTGTTTATTAGTTGTAACAAAGCTCATTTAAAGTGTACCTCTGTCAGGAATGGTTCTATTAGAGTATCTCCACCATGTTTCACAGTTAGAGTTTCAATTTTTTTTTTAATAGTGCCATTAGTATTGTGACAGTAATTAATAGTGTAGCTGTTTGTGTTGAGGTTGCCTAGGTTAATGACAGACTGAAAACATTGTCATAGAAAACTGTACTTGATATTTTTTTTAAAACTAGGGTTTACCTGGTAATTTTAAGTTTTATGCTGTCATTTGACTTCCTCACAGTTGTATGCTAAAGTTTTTGTTTTTTTTGTTTGATTGTTTTGTCAGACTTTGTCCATAATGAGGAGGAGACTGACACACACAGGAGCAGAGAACCTATGACCATTTGTACCCAGGGCACATTCCCACCACGCCTTTCCAGAGAGGCTTGCTGGCAATGGGGTCTGCCTTCATGTGTCTCTACAACCCTGCTAGAGATGGTCCGTGAACAAATCAAAATGTGAAAGAACATAGTACACTTTCACTCCCAAAAGTATGTGTATGCACTGAATTATAGACATGCAATCTAAACATGCTTGCTTATTCAGGAATACATAATTAAACACACACACCTGCACACACACACACACACACACACACACACACACACACACACACACACACACACACACACACACACACACATACAGATTTAAACAGGCACACAATGTCTGTAGATACATACACATTTTTGCATGCATGAAAACTCTTTCACACATGCACACACACACACACACACACACACACACACACACACACACACACACACACACACACATATATATGAGCACACACAGACATGCACACATGTATGCATACTCCCATACACACACACATAAATAAACACTGCTCCCATACACACACACACACATAAACACACAGATACATGCGCATACACAGTTAATCTTTATGCATCTTCAACCAATTGAAAGAAGCCAAACCTAACCCTATCCTTAAACGACCTTAATCCTTACCCTAATCATTTCGGGTGATTAAATGATTTTTTCTTTTGAAAAGTTTGGGCTTTTTAACTGAGAAATTTACTTGTAAAATTCATTTTGACCACAAATGTAAATGAAAATGAATATGATATGTGTGTTTGTGTGTGTGTATGTAGTTGTTTTTTTTGTTGTTTTTTTTTTTAACTAAGAAAAAAGAATTTCCAATAATGAAACAAAGAAAGCATAGGTTTCCTGAACACTTTGGAAAAAAACAAAACTATATTCCAGTCATTTTTGCCAAAATGTTATTTCCAAATTTAGAAGAAATCATAGAATTATTGGGCAATCAGAGTTCATTCCTCTTTTGGGTTGATCTTGTGGTTTTGAAGGGTCCAGTATCATGAAGTGATTGTAGTCATGGTGTTAGCAATAAGCTTTCGGTGATGATGAACTTGTTGTTTTCAGTGTTGTTTTGAAAAGTTCTGCAATCGGTGTGAAACAGTCCCTGTTGTTACGTTGTTTCGATGTGTGCAGACATGATCTGTGCCCTGGGAGAGACCACAGGCTACTACGCCCTGAAGAACCTGAAGGACAAGATGATGCAGGATCCTGAGGGACGACTGATTCTGCAGTAAGTGGAATTCTGTCAGAGACTGAGAGACAAGAAGGAAATACTAGGGAATGATGTAGACTGTACAGAATTCTGTGATCTCACACATCTTTCAGTTTAACTGAAAACATATGTTTGATTGGTCCCTCCTCTGTTTTTTTTCTACAATTCGTTTATAGCTTTGTATGCATACATTTTAAAGGTGGTTGTTAATTTATGTCGATTGATAAGCATTAGATATAAGTTTGATGTGGTTGTTTGTTTATGTCGATTGATAAGCATTGAATATCAGGTTTGATTACAGAGTGTATCTAATTAATTATCATCCCATCTGTTGTGGAATGACAAAAAAGGTAGTAATAAAATAAAAGAAATCTGAATGTTCTTGATCCACTGACGTTGTAAATCACAATTCTCTGGATGCTGTTGATGCACTGAAACTGTAGTTCACTTGTTCCTACGTGTTCTTGATCCTCTCAAATGGGAGTTCACCTGTTCCTAAATGTTTATGATCCACTGACACTGTAGTTACAGACCTGTTCACCCTTACATTTTGA
>JADBJO010000723.1:155000-242500 GCA_016801955.1 Conus betulinus | reverse complement strand
TTTATGAGGGTCTGGATTATTTTTTAAATTTAGAATTAATCTGACTATAAGAAGAAAGAAAACTGAGTGTAAAAAGTTGGTTTATGAAAAAAAATGAATAAAGAGTCCCACATGTCTAGTTTACTGATGATTTGTCAACCCATTTTGCCTATGATACAGGTATACACACACATATACACAGAGGATTCATCAGAAACAAAAGAGATTTGTGGGTCTATTTGAAACAAAAGATTTGTGGGTCTGTCTATCTTTGTATCTGTTTATCTATCAATCTATCTGTCTGTACATCTATCTATCTAGGATGGGTGATAAACATGTTTATGTTGAAGTGACTGGACTTGGTATATAGAACCTACATCCTAAGGGTTTGCATTTCAAAAGCCCGTGCTTGTTGAGATCTACTAGATCATCTAGGAGAAAGTGTAAAATTGAATGTTAACTGGGGTTTGTCTCTACAATAGCAGCCATGTGATAAAACACAGCAAGATAGAGCACAATCATGATTGATTCCTCTCTGGTTGTTAGCAAAGACTAGGAATGATTACGCTGTAGAGACAGCTTCCTGGAAAATGAGTGAACCAAGGAAAAAGTGGATGGTTTGTACAGGGCTTCCAATGATGCACACTCTGCGCATATTTCATGCTCTTGACCTCAAATTCACTCCTTTCGTTTTCAGTCTATGCTTGAGATTTATCCTTTTGAATATTGTAATGCAGTTTGATCGCTGTTTGAAGTTGGACGAGTGCGTTAGTTTTTCATGAGAAGCTAACTTAGAATTTGATCTGTCATTAGTTGGGGAGTTCTGATACTGTGCAATACGAGCGAGCGATCCAAACAGTTACATGAATGCTGTTGCCATACATTACAACAATGTACAGTAACGGTTTTTTTCTCAGTTGTAGCGTGTAGCACCCAATCAGTTTTGACTGGAAAGACTGTGCATTGGACTAAAGTTTTGCCTATTTCATTGAACATGGTACTTTTCTATATTTCGTCCACTTTTGTGAATTTCAGAGAAATTAATTTGTCTATATCTCTCCAAAAATGTCTTAAATGGAAAAATGTATGGAGGAGATGCAAGATTGTCCGTTGAGACAGAAGAACAGGCAGAAACGAAAGCAGAAACAGAGGAAAAGCAATCGCAAAATGAAAGTTATAGCTGAGGAAAACAAGATATCTCTCCCATACAGTGAGAAGGGTTTATGCAAGTGTTTTTTTTTTTCGTCAGATTTTCAGTCCGTGTGAGTAGCTATGAAAATAGGTGTGACTAGCTATGAAAATAGGCGTCTCGTTGTCATGCACATCTCTGTCATCAACTCATTTGATGCCATGTCATTTTAGATTTTAATAGCCAAACTTATAGATGCCCACAGAGAGCTTATTGAATCTTTTTTTGACTGCCTGGAAAAGACTCTTTGTGGTCAGCTGGGCTACAGTGATAAGAACTTGAAATGTGTACATGCTCTGTGGGCTAGCAGATCTGATTAGAATGAAGTGTGCAGTGAAACCTTACATGGAAAAAAAAGGTGGGGGGGGGGGGGGGGGGGGAGTGCTTCCAGTTAAGACTTCCACCTTTCAAGATATTTTCCTGGAACAAATTTTTCCTTTTTTCCCATTTCATCTTCCATACTCCCCCAGAGGCATTATCCCTACTCCCATATTCCAGCACCCGTTCTACAGATTGAGTGACACCCAGGTTTGTCCTGTAGCCATCCCAGCTCTGGCAGTGCACAGGACACAGTCCGAGTCCCTATGAGGCAACCTACCAGAGGAGACACAGCACCGGTGCACTGGTGACATTTGATGGTTCCTGTCATGATCCAGCGTATGCAGAACACACCATACTGAGCCCTCCTATGGTGGTAATAATGTGTTTTTCATGGAGTCAGCCTGAGCAAATGTTCCCTTCCGGAGATTTGCCTCTAGTCGGTTCAATGACAGTCCCCATGATGTTGCCAGTACTCCCGACTTTGGCCTGAACCCTACTCCTTTCATTCATGGCTCCCGTTCTACAGAAGTGAGTGACACCCAGGTCGCCATGTCCCAGTAGCCATGAGGAGATGATGATATGGCAGTGCACAGGACACAGTCTGAGTCCTATGAGGCAACTTACCAGAGGAGACACAGCACCGGTGCAGATGGTGACATTCGAGTTCTTGTCATATCCATGTATGCAGAACACCATATACTGATCTTAAATATGGTGTCATGATTGTTTTGTCATGGAAACAGTGAGCAAATGTTCCCTTCCGGAGTGCCTCAAGTCGGTTCAATGACGTTTCCTTGACCTTGCCAGTATCAGGTCTTTGGCCTGAACTAACCGTGGGTATGGAGGTGGACAGGAAGTGAAAACTGAGGTCGCCAATCATGCACTTAGGAGGTTTGATGTGCAGTTCCACTGTGGTCTAGACGACATGTATTTGAGATTTGCTTTGAGATTTCCGCCTGCAGTCCCTTCACTGAGTGCCGGTGTGGTGTTCAAATTGGCCTGTAGAGTTGGCAACCAGAAGTGATGTTACCATGTATAGGGCCTTGAGGTGAAAACTTATGAGCAAAGTACTGGCTTGCTGTCTAGAAATTACAAGAATGTGTATGTGTGCTTTGCAAGATTTTCAACTGGTTTGCTTTTCTTTGAAGTTTTAAAAGCCGAGTTTATATACAAAGGGTGCTTTTCTGAGAGTAATAAACGGTGTGCATCTGCATCTTACATTGCATTGTGTTGATCTTTAGGTTTAACAATCGTTTTTAATTATCATGTATATGTGTGCAAGTGTGTATTACACCATGAATGCTTCCAAGTGCAAGGATATTTTGAACATTTGGCATTGTTGCGAGTATGGCAAAGAGAGGTCGAGGGAGACGTCGAGAGAGGGAGGTGTCCCAGGTAGACAGGGATTTTCAGCTGGCTGAGCATGGTGCCAATTCATCCATTAACAGCTGCCCGAGGGAACTAGGAGGGATGGTGCGCATGTGGGGGGGGGAGAGGGGGGCCGAGGAGGAGGACAGGGTTGGATTACAGTTCAGCCAGAACCCTCCCAAACCCAGGCTGAAGCAGATGAGGCCTGCAGTCTCTGAGGGGTGTTCCAGTCTCATGATGCAGAAGTTTGATGTGTTTGTATGACTGGGGATACCGCAGTGCTGCTGTTCATGTCCTCACCTTCATCTACGGAACTGCATGTATTTTGCAATCAGAGCTCTGTAAGATTCACTGCTACAAAAGGAGTTATAAATAGCAAGGCACCGAGTGGAAGATGGCATATGACGAGGCGTTGCACAATTGAAAAAAAATGATGGGAAAGACATTGCAAAATCCTGGCAAGTTGTTTTAGTCGTCAGCCACAGAATGAAGCAGGCAGACAGGCGTATGGCTCTGTGTTTGAACCTCGGGCAAGATGCTTTGCAGGGTTCTCTTTGCAGGGCTAGTGTCCCTACACCTGAAAATTGATGGCCCGGCCACAGCTTGCAACCACTTTTTTGTTGTTGTTGTTGTTGCTCTGTCATCTTTTGTGCCATGTCAGTGGTATTGCACTCACACCATTCATTTCGACTCCCGGCCCATCCACAGCCTGGCTCGTCCCTTCACAGCCCCAGCACTGGCAATCCGGGGAAGCAGTCAGTGTTAAGTCTTCATGAGGCAACTCAACACAGAGGACACTACACTTCTGCAGAGTCAGTTCAGTAATGTTCATTGTGCCTGTTCTGATCCAACATAAAGCACACCATGTATGAGCCCCTCTACTGACGACAATATTTGCTTAATTGTGAAACCAATGTGAGTGAGCTAGCTCTTGGAAGGCGCAACCACATCTGTCCAGTGACAGTCCTCATGGATTTGTTTTACCCTGACAATTCAAACAAAATCTCATCAAGGGATCTAGAGAGGAAATTGAAACGGAGATCACCATGAGAGCAGGGCATGAACGATGGGTTACAAGCAAAACCCAAAGATATTTTTCATTATGCTGATTGATGAGGATGAATATGCTACAGATTTTGCCGGTCTGAGACTGCATGACAAGGCTACACACTCCATCCATGTCCACTTTCACAACAATGAGGCTTTAGAGACAGATACAGACAGACACCTGCATGCTGGTCAAAAATTCAAGCAGCACTCAGAGACACATCCACTGTGTGGGTGAAACTGACTGTGTGGTCCCCAGCCTTCCCAACTGAGCCCATAGCAAACTCAATTTTGGATAGATGCAGTCCATAGCAAACTCAATTTTTGGATAGGTGCAGTCCATAGCAAACTCAATTTTGGATAGGTGCAGTAAAAACACATACATTAACTGCTATTTAAAAACAATACTGACTATTCATAGTTTTTGTTATTGTAGCACAGTCGACCACACAGGACCTGTTAAGGGCTGTAACTCACACAAGAAAAAAGGTCATGTTCTGCAAAGGTCAGATCCTTAAAAGAGATCATCACATCCTGAAAAAGAAACGACCAAAAGAATGTATGGCATGGCTGTCAAATTACTGACATTCTTACAGCAGATAAAACTAAGCTGTGCTAACAGTGCCATCGAGTGTGCTTGATCTAAAACCCATATTCAAAAATGTATAAAGGTAATGAACAGCATTTACCAGGGAAATAAAATGTAACACAGAATGGGCTATAAATAGATATTGCAGAATCACTGTCTTTGACCGTATGTACAATTTTCACTGCCTAGTCGCCAGATTAAGACAAAAAAAAAAAACATGTCAGTTGTCAGAAACTGTGACCAGAAGTTAGTGTAGAACAGTTTTCAGAGACGAAGACGGTAAGATTGATCCACAGAGGTAGGAAAAGACAAGACAACATTCTTCATCATAACGGAAATGACATGGATAGACTTGGTTGGACAAAGTGTTTTTATTCAAATTCATGCATGAACATATTTATACCCAAGATCAGGAAAAAACCATGGAAAGAATTCAAACCTGGTAAGGAAAAAAAAAAAATCATGAACGAATGAAATTATAGTTTGGAACCGAAACTGGCCTCAGAAGTTTGAGCTGCCCTTCAACTGAACTGACAGTAAAAATCAATTGAATTAATCAATCAGAGAACATAATATGCAAAGCAGCAGAACCGCATGGCTTTTCTGTGTGCTTATATAACACTAATGAAAGTAATGACATAATGATAAATGATCAGCCAGTTCAGCCCTGACGTGGCTCAGGCAGTTGCAGGGCTATATAATATCCGTCAGTTTCTAATCTAACCATGTTGCTAACAATTGCCCAGGCACCAATGGCAGAAAAACCAGTACTGACCTTCAAACCAACAATCACTATCAAAACAATGACATAAAGAGATCAGTGGATTTCATTCTTGACAAACTATTCATTCTTTCTTCATGCCTTTCAAAATTAAACTCTGTTCTGTCCAGAAAGCATGCAAAATTTGCAGATTTTCTATGAAACAAAATTATGCTCTTTTCCTTTTGCGCTTCTATTAAATCACTTTCCTTTGTCATGGATACTGAGGAACCAGAGCCATGTAAAATCTGATGCAGTTTTCACATCCTTTCTGGAAGGTCTGTTAGCAGTGAAGGCCACTTGAATGCTACTGTTCAAGTAGTCAGCTGAAAACATGCCAGTACTGCCCACATGGCGCGAGTATGTTTGATTCATTTAAACTAAAGCAGATTAACAAATCAGTCACAAAAACATCCACAAAAGCAGTGCTGTGTGCAAATCTAAACAGCATCACAACGCTCCATACAACTCTCACACACATCCTCTTTCTTGTGCGCACACACATGACAAGAAAATGCCCATCCTACTCATGACTCGCAGGGAACACTCGCAGTGACATACATGTATACATATACTGACCAAAGTTACAAACACAAAAGTACAGACACACACACACATACTGATGTAGAGCCCAACTTGGAAACTGCATGGGAAGGGAAAAAAAGAGATGGGTATCCTTTTACAAGTAAAGTGGTCCACAGACTTGGTTTGAAGTTGCTTTAGCAGTGGTGCATTAAGGCTGAACAGGTCGAACTCTCGATGTCTGGACTATGTAATGTTGAGCCAGTTAATGAACAAAAATTAGTTTAACGGGAGCAAAGTATGTTCTCAGTCATGTTCTGACTCGCAACCACGTTCAGATGCAAATCGGGGTCTGCAGCATGGGTGGGAGACTAGTTCGAAGACCAACTCCCACCCCCCAACTCCCACCCCCCTCTGCCCTTGGCTCGGTGCATTACCAAACCAGAAAAAAAAGAAAGCCCAATCATGAAAAAAAACATTCACAATGTACTGTGCATGTCACCAGCAAATCTCGTAGAGAATTCAGGATCCCTGAATAATTCTGCCCCTCACTCACTCTTTGTGTCCCCATCCTCTCTCCCCTTTTTGATGAGCACATTTCATTCTGAAAAACACAAGAATCGGTTTTGCTGATGCAGCCTTCCTCTGCCCACTCAACCGGGACAGTAAACTATCACTAGTATTGGATGTTAACCAGTGTAAGGCAAAGCGTGATGGAAGTAGCAGCTGATCCTCTCCTACCACCACTTTAAGCTTCCCTGTTGTACTTCACAGACACACCCATTTGGTTCTGAGTGGAGAGTGGTGGGTGTTTTCAAGCCATCCAAACCACCCCCACATGTGATTCAAACTAGTAACTATCAGCTCGTCAGGCAAATGCTCAGGCCATTTGACAACGGGCCTCTCTTGGCCACTGTAGACCCTTCAAAACAGGATATCCCTGGATATCCCCCATCCATCTCCAAACCTCCTCAGACCTCCCTCCCCCCCCCCCCCCCCCCCCCCCCCCCCAAACCTACACCAAAAGAGATGTGCCCCTGGCAGTGGTATTATGCAGTGTAGGGTATTTGCAGTGTAAGGCATCATTTAACAATGTCATAAGCACCAAAGATGCAAGGCAAATTGTTTTTAACTATCTATATTCCACTTGAAAGTTGAATAGTGGAGGGATGCTGAAGAAAAAAATCAACAATTATATATGAGTTTTAAAAAAGTCATCAAAACTGGAAATAGCAAAACAGCAGTAATGTGCAACGTTACATGCTGATGCCAGTAAATGCCCCCAGTACTATTGCTGATAGATCAATAAATAATGCGTTCAAAACACAACCTGCATACAACACCAACTCCATAGTTCCGTTCAATCAAAGGCTACCAGATCCACCTTGTCAGACACACGTTTGCACCCCATCTGTGAAAACTCCACATCATTGGGCAGTCTGGTAAACGTGAGTTCCTGTAGTACACGATGGACCAGATCGGCGTGTGTGGACAACTTTTTGGACACCAGATCGCGCCGAATGCACTGAATCACGTGCTGCTTTTCCAGTGGCATGAAAGGCACAGTGACGGTGATGTCAGACCGGAGATGACTGTACCACAAATCTTTATCCCTGCTGAAGTCCAGAATGGGGGAAAAATGATCCACAGACAGTTGACTTCTGTCCACTCCACTCCCTCATCATGGCTTCAAACATGCGTTTATTGATGTCTGTGGCAAAAGAATTGGACAGTAAGAGAAACACTACAGGGGAACGACACGAATTGTCCTGACGTAACTTTGTAATGGCATTGTGAACCCCCTGAACGACTCCAGGAGTTGCTTTGTCCATTTCGTCCAGAATAACGAAGTTGACAGCATAGTCTGTGACATTAGACAGGATCCAGTGTTTCACCTCACTCTGGTACAGCTTGTCCAGGTGCTGATGGGAAAAGTGGTATGGCACGAGCAACCTGGTGACCGTCTTCACTGAAAATAGACCCATGATGATGTCGCTCACAAAATTTTTCCCAACCCCTGTCCAGCCATGGAAAGAAAGGACCAGAGGTGGTATAATGCAAGCCTCCTCTGTGTGCGTCTTTTCCCCCAGCTCTCTGAGGTAGTTCTCTATACTGTCTGCCACCACATCCATGGCGATGTGTTGACCAAACACTTTGGAGGCCATCTCGTTCCTCAGCAGCTCGGTGTCCACGTGTGCAAAAGTCTCCCGACGTATGTTAGCATATTTCCGCAGGACAAAAGCATACACTACGGCTACCAGGACCAGCAGCATGGACATCATACCAGCACATAACATGCAACTGCAGCCTTGGGACTTTGTAGTGGATGAGATGATTGTTTCTTTCTCTGTGTTAGGTTTTGACTTTGTTATGTCATCTTCCATACTTTCATCACACACCGGTGTTTCTGAGCCTGGTGGTTCCAGGTGACTTCCAGGAGTTTTTGATGGAGATGATTTTCTTCCTGTTCTTTGCTTTAATGTTGCTGCAGCTTGTACAGTAGACAGAGTTGGTTCCCATGATGAGACGACGTTGTCTGATGTTTTCACACCTCCTTGTAGTCCTCCTAGAAGAACATCATCCATGATCGAACCTGGTCCACCCTCTGGTTCTTTTTTAAACAGTGAAAAGCTGCTGAGGGCAGACCTGACGTTATCCAAAGAGGGAGAAAGCGTGGGAGAGTTCTGCCCCACCTCCATCTCCGACATGTCGCTTTTGTCACTGGTCTCCATGGAAGCCAAACTGTCGCCATGTGACGTCATCACTTCCCTGCCTCTTGGACTACCCATCGCCGCCTGTGACGTTGCCCTGTCCCCTAGAAAAACTCCTGAGGAGAGGGGCAGGACTTGCGCGAACTGCTGTTCTGCCACCCATGATAGCTCGCACTGCGACTGAAGGCGATTGCTCATAGCTGTAGGCTGCAGCAGCTGAAGGCCACGGAGTACTGGACCCCAGGGCTCTGGCGGGGGAAAACCTGCCAGCATGCCAGGCGTGGTATGGGTGAGGAGGGGGGAACTGGGTGGTGCTGAGTGGCTGACTTTGTGAGTGTGTGTGGGTGGAAAGGGTGGGGAGGAGTGTGGCCAACACTGTCATCATCCAGCTCCATTGGTTCCATCCCGTCTTCTGCCCTGATCACACACGCTGAAAAAAAAAAAAAATGAGTGAAGTACAGTGAAAATGACTCATACTACAACCTCTTGAGTTTGTTACATGGAGGAAAAGAAAAAAATAAGAATATTTGTAAAATAGGCTTGTTTACATCTTGCTCACCAAAAATGCTCATGAAAAAAGTGAGAATGCATAAATACATGCACACATGTATACAGCAATATGTCTAACTATACGATGTCCCACACAGTGACACTGATGGTTTCAGCTTAATAAAGATACCACCACATTAAAAAAAAAAAAAGGGTCCTGTACACATTACACATTGTCAGTTATGCCACACTGCCACTCATAAATCTCATATGTTTACATGCAACTGAAGACACTGGACAGAGGTCGTGTTTTATGTATGAGTGAAATTATTCAGTAGAATTTCCTGTACACACACACACACACACACACACACACACACACACACACTCAGTGACGTACACACACACACTTAGTGACACACACACACACACACACACACACACACACACACACACACACACACACACACACACAGCATGCACAAATAATAGTGAAAACACACACACACACACACACACACACACACACACACACACATGTATAATGTTTAGTGGTTGCATGACTTATTGAGCACTGTGTCTCTTCGCAGTTTTTTTCAGGAGCATGACAATGTCTTCCTTCTTTCTATGTTCCTTGACTAGGCCTTCAAAGTTCACCAACTGTGAGATTTGTTTGTATGCGACCATTTCTAATCTTACCTTTGCGGTAGCCACATTCAGAATTATTTGTATTAAAAAGCAAGGCCACAGACATACGACCTGCCATACATCCACAACATTTTCAAGCGTTTTCTTTCTTTCAATCACACATCACATATTATTACACCAGCTTGAATGCAAGGCTGTCTTGCTCCTGTCATGAGGATACTGAGATGGGAATCTATACTTCTCTGTCTCTCTCACTCAGTCTTACTGAGCATCAAAAGGGAAAAGCACACAGAGAAGCACACAAGCCAAACAGGCCTTCCAGCAACAACAGTTCATTCTGAGACCTGAATAACCAGCTTTTTATTGATCTCAAGTGGAAATAGGCCACAAGAAATAATTTTAGGACTTAAGAAAGAAAATAAGATGAGCGTCCCTTTTGTTTTGTTGCAAATGTTGTCTCGATACTTACACACAGTCTTCACTGTATCTTGCAATTAGCAGTAGGAAAAAAAATGCGACCAAAAAGTGAAGCAGAGACAGGCAATGTCACAAACGGGTCAACACACACTGGTCAAAGAACTTTTTTGAGCAAATCAAACCTAGCAGCTGTCACCTAACTGATTCACTGCCACAAACATACGACACATTACGATTAACGCACACACACACACACACCACACACACGAGCGTGAATACACTCAACACGCATGCACGCACACACACACACACACACTCTCTCTCTTCTTCTCAAACTTACAACAGCATACCTTTAGTATTGTACATGTGGGTATGCCACTTTGAGTTTGAAAAAGCTGCTTTCCCATACTTCATGCAGAACAGTACATAGGGGGCGGGAGGGGATGACTGTGAATATTGCCAGATACTGAGATAGTCTACATATACACTGTATCCTTGAGGTGAACATTACAATCACAGCAATATCACGATGCTGACTACATATAAGTGGTTGTGATAGTTTGTAACATCAAAATTAGCTGAACTACTGAAACCAGACCGAAACCTGCTTCAGTGTCAAAACAGTTGCATCATCATCTGATCATGTTATACTTTTAGACAACTGATCAACAATATAACCCCATGCAGATGCTCTTCTAATCCATGTCTAGATTGATAGAATCATGTTTTTAAGGCCCTGTCACATGGTATCGAGTCTTTCTCCTAATTAGCTGAGACTTCATGTTAACTCATGCATTGAATTTCAGTTCCCGGCTGATGGAAATTGTTGTATAATATCAACATCATTCATAGTTCTAACATTACATCTAAGATCGGTTTCCCTTTTCAGGATTTCATGATGACCACCCATCATGATCTTTTAATGTGTCCTTTTACATGGTGTTAAAACACTGATTTGAATGATGTGGCGATTGCAATTTCTGAAAGAACTGACCAGTCAGTGAGTCTGTGAATGAGTAAACTTTGGTTGATTGTCTTGGAAATATTAAAGTCTCTAGACTCTTTGCAAACTTGATTTGTGCTGGAAGAATATTCCTGCATCTAAAGTAACTCGATCTGCTGGGAAAGAAGTTTATTTTGCTGTATCTACTGTTCTCATATCAAGTGACCAAAACATGGGGATGGCATGTCTCCTTGTTTGTTCTGTGTGTGCTCTGTAATTTTTGCAAGGCGATTCAGTTAATTGCAAGCAGCATTTGTTTCTGCTGGGCGATTCTGTGTTGTAAGCAGCAATAGGTTGGAGTTATCGGCATCTATTTATTTCATCAGGGGAGCAAGAGTTTCCCTAACTTGTTCATTAACTGCTGTTTACTGTTCACGGCCACATTTCAGATTTTTTCTTTCATGGCTCCTGCTGATCATGTTTTGCGGATTTATCTGATCATGTTAAGATTCAGAAGAGAGCAGCACATTTCATAACAGGGAACCACATCAGAGAGAAGGGGAATACTGAGAAGAACATGAGGAAATTAGAATGGAAACCCTTAGAAGAGAGAACAGCTTTTATCAAACTTAATATCTTCTTCAAATGCAGAGCTAAACTAGTTGATAATGGAACAACTAGTACTGAGTAAAAGTAATACCAGGAGTGGTGGTCAATCTTATGCCATACCTGCATCAAACATTGACAGCCATCTACATTCTTTTTATCCTAGTTCTGTATGGCTGTGGAACTCACTGCCGGGTGCCATCAAGATTGCCACAAATGCAGTCTCATTCAAGAATCAAATTGATACAACAGTCCTGAGATCTGCATATTGACCGATTTTTGTATTTTAACCTGCCCAGATATTTTATCGTTACCTGGGCCTGAATCTGGCCATGCTTTTTAACTTTTTGAATATAGTGTGCAACTCCTTGTTGCCAAATTTCACTCCAGGGGCCAACAGGCTGAGTTGCACTTTATTTTTATTTCATTTCATTTTATTTTACTTTTTAACATGCACGCTGGTGACCTAATCATTTTTTGAGTGAACCAGTGTTTTAGGAAGAAGATGATGTTGAGTGGAGTTATCTGTGTTTTTAAATAACATGATGAAATAATATCGTTCAATTTCTGTATAACTGTTTGTCTGTTAGTTTCTGTTCTGACATATTTCAACGGTTTTTCACCTGGTTTCCAAATCTATTAAGCCTGTTTCGTTAAAACTGCAGGGTAACTCCATGGTGTTGACTTTGTCTTGACTATACGATGTATGAGGTCTTCTATGAAGTCCTGTTCATCGATCCGTGTGGGTTATACGGCTAGTATACTTGTGGCTTTGTTTTTAGTCCCCTAACTAGAAGCTGCCGGTGGTTATGTATCTCATGGTCACCGGAAAAAAAAAAAAAAAAGAAAATTGAAACTACAAGTCCGTCTGCCAAGGTAAGAAGAGCCTGAACATTTATGGTACTGCTTCAGAATCTGCCGATGTGATTGTTTGAAGTGAATGCTACTGGTATTGCGTTGACAATACTTGTCCGTACTAATATAAAAACCGAAATTTTACTGAATACATAAATCATATCACTTACTTTACCTTTTCTTGCGAACACCCCTGTCTCCTGCGTTCATGTGACGTGTTCAAATTGAACACAAAAACGAAACCGGAAATTCGTTTTTTCATGTCAATTTTAATTACTTCCCCTGGGTCTTTAACCGAACAACATTAAATTTATTTATATTCAACCCTAAAAGCCTTCAAGTACTTGATAAATATAACTGTAGAATAGAAAAATAAGACAAGACATTTGGCCATATCTTTTAATATTCTGAATACCTAAAGCTACAGTTCTCAAACCGGATCCGTCTGTAGTGAAGTAGCTTTCCTTGTTTGTGTATGGTTACGCGCTAAAATGGCGGTCGTTCTGCGGACGAAAAACAGGGAGTTCAAACTCTGGTTTCCACTTGTTCTTCGTAAATATTCATGTGAGGTAATTTCTTTTTCTAATCATTGAAGGAAAAGTTTCCTTTCTGAGCTCTTCCCGTACAAATGATTTTCCCATTTAAGCGTCCAGTTAGACGCAAAAAATATTGGAATTGCTCAGAGTGGGTGACTTCTCAAGCAAGGGCACGGTCTGACACTGACAGTACACAGTGTCAGTGAGATTTGAATGAAATTTAAGAATCAGCTTGAATATTTTAACACGAAAAAGCTCAGCGGGAAGAGGGGCACAAGATGAAATCTTTTCACGCAAAGCTTGTCTCTCTGCTCTATCCTGGGTCCCTTACTGTTCACCATTTACATCAATGATCTACCTCTCTATATTACATCCACCTGTGAACTCTTTGCTGATGATACAACAATACACAAATCATTCTGATGTTACTGTTCTTGCACAAACTTTACAAGAAAGTGCAAATGACCTCGTAAGATGGACTGAATTAAATCACATGTCACTTCACCCTCAAAAAACTAAATCCATGCTTATCACAACTAGGCAAAAAAGACAAAATCTCACTATTAAGTTCCCTCCTGTACATCTTAAAAATGTACCAGTTGAACAGGTTACATTCCTCAAAGTGCTAGGAATAACAATTGATAACAATATTAGTTGGCAAAAAAGATTCAAGTTCTCCCCTTAAGTCTGAGATTAGAATACAACAAAGGGATCATAATGCACAAGATTGTGTCTGGGAAGGCACCCTCAACATTAGTTCACAGATTCTCAATTAATTCCTCAAGGACTCTACCCAAACTTCATGTCCCTGTTCCTAGAATTGATTTATTCAAATCCAGTTTAACATATTCAGGTTCCTGTCAATGGAACTCGCTCCCTGAATCAACCAAACAACACCAATGCATAGCAACCTTCAAACACCATTATTTCAACCATCTTATGTGCCAATATTTGCATACTTCGCCATAAATCCACCACCAACCACCAACACCCTCTTTGCCTTTTGTATGACCCTGACTATTTAGAAAGTGTTTTGTACTTGAAATGCACATGTTATTCCGTTTAATAAGTATGCTGTATACGAGTACGCGCGCGCGCCTGCGTGCGCGCGCGCGCGCGCGTGTGTGTGTGTGTATGTGCGCGCGCGCGCGCACGTGTGTGTTTCCTACTTTTACTTGCAATCTTTTCATTATGTTGTTATGCTTGTATGCTTGTATTCTTATGCGACTCTCTCTCTCTCTCTCTCTCTCTCTCTCTCTCTCTCTCTCACACACACACACACACACACACACACACACACACACACACACACACACACACACACAGTTCTGTTGGAATGACTTGATTTATTATCTATATGACATCCTCCCCCCCCCCCCCCCCCCCCCCCCCCCCCCCCCCCCCCCCGACGTGGTGACTGGGCCATCATTATGCATCTCCCCCCCCGATTTGTGCTTATTTTCATTTTTCCCTGGTGCTTCAAATTGCTTGTCTTGCATCTCCTTGGAATGTTTTGATTGTCAGATTGTTCTAACGCTCTTTCCCCGCACCCACTCTCTCGCCTCTTTGTCCCTCTCTCCCTCTCGCTCTCTGTCGCCCTCTCCCCTGCACTCCTTTCGCTCGCTCCTTCGTCTCTCTCTCTCTCTCTCTCTCTCTCTCTCTCTCTCTCTCTCTCTCTCTCTCTCTCTCTCTCTCTCTCTCTCTCTCTCTCTTTTTTTTTTTTTTTTTTTTTTTTTTTTTATCGTATTGTAGTTAGTCACTTTTTGCATGCTTCTTTTGTTGCCTTATCTTATGTGACCCTATTCAGGGCGAGGACTGGATGTAAAAAAGCACATCAGTGCTTATGTACATCCATTCAATCGTAAGTCCCTCCAAAGGTTCATATGTATTGTATAATCAACATGAATTATACTTTCCTGAAGTGATTATTGTTACTGTTTACATGAACAGTGGTTTAAAAATCATTTGCTCCTGCTAGTCATGATTGTGCATGGAATGTTAAAGCAAGCAAATGTCAGTGTATTTAAGAGATTTGTGTCAGTCTGTCTGTCTGTCTGTCTCTCCACAGCTTTATTTTTCCGTCCCACGCAAGACACCTAGTGAAAGGGCAAACAAACAAGGCTTTACACATTTCTAATCCAAAATTTTTGTTGCTGTAGTCTGAGCAGAGGCATGTATCAAACTTGTGTACTAATTAACTAGGGAAAATTAAATACCCAGAAAGTGATGACGTTATTTTTGCACAGTTTTGTGTGTGTTGTCATTGTTCTACATTGTTTTACATTTTTCATCACAACCACTAATTATGAAACCAACAGCCCCATTTGTAATGGCCACTCAACAATGCTGAACACATTGCTGCCAGACCGGCTATGCACAGATGTCATTCAGTTCACTGAGTACAGCGCGATTAGCTGGCTGGTGGGGAGCAGCCTGCAGAAAATACCCCTTTCCCTGACCTGCATTCGCAGCTTGGCCTCTGCGGCTGCGGGCGAGCTGTAAACTCCTCTGCCTCTCAAAACTAAGTAACATGCTCTGAACAGCCTTGTCTCTCACTGTCTTTCTCTCTCTCTCTGTCTGTCTGTCTCTGTCAGTCTGTCTGTCTGTCTGTCTATCTGTCAGTCTCTCTCTCTCTCTCTCTCTCTCTCTCTCTCTCTCTCTCTCTCTCCTCTTCCCTTTCTTCCTACTTCCACCTGTGTGTGTGTGTGTGTGTGTGTGTGTGTGTGTGTGTGTGTGTGCGTGTGTGTGTGTGTGTGCGCGCACACGCTCTCCTCTCTCTCCTACTTCTTTGTTAATTTATTTCTTCCTTCTTTCTCTTAAGGTAAGGTAAGGTAATGTTGCTTTTAGCCCAGCTGGTTCCTTTCAGATAGACTGCTTTATACAGTGAGGGAGCCAGTCGCTGATCAGACAAGCAATGGATCGCCTGGGAATGTTCAGCTCCCCCCAGTTTGGGACCTACTCTCTGCCCAGCCTGGCAGAAGGCAGTGAGCCAATCAGCGAGGCTGAAGAGATCAATGAGGTATGGACTGGTCATATCAGGTGCATGTGGAGTGATCCAATGAGGGTCAAGACTCAGGAATTTTATGTAGTCCTCATGGTTATGTTTACAGATCATTTGGAGATAGAGGAAGTAACTCCGATTACACAGAAGTATGCATTTATTTTAAAACTGACCTCTTCTGCAGCTTCTTAGTTCAATAATTGATTCTTCTTGCATGACAACATATCTTAAGTTTCATTTTTGCCCCTCTTTGGGTGCATGCTCTAGAGTTTATTCAGACGAGTACATGCCTTAATTCCTCAGCACTTTTGCTTTTCAGTGTGCATGC
Organism: Conus betulinus; assembly: GCA_016801955.1. NCBI lineage: Eukaryota > Metazoa > Mollusca > Gastropoda > Neogastropoda > Conidae > Conus > Conus betulinus. The sequence continues at coordinate 226,191 of JADBJO010000723.1, read as the reverse complement.
ATTTTTTTATTCAGAACTGTCAGTTTACTTTTTGATTTGTCTGTTTATTTTTGTTTGTAAGCACTCAGAAGCCACTTGAGATTTTGGATTCTTCATATCCCCACTATTATTATCTCATACTGGAAATCATGCTCAGAAAAAGACTGAAAGAGTGTAAAATGAAGGCGTTAAGCTAAAGCTAATTGCTTGAAATTAAACATAACCAGCACATACAGAAGGGAAAATAATCTTCCATGTACACCTTCTCACGCCACTAATCTTCTTTTCTTCAAGTAAATCATTATATGAATTGTGTGTGTGTGAATTAGAGTGAAGTCTCCAGATCTGTGAAGATCTATCTTCACCTTATAAGATACTCACAAAAGATCTAGAAGTAAAACAACAGAATAAAGGACAAAATTGGTCAGATATTTTTATTTAATAAGCATAATGGATGCTTGTCTTCATTGCATTCTGAAATTTGAACACAGGCAATGTAACCTTTCATCACTGACCATCACCTTCTCCATCTTCATGTCTGCATATATTGTACTGTATTGTACCACAGTGTGTTAACTCACCGTCATAACAGTTTTCTCTGTGTGAATTTTGGATTGCTGTCCCTGGACAGAGCATGGCACAAGAGTGCAGTCCCATCCATTTATTTTTCTCTTTCTTTTCTTCCCAAGTCTGCGTATGTGTGTGTGTGTGATTTATCAGAGTTGATTTCACTGCACAATTTTGCCACAAGCAACATTCTTGTTGCCATAGGTTCTGTTACACGTTAAGTACATGCTGCATACAGGGCCCCAGTGTTCTGCATCATCCGACAGACTAGATAAAAAGAACTGATGACTTAAAGAAGAACCTGCTGCTGTGTTACAGTGGATTGTATCATTGGCTTCCAGACTTGAAGGTCATGGATTAAAATCCCATTAGAGGTATTTATCTACGGGAATTTCCAATCCTGGCCTTCTCCTTTCCCAAGCTGAGTTTCCTAAGGGTCAGTAGGAGACAACTAGAACCACACACTTTAGTTTCATCCATTTGAAGGATGTGTCTCTGAAGTGTTGCTCAGCTTTCTTGACCCACGCTGTAGGTGTCTGTATCCCCTCGAGCCATTTTGATGCCAGGATATGTCTTACGAAAGGAGGTGTAAAGTAGAGCAACATCAGGTAGTCTGGGGCCAGAATGGACTTCCACAGTATCACCATCATCATGGTCATTCTCTCTGTTATAATAAAAATGAGAGAAGCCTACAGAAATTCTTTGTGGACTATGGTGCTGGGATTCATGCAGGACAAGCAAGGGAGTGGCTGTGTTTGTTGGAGCCGGAATGATCAGTGTGCAGATCATGCCACTGAGGAGGAAGAGGCGGGAACATGGGGGTAAAAAGATATGAGACAGAAAAAGGAATTGGAGAAAGGAGGTAGAGAGAAGGGTGGAAGGGAGGAGAGGGGGAGATGAGAGCTGCGTTTGTTCTGACAAGTGAATTGAACAGACAAATCATATTCATGTATTTTGTAAACATTGGTTTAGCCCTTCATTAGTAGTTGATACCAATCTGATATTCTCGGTGCAGGTAAGGTCTCTCCACGACAGGGGAGTGCGTGCAGCCAAGATAAACGATTTCACGGAAGCCATGAAGAACTACAATGAAGCCTTGGAGATTGACGACAAAGACACGTCGGTTCTTCAGGCGCGTTCCCTGGCTTATCTTCAGATGGGCGACTTCAATGCTGCTTTGGTGGATGCTGAGAGCATCATCAACATCAAGCCTCAAAGTTCACAGGTTGATTTTTTCTTCAGGCTTTTCTCTTTGGACTTTTTAGCTTAGGACAGATGTGTTATCCTGCATGCTAATTGCTGTACACTTCGCCTGTTTGATTTTGGATGGTTACGTACTTTGCCTGTTGCTGTGAATTTCTGCCTTTGTACATGTATACAGAAGGATGCATAACTATACACTTTTTCACCTGTGGACAGGTCTACATTCAGAGACAAATACATGGACACAAAGACACAGAGATGTTCAGCACACACACACTCACTCACCTTGCTCTCTTTCTAGTCTGTCTCTCCTGACTCCTCTTCAGCCCTTTTTTCTCCCCTTTTACTGCTTTGGTTTACCTTTCTGTATACAATATTAGTAATTTTCAACAGGGTTTTGTTTAGGTGTAAGCTTGTTGAAGGAGAATCCTGTAGATTGTTAAATGAATGAATGTATGGCTTTCATTAAGGCTTCTCTTATTTGAATAACCTAATCATTTAAACGGCCAGCGCACAAACCAGCCAGCAAAACCAATCACTCAACCAACCAACTAATTAGCCATCTAACCATCAGTCTGTCTGTGGATCCAACTTCAAACTTACTAAGAAAACTTGCTAAACATCAGGGTTGAACATTGACAGGATTCTGCTATTGGAAATAGATGCTCTGCTTTCCTCTGCCCCCATTTCCATCCCAGCCCACACACCCTCCTTTTCGCACCTAAAGAAAAAATGAGAGAAAAAAAAATCTGGCAAAACCCCCTTAAAGAGCAAAATGTGGTTCCCAAACTTTTCTGGGAAAGAAAAACATGTCAATGGATGCTTTACCTTTCAAGCCTAATGGCCAATGTAAAAATCTGCAGGACAGAATCCTACACCTCCCCTTCCTGATTTGCAAAGAAGACTAATAACCTCCCTCCCTCTCCATCCCTCCCCCCTCCACCTACCCCACACCCACTCCTCTAGACTGCTGCTTTACATCGGTGCGTCCTCATCCAATGTGGTTGGTGGTAAGTGAGTGTCAAAAGTAAGGGGCCCCAAAATGGGAAGGTTTGTCCACCCGACCCTAGGTCAGCCTGGTAACCAGCCAGGCAACAAGTCACCTGGTAACCAACCAGGCAACAAGTCACCAGTCTTGGTGTGGTTTGTTTCAGGCTTTTCTGTTGCAAGGCCTGGCCTACCAACAAATGAAGCAGTTTAAAGAGGCCATCAGCTCCCTCTTGACGGCCCTGGAGCTGGACCCAGACAACGCCGACAAGCTGACCAATCATATCGCTGCCACTGTCTCTCGTTTTTCTGCAACATCTCCAAGGACTTGGCCAAGAGCCTCAAAGGTTGGAAGTCAACTACATCTTTTGCCAGTCTCTGAAAAGCCATCTCTTTCTCTCTGTGGACAACTCATATCTGCCGTACTTAATTCTTCAACAGTTTTTGAGCGTTTCATGTTTTTGCAGTAATAACTATGCAAAAATATTATAATTTCGCAAATAACTTTTTCCATGGTAAAAGTTTTAGTATAGTAGTCCATTGATAATGAAGGATAGGTTTTTAGATGTGATAATTTTTACGAAAAGTCCTTGGATCACCCATGATTGGAAATTAAGGGAAAGAACTGTTGACAGTCTTTTATGAGGCTGTCCATTTATACTTCTGTTTTTTTCCAAACTGCTTTTGTGTCTGTTGTATGAATGTGTGTGAGTAGAAGAGGGGTCGAAAGTTACATGCAGGGTTTTGTGTGTTGGTATGTTTGTTCCTTGTACAGGAGGAGATGGCATGAGGAAGGGGTTGGGGGGGAGGTGTCCGGAGAGCAGGGGGAACGCAATTGGGTGTGCATGCTTTCTGAGTTCAAATGTGTGAAGGTATTTTAGACTGGTATTGAATGTTGCTTTGATGTGTCAGAAAGCACTCTAGGTATGTGCCAGTATTAAACAGGGCTCTCATTGTTCAGCAAATTTGCAGATTTCAGAAAAATATAAGGATGAGAAGATATGAATCGAAAAATTCAGCTATAAAAAAGCAGGGGGGAAGAAAAAGAGAGCAGCGAAATTTGCAGAGCACTGACTGTGGTTTTGCTATGCTCGTAGACAACCACTGACCTCATGATATCTCAGTTAAGTTTCTTTAGAAAAACAGGCAGTTGTCATTTTGCGTGCTGGTTTATATGCAAAATAATGTAATGATCTGATCTTCTTGTACATCGGCAGGTTGCTGTAAAAATGAAAGAGATGTGACAGAAGGTGTATGATCAAATGGTCCTGTTTGAGGATGGCCCCCAAAAGCTAACAATAATCCACCCTGCTCTCAGATTACACCTTTTTGAGATCAAGTTTTAACATTTTTGTAAGAAGGGAGGAGGAAGGATTGCCGCACAGAACATTAGCAATTCTCATTTTTCCTCAGTGGAAGTCTGATGGGAACTAAATCATAAACTTCCCAACTTAGTCTCATGACATGGTGACTGACCCTGAGACGTCCTTCCTGCGTCTGCTGACAGCGATGGACGCCTACAACAAGCTGAGCGAGGGGGCGTGGTGCTGTACCAGTCGGCCCGCTACGAGATGTGCGTGCAGATCCTGGAGACGGCGCAGCGCTTCCAGACCAACCAGAAGGGCATCACCATGCGCATCCTGCTGACCCTGGCCAACGCCCAGTCCAAGCTGGGTCACCGCGACCAGGCCATCAGCCTCTACCAGGAGTGTCTGACGCTGGCCGTGGCCACGCATGAGCAGGTGAGAAGCACCACCAAACAGCCCAGGAATATACAGTGTGTCTTCCAGGTAAATCCTGATGTGAGGTAGGTATGGCGAATGGGGAGAATAATCTGAGCCAGAGCTCTGTCAGCCATCACCAGCTGACTTCTAATGGTTAGAGCACTGCCACAGAACTGATGGTCTTGAATTCAAACCATTTGTAGGGTTGGATGTTTACCGTTTGAAAACCTTCTTTATCAGCTCAGCAGGAAACGGGTACCTGCTTCAGATCAGGGAAAGTTAAGGCAGAAGACATAGGGGGAGGGCTTCCTGCCTTCCATAGTCTCATGGCCCGGACATAGTGGACCTTTGATAGTTCATGTAGGCCAGCATTAGTTTGGCTGTGGCCCGAACCTCCTTTACTTTTGAAAAAAAAAAAGAAAAAGACGAATTGACTGCACTACAAATTGAACAGGGAAACCCTCAACAGAGACCTAGGTCTCAGCACGTGAGGTGAACACTTCTTCAGTGCTGGTGAACCAGTGAGTCATCACAGATTCAAGTGTGAGGAAGAACTTTGAACGTTAAAGACATGTTATTCCTAGACTGAAATCTGTGTAAGGTTGTGGTGGAGGTGGAGAGAAAGACAGGGGTGAAAAATAAGTGAAAGGTACAGGCATTCACCAAAGGGAGTCACTGTGTGTGGTGGTTCATTGTAGAAATATTAATTGAATCTCATTTGAGTCTTGCAAAAAAAAAAAAAGAAAGTTATATGATTTGTTGCATAAAACGAGTATTATCATTATCGTAGTCATCATTATCATTGTTGATCATCATATTGAAAAATAGCCTTGAAGGATTCTGTAAATAATCACTTGCTTGTACATGCTTTATGACATATAAATTAATATATATAGTTTAGCTGTCCAGAACATGAGTAGAAGTCCTTTCAATGATCATGCACTGCATCAGGTGTACCAGACCAAAGCTCTGGTGAACATCGCCACTTTACATCTGGAGGCCAGCGATACCCACCAGGCCATCGTCTACTACGGCAAACTGTTGTGTCTGGAAGCAGAGCTTCTGGAAGAGGCCGGCAGCGATGAGACCATGCCGGACTTCTGGACCAAAGAGCTTCAGTGTGGCCTTCACCTTAACCTCAGTATCGCCTACAAGACCATCGGCAACATGTCGTCAGCTGTTCTTCATGCTCATCGCTACGTCCGGTTGGCTGAGAAGTTTGGCTTGGATGGAAGATCGCAGGTACTCTGTGTGTTTTTGTGTGTGTGTGTGTGTGTGTGTGTAAGTGTGTGTGTGTGTGTAAGTGTGTGTGTGTGTGTGTGTGTGTGTGTGTGTGTGTGTGTGTGTGTGTAAGTGTAAGTGTGTGTGTGTGTGTGTGTGTGTGTGTGTGTGTGTATGTGTGTGTATGTGTGTGTGTGTGTGTGTGTGTGTGTGTGTGTGTGTGTGTGTGTGTGTGTGTGTGTGTGTGTGTGTGTGTGTGTGTGTGTGTGTGTGTGCATGCATTTGTGTGCATGCGTGCGTGCATAGATGCATGAATGCGTGCATGTGTGTGAGAGAGAGAAACAGAGAAAGATATGAAAATCTTACGATATAAACATATCATATTTTTTCATCAAGTTAGGGTAGAATTTCAAATTGCCTATCAATAACTGATGGAATCCTGACATTGTATATTACCATCATAACACTAACAGTGAGACCAGCCGCTGTGGTGAAGTGGTTAGCGTCGTGGACTCCCGGCTGGGAGGTCATGGGTTCGAAACACATCAGAGTCATGTGGGTTTTTCTGCCCCGACCGGCTCCTACCCAGAGTTGAGTTTGCTGCGCACTCAGTTGGGAAGACTGGGACCACACAGCTGAGTTTCATCCACTTAATGGATGCATTTCTGAGAGTGTTGCTCAAATTTCCCGACCAACACTGCAGGTGCCTGTATCTCTTGGGCCTGGTTGATGCTGGGATATATTATGAAAGGAGGCGTAGAGTACAGTCCTGTCATGTAGTCTCAGACTGAAATGGAAATCCGCAGCATCATCTTAGTCATCCTCATTCTCATCGATCAGCATAAAAAAAAAAAATTTTTTTAAATGTCTCCGTTTCTGTGGCCCTTCATGCCCTGCTCTCATGGTGACCTCAGTTTCGATGTCCTCTCCACGTCTGTGGTCTTGGTTTGGTTCCGTCAGGTCACCGGTATTGGCAAGTCCATGGGGGCTGTTGTTGGACAAAATGTGGTAGCGCCCTCCAGGGGGAGAGCTCACTCACGCCGGCTCCGCGACTAAGCAATTATTGTTGTAGTAGGGGCTTAGTAGGTGGTGTCCTGCGTATGTTAGATCAAAACAGGCGCCACTGAATACCACGTAGTGACTCGGCAACCGTGCAGTGTCTCCTCTGGTGGGTTGCTTCTTGACGACTTGACATTGATTGCTCCCTGTGGATTGCCGGTGCCGGGGCTGCGGCGGGGCTGACTGGGCTGTGGCTGTGGATGGGGGGTGTCAGAATGAGCGGCGTGGGTGCACTGCCTCTGAGGTGGCGCAGACATTGGGACAGCAAAAAAAAAAAACAAAACAAAACAAAAAAAAAAAACAAACAAAAAAACACTAACAGTGAGAACCTTATGGTGTAGCTCCTTTCAGTATTGTTGTCCAATCAGGCTGAATCGTTTCACAACACGGGCATGCTGAATGAGATCCTGGGAGAGACCTCCAGTCGGCCCTGCAGTGCTATGAGAAATACCTCCACATGTCGAAGAAGAACAGCGACAAACGTAGCATGGCCCAGGCCTACGGCTGCCTGGGAAGCGTCCACGCAGGGCTGTGCAACTGCCCACAGCCGTCATGTATCATCAGCAGCATGTTGCCATGGCCACCAAAATGGGGGACGCTCGGATGGTGGGGTTAGCGAAGGAGATGCTAGGGGACACGTACATGCTGAGAGAGGAGTTTGAAAAAGCGGTGTCGCAGTATGAGGCGGTTGTCAACAACTGTGGTCGTAGTGAGACCAGGTGGGTGCTGTATTTGTTTGTGTATGTGTGTGTATGTTTTTTATTCAATTAAGTATAGGTATCAGAAGTTACATCGCAAGGCAAGGTTGTTGTTTACTTCAGAGGCCCTTTTATTTTCTGATTTGTCTTGTAACATGATTACAAATAGGTTTCAAAGTGAGCTGACTGCAGGGGAAATTGAAACACATTTTAAAAGGAAGTTAACTCCTCTGATTGACATGGACAAACAAACTTCAAGACAAAACATGATGCATTTCAACTCTTAGGTCTTCTTCAGGCAAGATAACAACGTTCAGGAAAGTGGAATAAAAGAACAAGCAATCACTTTATCTTCTCAAATTCGGCACAACATTTATGCAATGCCCATCTTATGCTGAATTTGAGAAGAGAAGGATTACTCTTTCTTCATTTTCATTGTCCTGACTGTTGTTTGTCTTGCCTGAAGAATATCTAAGAGGTTGAAATACATCATGTTTTGTCTTGTTATTTGTTTGTCCTTGTCAGCTGGCGGAATTATCTAAATTCCTTTGAAAAAAAAAAAAGTTTGTCCGCTGTTTTCTGTCTTTGCAGACCATTTTCCTGTCTTTGTACTCGAAAGTTTTTTTGAAGGTTTTTTTTTTCTCAAAATGCAACTCTATCACTGTAACTGTAAGGGTACACATCACCCACTATCCTGACCATTCCAGCAGCAGAAGGGGTACCAGGAGGGAGAGGGAGAGGTTTCAGAGTGTCTGAATTCTACCCATGTCATTGAAAGAAGATTTGTTAAGGTTCTAAGCATGAATCAGAAATGTTTTTTTTCGCAAGTGTATGCCCATCTGCATGCCTGTGCAGACAGTCAGGTATGTGTAGGTAATGAGTGCAGGATATCATAAATCCATGCTGGATTTCTCAACACAGCCTCCCACCACTTTTTTTCCTGAGTACACAGGAGTCATGAATCATGCATTGTCTCTCCCGCAGGACCAAAGCCATGGCTCTGTGCAAGCTGGGGCGGGCATACCGCGCCATCGGTCGCAGTCAGTACAGCCTGTACTTCTTCGAACAGGCCATGGCCATGGCGGAGGACTACGACTACGAAGACGTGCGCATCATGGCCGAATTCCACCAGGCCTGTATCCAGTGTTCCTCCACCCAGCTGGCGGAGATCGAGCAGGCCCAGAAGTCCTTTTCCAGGCTGATTCCCTTCTTTGAGAGGAAGATCAGCGAGCACCAGGAAGAGAACTCACACTGTCCCAAGGAATACCAGGAACAGTTGTCAGAGTGCTGTGATGGCATGCTGACTGTGCTCGCCAAAATGGGGGACAAGGAGGAGGCCCTGCAGTATGCTGAGGCTCATAGGTGTGTGTGAGTGTGTGTGTGTGTGTGTGTGTGTGCGTGTGTGTGTGTGTGTGTGAAAATTATCCTTATTGAAGGTTGAAGACTAAACTTCACAGCTTTGTTTAATCCTACCTCACAGAGGCATGAAATAGAACAGACACAAAGGGATGGGGGGTGGGGGGTGGCGGGAATTATGAAGCACACAATATATGGGGAGCAGTCTGAAATGTGCAAAGAAATCAGAAAATATAAAGCATTCAAGTTCCACTGGAAAATGATATGTATATAATTCAAGTGACCATTGTGATGAGAACATGAGAAATGTATCACTTTTTAACCAGAAATCAGCTGTAAAGCTGCCATGAATCCCATCCCTGATTTTGAACCCATTTCCTGGGCTTCCATTTCACCATGCTGTTGTCGATGTCAGTGGAAAGTGAACATGAGAATCCATGAACCAAATCTGGAATGTTTTAACAGAAAAATACCATGGGAGAAGGAATAGTGATATTGGAATGCACAGAATTGTGGTTGGTCTCGTGGTTTGCAAGCAAACAATACAAGCACTATAAAGTATCATCTAAACTTCTTTGTGAGGGCAGGCGGTCACTATTCTGTCTACTTGAAGGCAAGATAAGGTCACGCTCTGTTGTCATGTATGAGCAAGACGCTATAAAAGTGAAAGAGATTCACAAAAACTGTACAAGCAAACCAAAAAGCTGACAATGGATCTCTCAGTGCTTAGCTGCGCATCAGACTACACCTGGTGGGGAGTTCCAAAATTTTTCAGGATGAGGGGAAGGAAAGGGAGAAACCTGCAGGACTTCACCAGAATATCATTTTTTTTGGGCTGTTCCTCAGTGGGAGCCCTGCATTTCTGACCTAGTTGTTTCAACAACATCCATTAGTCTGGGCTGCCTTGAAGAGAACAGTAAAATCTGTGCACATGGTGAAAATATAATCCAGATTTTCAGTGCTGTGAAAATGTATATTTGAATTCTAAAGGAATTTATATAAGAGAAATACACATAGAAACATAGTCCTGACTGGAAATGATTTGACTTCTTGGAAAATTTAGGACAGAATTCTGTTTTGCTGTTCAGAGTTCTCTGAATTCTACACCTCTGAATTCTAGAGAATCTAGACCAGACACAGTATCTGGAGTTTATTTTGGAAGTTGGATAGTGCAACAGCTGCAGATGTCTGAGGGTAGTAAGTGGCAGGCTCTGCTGTATTGTTTCAGGAAACGCACAGTCACGCTGCTGCCCAACTACCATGTGACGTGTGTCGGGGTGACTCACTTCCATGACATACACCATGAGGCCTGGACCTATGACCGCATGCACACCGTGGGGTCGTCAGCAGCAGAACGCCACAGTTCTTTTCTATTCCCTTCTGGAGCAAGTTCTGCTGATATGGGTCTTACAGCCAGGGGTGGGTGTGGTTCGCTTCTACACTGGCCGCTCTTTTAAAGAAGGCTCCATCAGGCAGCAGGTATGTTCAGTTTGTTGACTGCTTATTTGCAGTGAGTCTTTTTTTTTTTTTTTTTTTTTTTTTGCTGTCCCAACCTCTGCGCCACCTCAGAGGCAGTGCACCCACACCGCTCATTCCAGCACCCCGTCCACAGCCACAGCCCAGTCGGCCTGCCGCAGCCACGGCACCAGCAATCCACAGGGAGCAGTCAATGTCAAGTCGTCAAGAGGCAACTCACCGGAGGAGACACTGCTGCACTGCTGCCGAGTCACTTCGGTGGTGTTCAGTGGTGCCTGTTCTGATCTAACATACACACATACGCAGGACACCACCTACTAAGCCCCCTACTGATGACAATAATTTCTTAGTCGCGGAGCTGGCATGAGTGAGTCCTCCTTCCGGCGAGCACCACCACGTCCATCCAGCGACAGCCCCCATGGACTCGCCAGTGCTGGTGATCTTGACGGAAGCAAACCAAGGCCACAGATGTGGAGAGGACATCAAAACTGAGGTCACCATGAGAGCAGGGCATGAAGGACCACAGAATTTAAGACTTTTTTTTTTAATGCTGATCAATGAGAATGAGGATGATTAAGATGATACTACAGATTTCCATTTCAGTCTGAGACTACATGACAGGGCTGTACTCTACGCCTCCTTTCATAATATATCCTGGCATCAACCAGGCCTGAGAGATACAGGCACCTGCAGTGTTGGTCATGAAATTTGAGCAACACTCACAGAAACGCATCCATTAAGTGGTCGAAGCTCGACTGTGTGGTCCCAGTCTTCCCAACTGAGTCTGCAGCGAACTCAACTCTGGGTAAGAGCCGGTCGGGGCAGAAAAACCCCACATGACTTTGATGGGATTCGAGCCCATGACCTCCCAACCGGGAGTCCGCGACGCTAACCACTTCACCACGGTGGCTGGTATGCAGTGAGTCTCTGTTGACACCTGAAAAGAGACTTGTTGTCATATCGTGAAATAACATTTTGGCCATATTGTAAGAATTTGACAGACAGAGAGAGACAGAGACAGGGAGAGAATGTTGCTTACAGTGCAGCCAATCACAAACCACCCTGTTGAAGGCAGCTCTCACAGTGGTGAATGATTGTGGATCAGATCTAGAGCTTTCACATAGAAAAATCTGTCTGAACTATAGATGACACATAGATGACATAGTCCAGTTTGGTGTCAGAGTCCTGTAGAGATGGAGAAGAGTTTTCTAATTTGCGTCCCATTTGTATGTGCCCGTTGACTACATCTCATTCATCGCATCAAAGATTGGGCATTTATTATGATTTATTCATTTATATCAGGGTTTCTTCTATCTTTTGTTTTTGAACAGCCAACTGGTCCCCAGAATCAGTTTCTAAAGGCTGGTCACTGAGCATCTGAATAATTCTTTTTAAGACCAGCCACCATGGCAAAGTGGTTAGTGTTGTGGACTCTCAGCTGGGAGGTCGCGGGTTCGATTCCCATCATAGTCATGAGGGATTTTTTCTGCCCTGACTGGATCCTACAGAGTTTGAGTTTGCTACGGGCTCAGTTGGGAAGACAGGGACCACGCAGTCAAGTTTCATTCACTTAATGGATGCGTTTCTGGGAGTGTTGCTCTCAAATTTCCCGACCAACACTGCAGGTGTCTGTATCTCTCGGGCCTGGTTGATGCCGGGATATATCATGAAAGGAAGTGCAGAGTATAGCCTTGTCACGTAGTCTCAGACCGAAATGGAAATCTGTAGCATCATCTTTATCATCCTCATTCTCATCGATCATCATTACAAAAAAAAACAAAAAAAACTGTCTCAGATTCTGTGGCCCTTCATGCCCTGTTCTCATGGTGACCTCAGTTTTGATGTCCTGTCCACGCCTGTGACCTTGGTTTTGGTTCCGTTGGGATCACCGGTATTGACAAGTCCATGGGGGATGTCATTGGACGGATGTGGTGGGGCCCTCTGGAGGGAGAGCTCACTCATGCCGGCTCTGCGACTATGCAATTATTGTCACTAGTAGGGGGCTTAGTCGGTGGTGTCCTGCGTATGTTGGATCAGAACAGGCGCCACTGAACACCACCAAAGTGACTCGGCAGCAGTGCAGTGTCCCCTCTGGTGGGTTGCCTCTTGACAACTTGACAGTGACTGCACCCTGTGGATGCTGGTGCCGGGGCTGCGGCGGGACTGACCGGGCTGTGGCTGTGGACGGGGTGCCGGAATGAGCGGCGTGGGTGCACTGCCATTGAGGTGGCAGAGAGGCTGGGACAGCAACAAAAAAAAAAAAAAAAAAAGAAAAATTCTATTTCAGTTCAAGCTGTTGATCCGACCCAAGTCACTATTTTGCTAAGCCTGGCGGCTTATCTTTTCGATCTTGCATAACTGTTTGTAGCTTGCTTTGCTGACGTGTTTTTACTGGTTGTAGAAATAAAGGGCATCTCTTTTGATTGTATATTGACTGGTAAACCCTCATAGAAATAAAGGATGTGGGAATTGTGCTGTAGACTTTTATATTTTGATCTGCGTTTTTTTTTTTTTTTTTTTTTTTTTTTTTTTTACACATACTGGAAAATTGTGAGAAGTTGAATCAGCTGACTGCTATTTTTCAGTGTCAAAAGATTGATGCTGAAGCATGATTTACAGAGGGTTTTTTTTTTTTCATGAATTATGCACAGTGTGTGTCAAAGGGAACTCTGCATTTCCTCCTTTATTTTCCATGTGTGTTTTCATGTATCTCTGCAGGTGGTCAGTTTACTTAACGAACTGCTGAAGGACAGGGATAACACCACCAACCTGACCAGCTGTGAGAGCCGGGCCTTGCCACTGCGAAACGCACACCTGGATTTCATCCGCAAACAGAACCTACGGCGCCAGGAGGGAAACATTGAGGACAAGGGAGAAGAGAAGGTCAAAGAGACGATGGGGGTCAAGGGCAGAGACACACCCTCTTCGTCAGCCAAGAAATCGCCACAGCGGCAGCTGTATGAGATTCTTCTTGCTCCGGTGGAGGACATTTATTGAAGGTGAGGAGTAGTGTTGGTTTTGTTTTTAGAAAAAAAAAAAAAAAATGACAGTGGACACAAAGAGGAAGCAGGATTCTTCTGGAGAGGTGACAGGTTAAAAGGTTAATGTCTCACGACTTAAAGGCTGTATGGGCAGAGAACTGGTAAAATGTCATTACATCTGTGGAATAGCAATATGGAATGTGGACCCAACCTTTCCTTCCACTGCCTCAGCACTCCTGAACTGAACCAGGTACCTGTTTACTGCTGGGTGGGACGGAGAAAGTTTTCAAGCCGTAAAATCACATCCCACAAGTGCTTTGAACTTCAGCTGTCAGCTCTGCAGCCAACTGATCGACTTATGTGACAGCTGTCTCCCTTGAGAACTGGATGTGTTTATCAGCCGTACGCTCTTAGTTATGGATGGTGCTTTTGAATCTCTACCACAGGTTGTAGTTCTGTGTGTGTTGCATCGATGTGAATGTGTAAGTGTGCATGTTAAGTGTGTGTGTGTGTGTGTGTGTGTGTGTGTGTGTGTGTGTGACTGTGTGTTGTGTGTGTGTGAGTGTGTGTGTGTGTGTGTGTGTGTGTGTGTGTGTGTGTGTGTGTGTGTGTGTGTGTGTGTGTGTGTGTGTGTGTGCATTGTAATGTTTGTATTGGTTTGTGTGTATTTGTTTGTGCACTGTGCTCATAATACATTGTGCAGTTTTGTTGTTGTTTTTAAGTAATGCACTCCCCTCCTCTGCTCATTGACCTCTCTACTTATCTATTTGTTGTTTGCTTACTTTCATTTATTCATTATTTCCATACAGCTTTTTTTGGTTATCATACCTTCCAGTCCAAACAAATGCATTATTCCCACATGGCATGCAATGACGCCATACTATCAGGATCCCCTCAGAAATTAGATCGGGAGAGCAGGGAGCTAACCGCACCTCAGTTCCCAAACAGGCCGGCCAGATTGATCACCCTTTGAATGAATTCACAACATTGGGCCGTGGTAGAACTGGCTCTTTTTTTTCTTTTTGCTTGGGTGAGGGAACAGGTCACTTTCAGTCATTCAGTGCCTGTCTTGTGGTGATTTGGATGAAGACAAGTGATTGCTCGTTCATTTTCATTGTCCTGAGTGTTTTGTGTCTTGCCTGAAGAAGACCTAGGAGGTGGAAACGTGTCATGTTTTGTCTTGTGATTCGTTTGCCTTCGTGTAGTGCATTTTCACTAACATTTCAAATTTCTACCAGAGTGGTTTTGAATTAAAAGGGATTCCCCCAAGTGACTGTTTTAAGTCTGCAGAGAAGTAGCAGATGACCACTTTGACGCATACACACCAGAGTCTTAGACTAGAGCAGAACGCCGACCTGCTAATCTGCTGCTGAGGGACTAACTTTTTGCCCCCCCCCCCCCCCCCCCCCCCCCCCACAACCCCCACCCCTAGAGAGTCTCCAACATGCTGTAGCATTTTGTCAGGGCCCCCTTGAGTTTCTGTCTCACTGAACGTTACAGAACAAAGAGGATCCTTGGGAGGGTCTAGCATGAAGGTTGGGAGAGCAGTTTGCCTTCAGTACAGGTTGGAATGTTTTCCTCCCATCTTGGCTTGTCGAGACACTGTTAACCAGGATTCTCACTTAATGAAAAGTTTAGAATGTAGGGGAGCTAACCATGTCTCCAGGCCTACCGCTGGGTAAGAGTAATGGCCCCTTGATGTAACCATCTGGGAAAACAAAATTCCGTTCCTGGCTATAGTTTGGATGCTACGCAATTTTGTTTTCAAACTTTCACTATCTTACATTCGATCTTAAAATTCGTGTTCATGTGAAGGCCCTTTCTAAGTGTACTATGATGGTTACTTCTGTGCTGTCCTCTCCGTAGTCACTAGAGAAGACTCCTATTCACAATTCATAATAACTTCTGGAGTTGGCTGCTTCAGAGCCTTTGGAGTGGCCATACAAATGAATGTCGGAGGACATGGAGGATGCTTCAGAGGTGTACAACTCTACATGTGTGGAGAGCAGCTGTTCCCTCAGTGCTTGTTGATGTGCTTCTTTCAGATAGAAGAACCTCGTCACCTGGTGATTGTTCCTGACAAGGCCCTGTACCACTGTCCGTTCTCGGCACTTCAGGACTGGCGCGGCATGCTCATCGGCAAGCGCTTCAATCTGACTTACATCCCATGTCTCCTACTGCTCGATCGGGTCGTACAAAACGAGCAAGCCTCCTTGAGGCGTCGGGACGACCTGGATTTTGAGAGAACTCAGAGCAGGAAAGGTGTGTGTGTGTGTATGTGAATGTGTGTGTGTGTGTGTGTGTGTGTGTGTGTGTGTGAATGTGTGTGTGTGTGTGTGAATGTGTGTGTGTGTGTGTGTGTGTGTGTATCTGTGTGTGTGTGCACACGGGTGTGTGTGTGTTTATATTTGTCTATAGCTATGTCTATCTATCTATGTGTCTATCTATCTATCTACATGTGTGTGTGTGTGTGTGTGTGTGTGTGTGTGTGTGTGTGTGTGTGTGTGTGTGTGCGCACGTGTGTGTGGAGAGAGGGAGAGAGAATGTGTGTACATGTTTGTGTGGTGTGTGTGTGTGTGTGTGTGTGTGTGTGTGTGTGTGTGTTTTCTATCTGTTCTCAAGAAAACTGGCAGCTAAATCCAAGATGACTCCTCAAAATTTCAATCTTCAAACAACACTGCATGACAGCAAGCTTTGGTGACTGCCGCTGTTTGTTTTTGCTCAGGGGGCTTGAGGAAGCTGATCACACAAGCGGTGCTACCCAGCAACAGCAACGCCATGTTGAGCAGTCCACTGGATCACTACAGCCCTGTGTCCATGGCCCCCGACACCGCCTCCGTCAACCTGAAACAGGTGCCGTGTACTGCAGTCTGTGTATAGAACACCAAAGGCAGGGGGCTGTGGGGCTGAGTGACCATGCTACCCAAATCAGAGGGGGGAGGGACCATGTCGCACGATGGTTACTGTTTTAGAAGTGGGTTTTTTTTTTGTGTGTTTTAAATGAATTATGTTTTTTCATTTCAAAACAAATAACAAATTTCAAATAAGGACTACAAAACGCATAAGACAATAATAACAACCACAAAACATAATCATCATGATCGTCATCATAACGATCATAATCATCCTCGTCGTCATTATCCATTAATGAGCATTATAGATGTGTTTCTGTGTCAAATCAAAGTCATGCATAAGCATAGTAATAACCACAAAGGACAAACACACACAGAAAAAAAAATTAGATAAATAAAAACAAATGACTAAAACAAGCAAATGAATTCATGAAAGAAAACAAAAAAACTGGCTGTTGCCATATCATTTGGGAAGCCACTGTTTAGATGTATTGTTCTTGGGGGGGTTAAGATTGTGGGGAATGCTTTACCAGACAATTGTATAATGCACTGAAATAAGAAAAAGTGAGAAAGAAGAATGAGACTTTTGAAGAGAAGGTGTATTTTAACACATTGTAAGGAATAGAGATAACCTTGAATTTACCCAATCAGGTCCGTCTTACGGTAATAGGGTTTACCTGGATACCCCAACTTTCCACGTACAGTTACACTGTTATCTCTCTTCTTCTCTGTATGTATCATACCATAGGAGATGTGTGATAGATTCACCTTAGTCTGACCTTTTTTGTTTTGTCTTTTCCTAGGTTTCCAACCCCAGGCTGCTGACCTCAGGGGCGCTGTTGACCCCGAGCAAGCCGTTGTCTCGCCAGGCCATGATCAGTCGCGAGGCCACCTTCCAATCAGCGCAGAGCGTGTCGCCCCCTGGTGGCATGCCAGACAAGATGCACAGCACTTCAGCCCTCCATAACTTGCCTGACATCATAGAGAACTCTTCTGTTGAGGAGGCTGGACACACTGTCGGTGAGAGGAGAATATGGATGGCCTGATCAGTTCTAATTTTTAGTTGTTTTTAAAAGAATATTTAAGGGATGGTTCCAAATATGAAGAAGGAGTTGCTTCTGTTGCTTAATGTGCAACGCATTCCATCCAAGAGCCCCATCTACACTGCTGAGCTCATTGCACTGGTTTTAGCACTTCAAATGGCTTCTGATTCAAAACATGAAGATTTTCTCATTCTCTCGGATTTCCTTTCTGCTTCAGAGGCCATTGGTGGCTGTAACGTCAAAGACCCTCAATTTCTTGAAGTCTTTTTCAAGAGTATATGTCTGTGAAATCTGATGGTTTTGACTTTTTTTTTTCCCTTTGCTGTCCCATCTCCGATGCCACTTCATGGCGTTGCGTACATGCTGCTCATTCGACCCATCATCCACAGCTACAGCCTGGCTTGTCCTGCCACACAGCCCCCTGCCCTGGCGATCCATTGGGAGCAGTCGGTGTCATGTCATCAAGAGGCAACCCACCAGAGGAGACACTGCACTGCTGCCGAGTTGCTTCGGTGGTGTTCAGTGGTACCTGTTTGATCCAACATATGCAGGACGCTGCCTGCTAAGCCCGGTACTGACAATAACAATTACTTAGTTGCAGAGCCAGCATGAATAATCTGCCTCCTGAGGCAGTACCATCGACGACAACCCTATGAATTTGCCAGTACCTGTGACCCCGACAAAATCAAACTAAGGCCATAAACAAGGAGAGGCAATTGGTTACTAGGTCACCATAAGAGCAAGGCTTGAAGGGCCACAGAAGTTAAGATTTTTTCTTAATGCTAATCGACTAGGATGAGGATAATGAAGATGATGCTACAGGTTTCCATTCTGGTCTAAGACTGCATGGAAGGGCTGTACTTTTGCTTACTTTCATACTATATCCTGTCATCAACCAGGCCCAAGAGACACGAGACACCTGCAGTG
The DNA here is from genome assembly GCA_016801955.1 of Conus betulinus. Lineage (NCBI taxonomy): Eukaryota > Metazoa > Mollusca > Gastropoda > Neogastropoda > Conidae > Conus > Conus betulinus. The sequence continues at coordinate 208,118 of JADBJO010000723.1, read as the reverse complement.
TCAGTCAGGAAATTTGAAGTAACGCTGTTGGGGACGCATCCATTAAATGCATGAAACTTGACTGTGTGGTCCCAGTCTTCCCATTTGAGCCCACAGCACACTCGACTGTGGACAGGAGCCAGTCGGGGCAGGAAAATCCCACAAATGAATTATTCTGACAGGAAACAAACCCAAGACCTCCCAGCTTGGTGTCCGTGATGCTGATCACGTTGCCATGGTGGCTGGTGGTTTCAAAGAACTTTCAGCTTGTGATCCTCGGCATGTTGGCATTCAAAACAATGATCTGGTTGATCAACTCACCAAGAATACCACAGATAAATAAACGTTCAGATTTTCAATCACTCACGCCGACATGAATCCCAAAATTCGTACTTGTGTCAAAGATCTTCGGCAAGATGACTGGACATTGCTGATAGATGACACAACTCATTTAAACCTTATGGAGGCTCTATCGTCAGCTGCAAGTGGCTGTAAAGAAGAAACACATTTTTGTGCAGATTACGCACAGCCCAGCCATTGTACACCCACCTGTATCTTCAAATGGAGAAGCTCTGTGGTGCAGTCCATGTGATGTACCTCTCACTGTCAGCATGTTCTTGTAGAGTGTTGGAAACATGCATGCTTGTCAGATACAAACACTTTACAGCAGATACTGTGAAAGACATTGCTCAGAGATGTTCCAATGGGTGTTTTTTTTTTTTTCGGTTCCTGGAAGAGATGAGTATTTTTTCATCTGATCTAAGAGCAAAGATTTTTAAACAAATTCCAGTGTAATGAAAAAAAGGAGGTTTATTGAGCATGAATATTTTTCACCTTATTGAAGGCCTTGAAAAAAACGGATTTTAAAAAAAGAATTTTTTTTTAACAATGTAACGAAAAAAAAAGGTGGTTTATTGAGCTTTTTTAACAATTGTGTAAGGAATTAAAAATTTTCAAGGTAATGAAAATGGTGGTTGATTGAGCGTTTTTTTTTACAAACAACTAAGGAATTGACTTTGGTGAGGTGAAATCTTATATGATGACCCCTCCTGGTTAGCTGGGAAATAAACAACACAAATTGGTTGGTGTTCTGCTGCCAGGGTCTCCGGTGCCGGCAGGTAAGATGCTGAGCGCCCACACCTATTCCACGGTCACCACACGTACTGGGACTGGCACTGACATCACCTCTTCCACCCAGGTGGTGACCACCTTCCAGCAGCTCAGTGACAAGGACAAGTGTGTGGTGTTTGGGGCGCCAGACGTACCTGACAGGTGAGATGTGGTGAGTCTGTTGACCCACCTGAGAGTGTGTGGTGTTTGGGGCACCAGACCTGCCTGACAGGTGAGATTCGTGAGTGTGTTGACCCACCTTAGAGAGAGATGTGGTGAGTCTGTTGACCTACCCAAGAGTGTGTGGTGTTTGGGGCGCCAGACCTACCTGACAGGTGAGATGTGGTGAGTCTGTTGACCCACCTGAGAGTGTGTGGTGTTTTGGGGCGCCAGACCTGCCTGACAGGTGAGATGTGGTGAGTCTGTTGACCCACCTGAGAGTGTGTGGTGTTTGGGGCGCCAGACCTGCCTGACAGGTGAGATGTGGTGAGTCTGTTGACCCACCTGAGAGTGTGTGGTGTTTGGGGCACCAGACCTACCTGACAGGTGAGATGTGATGTCTGTTGACCCACCTGAGAGTGTGTGGTGTTGGGGGTGCCAGACCTGCCTGACAGGTGAGATTCGTGAGTGTGTTGACCCACCTTAGAGAGAGATGTGGTGAGTCTGTTGACCTAGTCAAGAGTGTGTGGTGTTTGGGGCGCCAGACCTACCTGACAGGTGAGATGTGGTGAAGCTGTTGACCCACCTGAGAGTGTGTGGTGTTCGGGGCACCAGACGTACCTGACAGGTGAGATGTGGTGAGTCTGTTGACCCACCTGAGAGTGTGTGGTGTTTGGGGCGCCAGACCTGCCTGACAGGTGAGATTCATGAGTGTGTTGACCCACCTTAGAGAGAGTGTGGTGAGTCTGTTGACCTACCCAAGAGTGTGTGGTGTTTGGGGCGCCAGACCTACCTGACAGGTGAGATGTGGTGAGTCTGTGGACCCACCTGAGTGTGTGTGGTGTTTGGGGCACCAGACGTACCTGACAGGTGAGATGTGGTGAGTCTGTTGACCCACCTGACAAATGAGACAGTTGTGTGTCTGATGACTTGCCTGACAGGTGATTCCTTGCATCAGTGTTGCTCCCTCAAAAAGTGATTTCCAGCTGCCAGACTATTGCATCAAGTTCTTCAAACAAAATGTGAGAAATGTTCCCTCAAGTATGATTGTAACAGCAGATGTGTGCAACAAGGTGTAACAGCAGATGTGTGCAACAAGGTGTGCTAAGTTCGCAAGTGTAATGCAACAACAGATGTAGAAGTGCTAAGTTGGAATAAAATATTTGTTTGGAGGGGTAACTATGAGGAAGTTAAGTTCTTCCTCATGTGCAGTACTTGCAGGTTCATGTGCACAGGGTTCTGACTGGTTTCAGACCTGGTGGGAAAAGGTTACATCTCTAACACATTTATCCGTGAATGTACGAATGTCTCGATTTATGACTTTGATTATTTTCACATTTTCACAATCTCCTGTACACAGGATTTCTCTCATGCTCTTTCCCTCCCTCCCTCTTTCTTTGTACCTCTCTCTCTTCACACGCAAACATGCATGCCACAAGCACACATACATATATGCATGCACACATGCATGCACACACACATGTGCACCTGTTCGTAAATACTCACACATGCACATGCACGTACGCACACAGACATACACATACACAAACACATGTACACACACACATGCACAGGTGCGTACATCATGCCCATGCACACACACCATGTGCACATATGCACACATGCGCAAATAAACACACACACACACACACACACACACACACACACACACACACACACACACACACACTACACACACATGCTTGGAAACATGCACACACACTTACGCACACAGGCACGCAGACACACACACACAACACACACACACACACACACACACAGAGAAATGAGAGTGGTTGCCCTTTAACTCTTAAGCAGTACGATAATTAGAAAAAAAAACAACAACAATGTACTGCATTCCCCACATATTCTCAGTGGTTTATGCATGTATCAAAAAGCCATGTCCAACATGACTTGTTTGAGTTACTACTGTAGAGACAAAAATGTGTTACTGGACATATGAGGAACTTTATTCTTTCTATCCCCCAGCGTTCTGGTCCACAATCGTCCATGGAAACCAACCAGCAAGCTGCACTCAGCCAGGCATGAGCTGAGCATGGTGGGAGAACTGTTAGACGCTGACCCCATTGTTTTGCGAGAAAGCAACGAAGCAGCAACTGCTGCAGGAGATTCGGGATGCATCCATCATTCATATAGGTGGGGCCATGAAGAGCGTTAGCTCATGGATCTTATTGATTGTTGCTATCCATGTTGTGCTGACAAGTTGTTTTCTCTGAGGCAGATGCAAACATGTTGAAGAAAAAAACGCACACAGATTGTCAACATGAAAAGCCTTATGAAAAAGACTTGGATCTTCTTTGCAAATGTCAGCTTGACAGAAACTACATTTTAGGCAGCATTTCTTTCTAGTTTTGAGTGCTCAGAGTTCTCAAGTTTTTTTTTTTTTTTTTTTTTTTGCCAGATGACATTTCATCAGGTGAATAAGATGTTACTGTGTAACTGCTAACTGCTGGAGAATTTGTTTTGTCTTCAGTTGGTCTTAGTATTGCATCATTGCTTTATTATACTATGATTTTGCTTATGTGCATTTCAGTTTCAATAACTGGTATTTTGACTGTCATTTGTTGAAGAGAGGTTTTTGTCATTTTTGTTTGCTTATTTTTTTTGTTGTTTATGTTGGAAGATGTATCTTACATGTGGCAGTATGTACTGGACTAAAAAATTGGAGTTGAAAACAAAATTATACATGTCATTCTTAAGTTTCAGTAAGTGTGTGTGTGTGTGTGTGTGTGTGTGTGTGTGTGTGTGTGTGTGTGTGTGTGTGTGTGTGTGTGTGTGTGTGTGTGTGTGTGTGGCAAAGGAATATCGTCTTCAGCTTGATTGTGCAAAGCGGTAAAACTGTGTTGACGACGTATCAGGAAGTGCCACTTGTTTTCATGGGCTGTGCTGTGCTTTGACCCCATTATAAAGTTCAGAGAAATCTTCGTCTGTCCCATGAACCACATTGGGAGTCACTAGGGCACCACACTTCAGAACACTTCACAAGGTTCATCCAGGTCTGCTGGCTGTGTGCTGAAGCATGGATCTCTGCAAAGGATTTCCCTGTCCATTCTGCAACGTTTTCAGTCCATGATTTTGTTGTTGTTGTTGTTAATTTTCTTTCTTGTCATCCCATCCGTCTCTCTCTCCTAACAGTTCCCTTGAGGCCTGCTTCAACAAGGCCATTGAATTTTGTCACATAGCCATACCAATGTTGTTTTCTTCATTAATGTCAGTAGATTATGAAACTGCTGAAAACAGAACAGTCTATAAATCGCTTCATTATGTTATGATCGTTGTTCTCACTGTTCATGAATTTAAAAAGGAACAAAAAAAAAAAAAAAAAAAAAATGGAGTCAAGTGGTATTTCACAGAAGAGACGTGAATCACAGATGAGCAGAAATGTTGCTGTGTATCATTGTCACACACTGAGTTCTGCCCCCTTCCCCCCCCCCCGCTCCCCCTTCATACCCCACAGCCACTCACGCGTGCCTGGAGGAAGGGATGCTACTGGTGACCCCTGACCCCAACCAGGACGACAAAGAGCAGGACCGCAGCTCTCATCTGGTGACGGTGGAGGACATCCTGACCAGCCGACTGCAGGCCCAGCTGGTGGTGATCTCGGGGGGTATACCGCCCCTCCGAAAATCCTTCGTCACCGCCGGACATCGTCTGCCCTCCGCCTTCCTTGCTGCTGGTACGTTGCTGTGTGATTGTTGTCTGTCATTGCCATTACGTTGTCTGAACACAGCCGTACTGTGCTTGGAGTTATTATGAATTGTGTCAGGTGGAGAACTTGTGATTGTTTCAGTGCTTGCATTAAGCGTAGTTTCTTTCTTTGTTTTTTGGCTGCTGTAGAGTTCACTCCCTTACTACTATCATTTGTCTAAGTTTACTTTTCACTTGTATTTTTTTCAGCAAGTGCTGATAAAAAAAAAAAAAAATCAGAAAAGAATGTTTTTTTTATATACGTGGGTAATTTTTTTTTTTTTTTTTTTTTTTTTTTAGCTAATTCACAACAATTACATACTGATGGGCTATCCTTACTTGTTCACTAAAGGAATACTATATCCCAGCATTAATCAGACATGAAAGATACAGATATGTGCAGTGTTCATCAGGAAATATGAACAACGCTCTCAGTGGTATATCTGTTATTTGGATGGGGTCAAACTCTGTAGTTCAACTCTTCTCATTTGCAATTTTAGCACACTTGACTTCTTGTAGGAGCCAGCCGTGGTTGAAGCATCCTACCAATAAATGGTTCAGATGGGATTTGAACCCATAGTCTTCCATCTGGCAGTACCCAGTGCACCCCCTGCGTGGCTAGTCAGTGGACACGATGTTTCATCAACAAATCTGTAGATCTGGGCAACAAGGGGGGCAGACTGGTGATTTAAGTGAGACTATGCACACAGCAACTGATGTGAGCTGTTAGTTGTTTTTGTTCTGATGTGAAAGCAGTTAGTGGACAGATTATTGCTGCCAACCATGACTTATTGTTTTGAAATATTTTTTTTTTTTTATCGTTCATTCTCTGTACAAAAATTGCTAATTTATTTAGTATTGGAGTAATTATTAAATCGAACAAAGGTAAAGAGGGGAGACAAATACCCCCCCCCCCCCCCCATCTCCATCCTCAAGCAAAAAAAGGATTGGTACATAGGTTATTGATCCATTTGTTCTGATATGATTGCAGTATTCTCTCTACACATGCCCAGAGCTGTTTCCTTTCAATGAAAGGGAGCTGTGTTAGATGATGACTTTCACCCCACACTATGATCTGAGAAGAGAGGCAGTCTTCACTCTCGTCATTCTCCTTCCACCACCATCCCCCCCCCCCCTCTTCTCCCCCCTTACCCGCAGATTACTGACGTTCTTGTCCAAGAGCTGTCAGCCAAGGTCAAGGCCTTGAACTCAGGGTGTGTGTCCTTCCCTTTGGGTCCCCAGGAGCTCAGTGTGTGCTGATGGCCCAGTGTTGGTGCCAGACGACGCCCAGGAGAAGTTCTACTTCACCTTCTACCACAGCCTGAAGCAGGAGAACCGCATCTCCACCGCTCTCTGTGCTGCTGAGGAGGCTCTGAGAAACGACGACAGGTAGTGGGGGGTGGGGGCGTCGTTTTGTATGGGCACTGTTTAGTGTTGTGTGTCGATGTATTGTCTTGCTTTGTGCTGTATTGCGTTGTGTTAATTGTGTTCTGTTGTGTTTGCATTTTTCAGGTTGTTTTGTACTGCGTTGTGTTGCGTTGATTGTATTCTGTTGTGCTGAATTGTAGTGTATTGTGTTGTATAGTGGGGTTTTTTTTTCATTACACTGTTTCATATGTCTTACACTGTGTTTCATGGTTTTTACAGTATGATTAGCTATACTGTACTGTGCTTTGTTGCATTTGTACAGGATTGCATTGAACAGTATTGCATTATATTGTACTGTGTTGTACTGTGTTGCATTACACTGTATTATACTGCATTGTATACTTTATACTTTATATTGTGTGTGTATCGTGCTGTGCTGTGTTGCATTTTACTGTATTGCATGATATCATATTGCATAATATTGTGTTGTGTTGCATTATTGCTGTGTTGAACTGTATTGTGCTGATTGTATTTCAGGATGTTGCATTGCAGTGCTAGTACCATGTATTGTTCATATATTGTTTTGCATTGTATTGCATGGTTTTCTATTGCACTGTGTCATATTCAGTTCTGTTTGATTGCACTGTTGTTGGTGTTACTTTGCATGTATTGTTGTGATTGTGTTGCATTGATCATCTCAACAGCATTGATGTGACAATCAGTTGGTTCTTACCTGGGATTGTGTTGTGATTGTTTTGCATTGATCATCGCAACAGACCTGTTGATGTGACAGTCAGTTGGTTCTTACCTGGGTTTGTGGATTGTGTGTGTGACTGTCTTGCGTTGATCATCTCAATAGACCTGTTGATGTGACAGTCAGTTGGTTCTTACCTGGGATTCTGATTGTTCTGTGTTCCATGTGTGACCGTAATTTGTTTCAGTTGACTTGCCTTTTTTGTTGGTATTTGTGGCTTGAAGGAAAAACAAGTGTTACAAAAACAAACGAAAACCTGTCATGTGCAAACGTCAGTTGATAATCCAGCCACACCTGTAACTTTATTTTGACTGCATGGGTACTCCACACCTATACACTTTATTTGTACCTTATGTACGTATATGTGCAAAACACACCTGTCAGTAATTGTGTTAGAGTTAGTCCACAAACACACCTGTACACTTTATTTGTACACTTTATTTGTAGATATATGTGCAAACGTCAGTAAATTGTGCAAACGTCAGTAGTCCCACAAACACACCTGTACACTTTATTTGTACATATATGTGCAAACGTCAGTAAATTGTTAGAGTCCACAAACACACACCAAACGTGTACACTTTATTTGTACATATATGTGCAAAGTAAATTGTTAGAGTCCACAAACACACCTGTAACTTTATTGTCCACAAACAATTGTTGTACTGTACTCAAGGTTTTCTTTCAAGAGAACTTTCCATGGAAAAAACACACCTTTTTACCTGAAAAGATCTTAAAAGAGACTCATCCTGTTACTGATCTGAACACACTCAGATTCAAGGCGGTGTGGATTTGGGGGGCGTTTGCGCTGATCGGCCATGACAGCCAGGTGAAGATGACGCAGATACAGCACGCCATGTTGGATCAGCGGATCGACCGTGCAGAGAACGAGGTGGAGGAGGCTAGCGGCAATGAAATCCTCAACCTGAAATCTGCTGTTCCTGACGGTGAGAAGGCCAGCCTCCTGGTGCACCACTTTACATGTCTGTCCTTTGGTCATTATGACAATGAAGATGATGAAATAAAAAAGAAAGCTGCGTTTAGGATAACCCACCCATTCTTGCTCTCTTTCTGCAGATTCTAAACGTTTTTTTTTTTTTTTACTCTATGGTTTAAAAAAAGAAGAAGAAAAAAAAATCAGAAGTATTATAGAGAAAAAAATTGATCGTGATCCAATCTTCCACAGCAGCCTTCAAATCCTGAGAGGGGAAGTAATTTTAATACCCTCTCCGATAGCCTCCCTTCATCATTCTGGCAAAAAATTCTATCAATAGCCATAACATGAGACTAGAGTAGTGCATGCACTATGCATAAATTCAGATGAGACCAAATCTTGGACTTTGAAACGAACTCTGTGCATTATTGAGTGTCAGCAATCACTTGAGTTGGACATTATGAAATGTTGAGCAGAAGAGATTTGCCCCCTACCTGTCTGCCATATCTTGTTTTGGTATGTCACCTTATAGCCTTTTCTTCTAAGTGAAATAACAATACAACAACAGCAAAAAATAATAGTGATGATATTGCTTATGATGATGATAATTGTGACAGCAACTATAATGATGATAATGATGGTGAACACCATGGTATCTATTATAATAGATGATGATAATGATAACAAAATCAGTAATGATGATGATAATGATAACAAAATCAGTAATGATGAGGACGATAATGTTGACTACGATAAAAGCAACCGATGATGGTAAATAGTAACAAGAATGATAATTAGAGCAAATATGATTTTAACTACAATGTAGATCTTAGATAAATGTTAGCGACCGCCCAGAGAAACGTGGACAAATGAGTTGTAGGACAAAGCACTACACGTTTTGACCTCTTAGGTCTTCTTCAGGCAAGATACAAACAAATAGGACAACGAAAATTCACATACCTTTGATCGCTTCAGAGTTCAGCGCAAGGAAGGCGTTGAATGAGAACGAGGCTGTTGGAAGGGAAATAATGTGTGAGTCAAGGTCGTAATGATGATAATTATATTACTGATAGGAATACTGATAATGGTCAAAATATTGAAAAAAACATATTAAGACAGGATTACTGCCACTCTTGTGACAAAAAGGCAATGGCAGCTATAGTATGGGAGAAAGGAGAGTGGGTGAGAGGATTCTTAAACAGCAGGGTTGCCATGGCAACAGTCCCAGCGGCGAAGGCGATGGTGATGTCAATGCTAGTGGTGGTAGTATCAATACTAGCAATAGTATTACTGATGATACTGCTAACAACCATTGTGAAGGTTAAGGTAATAAAAGCATGAACTCTGAAGCAATCAAAGCTAAGTGAATTTTCGTTGTCCTATTTGTTTGTATCTTGCCTGAAGAAGACCTAAGAGGTCGAAACGAGTAGTGTTTTGTCTTGTGACTCGTTTGTCCATGTTTCTCTGGGTGGTTCGCTAACATTTATTTAAGATTTGTTTAGATTTCCGCCTCAGTCGTCTCACTTTGCAACTACAGAGTAGATGATAAATATCAACAATACAAATAGACATAACTGTGTTAATGGCACTATGATGGTAATGAATACAGAAAATGATTTACAAAAAGCATAACAGTGTCACATCTTGTGTGTGTGGGCCGGGGCGGGGGGTGTGGGGGTGGGGGGTTCTGAATTACCCTCCATTTGTGCACATGTGGTTTTGAAGTGTAAAGATTTGCACCCAACATCACTCGAACTGAAAATACAACGCTGGGGCTTTCATGGTCTCTGACATGTTTTGATTTCAGTGAAAGTTTTTTTCCTCAGATTTAAATATGTTCAATTGATTAAGTTGAAAAAAAGAAACAACCCTATATGGATATACAGACTCCAGATTACAACCCATAAGCTGTGTATACCTGTGTAACTACTTATTCATGTATTGATTATATTCGTTTTCCACATGACTGACTGTTCTGTATTCCAGTGCCCAGTAAGGCAGAGAATTACCAGAAGTTACAGGAGTTTCTGGTGGAGTTGTTGCGTCACCATCACTCTCAGCCTCGTGTCATACCAGCGCTGATCGACATGGTAATGTCTTGTCTTTAACCAGTGGACAGTTAGCACCATTTCTTGCTGATGACTTTACATGCTGGAGCAGGTCGTGCCATTTTTCCCATGGCAAAACAAAACCAGATGATACTCATTTACTCATTTCTGATTTTTTGTTGTTAATTAAACTGTATTGATGAAAGTTTGATTTGTAACTTGCAAAAAAAAAAAAAATAATAATAATAATTTAGGCTATTTCTGATCCCAAATTGTGAACAGTAGTTAATTTTTTAGCCTCTGTCAAAAAAACCCCAAACTGCTCAACGTCATTCACAGGAACTGTTTCGGCAACTAACAGGTGACAGTTTAGAACATCTGATGTGCACCATCAGTTTGAATTTGTCATCCACCACTTATAAATCTGCTTGCTCTATGTTTTAACCATTCAAAATTGCACAGGTTTTTTTTTTCCCCAACATGTAACATAGATTTGGCAGACTAAGAAGCACTTAAGTAATCTTGAAAGCAGAACTCTGAGAAATTTGGCTGCTTAATCTCAGACTTAATCTCAACTCATGCACTTCATGCTAAAGAACTTAAGTCTCAGGCCATCAAGATCTTTTTGACTTGGGTCTTAGGCCCTGCCCAAGAATCAGATCCTAGGGTAGTAGGGGATACAGCAGTGATGCTTCAGTTGTCTCCGCCTCCAGTCTGTCTTTGCCTGCACTCTCTTCCACTCCACACCATCACATAGGACCCCGTATCTCAAAATCTGGGTGTCTTTTTACTCATCGGCAGAGGAGACACAGTAGACATAGAGACACAGTGAGAGAGAGAGAGAGAGAGAGGGGGGGGGGGGGGGGGGATGGAGAGGGACAGAGAGAGAGGAAGGTACAAAGTGAATCGTTAATTTTTAATGCTGTAGTAAATTTTATGGTTAGGAACATATTTTATCCTTCTGAAGCTTCTTTTGTCATCAAATGTTTAGGAATTTCCAATCATATTGAATTGATTCTTCGCTTCCTACCCGTCCTTCCCCCCCTTCCATCCCTTCCCCACCCCACCCCCATTCTCGCACCCATTTCACTCTTCCCACGCCTCACCTCCTCCCCTTTCCTCTCTCTCAGCCCTCTTTGACCTGTGCTGTAAATCACCAAGAACTGACCTTTGACAGCTCTGAACCATCTCCAATTTATCTCTCTTCCATCCGGCAATCCCACAATGCCTGACCAGCTGGACGGGTCATTGAAACGCCTGCACACCGAGGAGGACAACAACCGGGTGACGGCGCAGCTGACGGTGGAGGTGTCGGGGAGCACGGCGGCCATTCAACTGCTGAAGAGGCTGGGCTTCCACTTCTTCCAGGCGCGGGGCAGTCGTCTGACGGCGCCCTACATCATCTTCCCCCACTGGAACACCGACGAACTGCTCATTCCCACCTACGATGCCCTGAGGGCTATGACAGGTAGGTAGGGCTCGTACCGAGGAAAAACGAAATTCCTTGAAATAACTTTTGGGAGGGGGGGGTGGGGGGGGGGAATGGGGAAGGTGTATGCTCATGCTCTCTCCCTGTTGAAATAAGTTAGGGAGGATGTGGGGGAGGGAAGGGGCAGGCGCATGCTCATGCTGTCTCCCCTTCTTCCACCCCCCCCCCCCCCCCCCCCCCCCCCCCCCCCCCCCCCGACCCCCCTTTCACCCAATGGAGAAATGGTAAACTCATATTCAAAATGGTGCAGTCTGTCGCAGATGTGAGCATCATCCATTTGTCTGTCCGTCTGTGTCGTGTTTTGTCTTGGTGATTCGTTTGTCTACGTTTTGGGGAGGAGTCTTGTAATTAGTTTTCAAATGTGTTTAGATTTTCGCCTGTAGTTGCCTCGCTTTGCAGCTAGAACTAAAAGAAAATATGTTGAAAAAATAATCTGGAAATGCACTTGCAAAATGTAACCATGACAGGGGTTTTGATCAAAGTACAACTGTTGCTGACATCCGCTTCAGCAACATCCCCTGAAACATAAAAAGGCAAGAGAGCATGACTTCGTGCCAAAGCGCGATGATGGATCCGGTTTGAAAGTGATTTGTATTAGAAAGAACCTATATTTATCAAGATCAGCTGGTTACTACTCAGAAGAAGCTCCTGTAATGTTATGGCAGGTGAATATGAAAGGAATGCTCCCCCACAATCCCCCACCCCGCTTTTACAGAAATTTGGAATTTTGTACAGTCTTTGTAGAAAATAGGCTAATTTGTGTTGAAAATACCACACAAAAATACACCATGCCTGTTGGATTGTCTGTCCATCAGCAAGATAACGCAGAAACTAGGGAACTAATCCAAAGCAAACTAGTTGGAAAGATGAAGCAGGATCCAAGGACATACCTGTTCAAGTTTGGCGCAGATCCGGATCGTTGTATGGGTCCTGGATCTGTCACCATGATTATGCAAAATTGTGAAACCAATTTTAGCTAGTGGACAGATGAATCTGGACCAAGGATAAACCTCGCAAACTTTGATGCCGATCCAGGTTAGAGGGCACATCCAGGATTCATTTGACCTTGGTGACGTCTTGAACCTCCCAAGTACTTCTAGTCTTATGGCATGTTTTTTCAGCAAGGGTTTTCGTAAGACGATTGACAGGTTGAGTACTATTTTTTAGCGTTTCTAGAGATATTTACAGAGCAAGATCATTTTTAATGTTTCTAGAGAAATATTTTACACAAGAGTGATTTTCTGATCCCATTGATAGATATGTATGATTCTCAGTGCATTAGAAGTAGATTTACACTATTTCCACTCTTTCCTTGTGTGATCCAGGACTGTGTAATCCCCAGAGTTTCCTGATATGCTGTAGACAGAGTTGTGGTTCTTCCCAGTGTTGTCAGAGAGGATTAACAGAAGAGGGTGGTGTCCTTTTCAGACCTGGCTGCAGACAGCGGCTGTGTGCAGGCCTTGGTCAACTGTCTGCCCCTGACGCAGGACAACATCTCCCTCATGATTGACCTGGTCAGTGTGGAATCTTTTTGGGCTTTGTTGATTTATTCTGGACATCTTCTCAATCACAATTTTGCAGAAGTGCTAAAAAACAAGGTGTGGGGGGGGGGGGGGGGGGGGGGGGGGGGGGGGGGGGGTGCGGGGTGATGTCTTTGGTTCAGTGTTAAGCTCCAGTGCCCTGCTGACAGATTGTGAAGTACTGAAGTTGTGATTTCAGCAAGACGCCTCAAAAAAAATTATTTCATGATTATTCATAACGAAATGCACATACAGTGAGCTTGTCCATTGAACTACTCACAGTTCTTTCCTGTGGTCAAAACAACTGTGTCTTTTCGCCTTGATAGTGTTGTTTTGAGACAGGGCAGAGGTGGTTCTTTCCAAAAACAAGTTGGCATACCAAGAGCACCTGTTGCTTCAAAGGGCAATCACTCACATGACTGGTGAAGCATCTGACTCTGAATGTATTCATGTGATGAAGGGGACCTTACTCTGAAAAATCGTCCAATTCTTCCCAGTGAATATGTTGATGGACAGTGGAAACGTTCTAACATACCTTTTGCACTTTGTTTTGAAAAGCGGTTAATGACTATATTAAAACCAGCACTGATTCTGATCCTGACTTGGTCTCTGTGTTCAGCTTTAGCATCACGAAACACGCAGCCGAAGTCCAGCTGAAGGTGTCGGATATCTCAGTGAAGCCACTGTGGCAGACGTCGCAGAGCAGACAACTCTTACAAGCTGTGGGTTTACATCAGATTGGTCTGCTCCTGTCCTTCCACAATATGCCTGCTAACAAGTGAGACCTGTCCCGCTAGTATTCTCTTTGTCTGTCTGTTGTTCTTTCAAAATGTAGAATGAGAACAGATAAAATTTTTTTTTTTCAATGAATCATATTTAATTTCAAAACAAAATCACAAATTACAAATAAGGACTACAAAACACATACGTAAGATAATAAGGCAATGATAACAACAACAAAACATAATCATTATGATAATCATCATAATGATCATAATCATCATTGTCGTCATTATCAACATCACATCACCATGTTGCTACAGTGATTACCAACACTACTGTTACTGTGACTACTTCCACTACTTCTACCACTATTACTACGACTACTGATTATGATGATAAAATGATAACAATTTCAGTCCCTTAATGACTATTACATGCGTTTCTTTGTCTGATCACAGACAGATATACCATAGTCAGGAAATTGATCACTAAAACACTCTTTCTCCTATGTACTCTTTGTATACATATATACTCTTTCTGTATCAAATCTTTCTTATTCATACTTACACGCTCATACACTACAAAACTAAATGACGGCATGAATATGATGATGTGTAATGAAATAACGTGAAAAGCACAAAAATATAAATAAATGAACAAACACTAACAAAAATAACAACACACAAACACATACATACCAAGCACATACACACTCACTCCTCGTATGGTTGAAAAATGAAGTTGAAAGTTGATTGATCAAGTGCAAGGGTATAACTACTATGGTTGAAAAATGAAGTTGAAAGTTGATTGGTTAAACGCAAGGGTATAACTATTATGGTTGAAAAATGAAGTTGAAAAATGATTGATTAAACGCAAGGGTATAACTAGACCATGAAATGAATGAGAAAAACAAATGATGATGCAGTAAAAAAAACTATTTGACCTTCCTTTCAAAAACCATTGCTAACATGAAGAGATCTTGTATGAGAGAGACAACTCTGACAAGCGCATTGCCAAAATAATGACTGGATGTTTGATTTGTCTCTCTTTGTTTACATACTCAGCTGCGCTATTCATGCATATGACATTGTTGGTTCTTTACTTCTTTCTTCGCTGTGTGGCTTGAACACCCAGATTCACCGTCGTTTAGACGTGTATGTGTGCTTGTGATGGTGTTCATGCTTTCACCATTAAGGCAGCTTCGTTGCATGTCCAGGGACAATGTCTACTCATCATGCTAGTGAGCATGTATACCATCCATTTTCAGCTTGGCCATGTTTGACCGATAAACATAATTTTGTCTGCTGCTAGAACTTATGCTAGTGCTTAGGAGATGGGGCAGTGGTTTTGAATGCACATTTTTCTTTCTTTTTGCCATTTGTTATGTAAAAACTCAAAACACATAGGACAATGAATACATACATTTTTTTTTTTCTCTCAGACTTTACCAGTGCAGTATTCAGCAAGAATAATGCCCCAAACCAGTCTGGATTCCCTTAAAAAGATTTATAAGAGAGCTAAATCTATACGTCCTATCACTCAGCTCAGTCTCCTTGAGTGATTTCCCTTGAGATACTGTGGAGGGATGGCAACAGAAAGAAACTGAGAAGAAAAACAAACAGACAAACAAACGAAAGGAAGTGAAAAAAAACAACAACAAGAGAAAAAACGATGGACTAACATTGCAGAATGAATCAGCAAACCAACTGCAGACGCCTAGGCCTTAGCATGAAATCAACAGAGCTGGAGAAAGCTGACAAACAGTTCTTCACTGTAGATCTATAATGACTTTTTGCACAAATGAGAGAGAAGAAGAAGTTGTTTTATACAATATTCACATATGTGTGTGTGTGTGTGTGTGTGTGTGTGTGTGTGTGTGTGTATGTATGTATGTATGTATATATATATATATATATATATATATATATATATATATATATATATATATATATATATATAAGTATGGTTTTGGAAAATTTTGCACAAGAAAAAAGAACTATGCAAAATTTCCAAAACCCATAACTTAAAAATCACCATCGAAGCAAACAAAAAAGGTAGTGAACTACTTAGACATAACACTTGACCTCAACAACCACATATATAAACCATACAAGAAACCTAATGACACACCCATTTATGTAAACATCAATAGCAACCACCCACCATCTATACTAAAAACCATACCCAATGGCATAAACAAGAGATTATCTAATCTGTCACATAATGAAAGAGTATTCAACAATGCAGCAGCAGAATACCAAGAGGCATTGCAAAAAAGTGGTTACAGCTGCAAACTACAATACAACCCAGATACAACATGAACAAAAACAAAAAAAAAAGCAGGAAAAGGAAAAAATCACATGGTACAACTCTCCATACGATGGACGAGTAAAAACAAACGTAGGAAAAGAATTTTTCAAAATTTGACAGCATCCTTCCCAAAAGAACACAAATTGTCCAAAATATTCAACAAGAACACCATCAAACTATCATATTCATGCATGCCTAACCTTAAAAATATAATGATTCATCCAACAAAATGAAAAGCAACACAGCAAAGAAGGGTGAAGAAAGGAAATCCTGCAATTGTGCTAAAAAAGAACAGTGTCCCTTAAGCAACAAATGCCTCTATAACAACATTGTATATACCAAGCCACTGTGACATCAGAAAATGAAAAAGAACATACATAGGGATCACTGAAAATCACTTCAAAACCAGATACGCAAACCATAAACAGTCATTCAACAAAGAAAAATACAAAAACCAAACAGAACTGAGCAAATATATTGGAGACTTAAAGACAAAAAAATAAACTATAACATATCCTGGGAAATCATAAAAAGGGCATCACCATACAACAACATTTCAAAAAGATGCAACCTATGTTCACAGAAAAATGGTTAATACTATGCAAACCATACTTAGCAACCCTAAATACTAAAGTAGAAATAGTAAACAACTGCAGGCACAAATGGAAATCGTTGTCAGCAAACGCACCCTGAACTGTAAACAACCCAAAAAAAAACGAACAATACGTGCAGCCAATCCGCACGTGCAAACAGTGACATCAGGCCATATAACACCGGCAGTAGGCGCCCCAAAACCATCCTGACGAGAGCGCTGGCTCGAAACAGATCTGTTGGTTTTTAAAACTTCCTTTTATCACCCTATTTTTAAAAAATATATATATATATATATATATATACATTCTTGAGAGAATGCTTCCAAGGAAGATAACTCATTCAAACTACCTTCGCTTCAAAGGTAAGTGTCGCTCATCTCTACATACAAGACCTGTGCTAACAGTACATGGCTCTGACCAGGGGAAGTGACCATGTGTGCAGACAGCTGCTGACCTCACTCCTACAGCTGCTGCTGTCCGTGTCCTGCCACAAGAGTCCAGTGCTGCTGTACCGCCTGGACGTCAATCTTCTGGGACTGGATTCGGGATCCAAGGTGGGACATGTGTGTTGTGTGAGGTCATGTCAGAAGTTCATCGTCAGATGGTTCATTGGATAAGCAACACATTTTTCTTCTCATCAAGCCACTTCCTGCGCCCCCCCCCCCCCCCCCCCCCTCCTCCTCCCCCCCCCCCCTCCCCTCCCCGAAAAAAAGGGAGTATGTTTTTGCCAGTTTTTGATAAGATGGGGTGTTGTTGTTGTTCTGTGTACATAGGCATGTCTATGCCTGTGCTTCCTAGCTTATGATGTTATGCTAATATGTAAGAGGGATGTTTATTGTTTGCTTTTCTTTTCTTTTTTTTTTAAAATTTATTTATTTATTTATTTTTAGAGAGAGAGAAACATGGGAAGTGGAAGTTGTGAATGTAACAGCATGTAAGGTGTGTGTGTGTGTGTGGCTGAACATGTGCATGTGCCTTGATGTTTAAGAATCATGTTAACATACAGGAGGCATTCTTTCTCCTGCATAGACGTGAAGATTAATGGCGACTTTGTACATGGCGTGATCTGGTGAAGATGAATATGATGACACTGTTTGCAGTTTCACCGTAATATCCTTGAAAAAGGTGACTGGTGGAGACTGTCAGATGGTGGTGTCTGTGTGACTGATGACTTTGTGACCAGTCGTTTTGGTGATTCTGTGTGAAGAAAGTCTAAGACCATTAATTAGGTGATAAGCATCTGTGGTGATTCTGTGTGACTGAAGTCTTAGGGCTTGATTTAATGGTGATCAGTATCTGTGGTGATTCTGTGTGAAGAAAGTCTTAGAGCTTAATGGTGATCAGTATCTGTGGTGATTCTGTGTGAAAGAAATCTTAGAGCTTAATGGTGATCAGTATTTGTGGTGATTCTGTGTGACTGAAGTCTTAGGGCTTGATTTAATGGTGATCAGTATTTGTGGTTATTCTGTGTGACAAAAGTTTTAGAGCTTAATGGTGATCAGTATTTGTGGTGATTCTATGTGAAGAAAGTCTTAGAGCTTAATGGTGATCAGTATCTGTGGTGATTCTGTGTGACTGAAATATTGGGTCTTAATGGTAATCGGTATCTGAGGTGATTCTGTGTGACTGAAATATTGGGTCTTAATGGTGATCAATGTCTGTGGTGATTCTGTGTGACTGAAGTCTTAGGGCTTGATTTAATGGTGATCATTATTTGTGGTGATTCTGTGTGACTGAAATATTGGTCTTAATGGTGATCAGTATCTGCTGTGATTCTGTGCGACTGAAATATTGGGTCTTAATGGTGATCAATATCTGTGTGTGATTCTGTGTGACTGAAATATTGGGTCTTAATGGTGATCGGTATTTGTGGTGATTCTGTGCGACTGAGATATTGGGTCCAAATGGTGATCGGTATCTGTGGTGATTCTGTGCGACTGAAATATTGGGCCTTAATGGTGATCAATATCTGTGGTGATTCTGTGCGACTGAAATATTGGCTCTTAATGTGATCAATATCTGTGGTGATTCTGTGTGACTGAAATATTGGGTCTTAATAATGATCAGTATCTGAGGTGATTCTGTGTGACTGAAATATTGGGTCTTAATGGTGATCATGTATCTGTGGTGATTCTGTGTGACTGAAATATTGGGTCTTAATGGTGATCATGTATCTGTGGTGATTCTGTGTGACTGAAATATTGGGTCTTAATGGTGATCAGTATCTGTGGTGATTCTGTGTGACTGAAATATTGGGTCTTAATGGTGATCAGTATCTGTGGTGATTCTGTGTGACTGAAATATTGGGTCTTAATGGTGATCAATATCTGTGGTGATTCTGTGCAACTGAAATATTGGGTCTTAATAGTGATCGGCATTTGTGGGGATTCTGTGCGACTGAAATATTGGCTCTTAATGGTGATCCGTATTTGTGGGGATTCTGTGCGACTGAAATATTGGGTCTTAATGGTGATCAGTATTTGTGGTGATTCTGTGCGACTGAGCGACTGAAATATTGGGTCTTAATGGTGATCGGTATCCGCGGTGATTCTGTGCGACTGAAATATTGGGTCTTAACGGTGATCGGTATCTGTGGTGATTCTGTGCGACTGAAATATTGGGTCTTAATGGTGATCAATATCTGTGGTGATTCTGTGCGACTGAAATATTGGGTCTTAATGGTGATCGGTCTCTGTGGTGATTCTGTGCGACTGAAATATTGGGTCTTAATGGTGATCAGTATCTGTGGTGATTCTGTGCGACTGAAGTCTTGGAGCGTAATGGTGAACAGTATCCGTGGTGATGCTGAATGTTCCAGAGTTCCCTGACTGGCGACTTCCCCTCCAGACTGCCCTCCCTCACGCCTCTCATTCTGCCCAGAAACCAGGTCAGTGCAGATGGTTTTAATCCTGTTCAACTGTGTGCAGGAGGATGTTCTGTTTAGCAGAATACCCGTCGTTTGTCCTGAAGAGATAGACAGCAGAGGTGGATTCAGCAGCTGGTCCTGAAATATGACATAGTTTAGGAAGATAAAAAGTTGAAGCCAGACAACACCCACAAATAAGTTGAAATATTTTCGGTTTATTGTAAAAACCTTTTTCGAGCCCCAAAGCTGGCCAACTGACCAGCAGCTCTTAGACAAGATGCACGCAGATGCTCAACTCATTTCAGTAAACCGAAATCCGTCTGGTTTTCTCTTGGATGGAGTTGTTTTGAGACAGGTCAGGGGTGGCATTTTCCTGAAAACAAGATGGTGGAGTGAAACACAGTGCTCATGGCATGAAGGGATCAGACCTGGGAGAGATGAGGGATCCAGGGCGTAACATGTCGATACAACCAAAGAATACTGGTTTCAGACCTTCAAGGTGAGGGATCCAGGGCGTACTGAATACTGGCACCTGGGAGAGATGAGGGATCCAGGGCGTAAATATAACCAAAGAATACTGGTTTGAAAGAGATGAGGGATCTAAAGTATAACTACTAGTTTCAGGGTGAGGTGACCGCAGCAGAAACTGAAAGAACTGTTGAAAAGGAATCTAAAGTAACTCCACTCTGCCTGTGAATATGGTCAAACAGATGACAAGACAAAACACTTGTAATATGTTTGTCCATGTTAATTGGCGGAGTTACTATGAATTCCTTTTAAAGAATATTGCTCTGCTGACGACAAAAGAATAGCCAGTTCTTCGCAGACCACTTGCTGAGGCACAGTAAACAAGTTTGCAAAGGTAAGCCCGTTTATCTTTGACGATTTTCTGAATTAGAAGTTAGTGACATGACAGAATTTTTTACAAATGTAGAAATGTACAAGAAAATATTCTGAAACACCGTTTTTTGAAATGTTTGAAAGAAAACATAATCAACTTGCAGGTCAGGTACAGTTCGCATGCCGTGTCATTCTGTGTGAGTTGAACAGCGCGTCAAGATGAAAAGATGAAATCTGTTCATAGTGCATGACAACTGACTCCAAATGCAGCTTCACCCAACACTGATATCGTGTTAGGGCGGCCCTGGCATGGCAACAGTAAGACAGTGGTGTTGTCTGTCAACAGCTGCGGATGAGCACACCCTGGCTGAGCAACGTGGAACAGCCTGATGAGATGGTGGAGAAGATGAAACTGGCAAAAAGGTGTGAGATGTACTTCTCTTGTTTTGTTTGTGTGTGGTCTTATCTCATTCTAGCTATTTGATAGCAGGTCACACCCTAGTTAGTCCTGTTATAGTCCCAGTGTGAGCACAGTCCACAGTGAGCATGATACATCAGGTCACCACGTGGCTACCCACCAGAGCACAGGATCTGAGTTACTTCTATGGTGTCAGCGGTTTCTGTTCTGATCTAAAATAGAAGCAGGATGCCACCTGCTTCGTCCTCTACTGATGACCATGATTGGATCCAGCAGAAGCAAGCGTCCCACATACCATGTCCATCTAGTGACAGTCCCCATGACCTTACCTCACCGATGACTCGCATTTTCATTTTCATTTACTTTTCATTTTCAAATTCCTCTCCCATGATGACTTACATTTTCATTTTCATTTACTTTTCATTTTCAAATTCCTCTCCCATGATGACTTACATTTTCATTTCCATTTACTTTTCATTTCAAATTCCTCTCCCATGATGACTTACATTTTCATTTCCGTTTGCTTTTCATTTTCAAATTCCTCTCCCATGATGACTTACATTTTCATTTCCATTTGCTTTTCATTTTCAGATTCCTCTCCCATGATGACTTACATTTTCATTTCCATTTGCTTTTCATTTTCAAATTCCTCTCCCATGATGACTTACATTTCATTTCCGTTTGCTTTTCATTTTCAGATTCCTCTCCCATGATGACTTACATTTTCATTTTCATTTGCTTTTCATTTTCAAATTCCTCTCCCATTCATAAGGGAGGATGGGAGAAGAGTTTGAAAATAAGATCATCATCCAGCAGGGTTTGAGAGAAGGTTTTTTTTGTTGTTGTTGTTTGTTTGTAATTTGCTAGATGACAGAGTGGACAGGGAAAACATTCGCAGGGATCTAGGCCTTGGCATACAACCAAAGAACCTGGAGGAACCTGATGAACTGTTCTTCAGTGTGGTGTCCCAATGACTCCCCACAGCGCTAACGGCAAAGAAGAAGAAGAAGATGATGATGACTGACGACAATGAAAATGCATGATGACAGTAGTCAACGGAAAAGGGAGTTAAATTTCATATCATTGTTTCAATAGTAGCTTACACCAAGTACAGGTGAGGAATACAGGTGTTCAAAAGGAATTTCTAGTCAGTGGTGCTGGCAGACAATTACCAGCTGCCCAGGACAAGTGTGTTATCTTACTGTGACTCTCTATCCAAGGCCAGCCTGCTGGGTACAGTGGAGGGGTTGATGTCCCATAGGTAGACACTACCAGCTGTCTGATACAGGTGTGTATCGTGCCATGACTCCCTGTCCAAGCCAGCCTGCTGGGTACAGTGGAGGGTGGACATCCCTGAGACAGACTGAAGGAGTCCTGGATGGATGGTGTGAAGGAGTAGGCTGGACAGTCTGCCTCTATCCTGTTGCACAGGACCGAGAGCAGAGAGGTGGGGACGACCCAGATGGATCAAGTGTCTCTCAAGGAACCAGTATACCTTTGATCTTGGGACAGTCTGTCCAGTGTTCAGCGCCTAAAGCCTTTCAGTATTAATTCCAGATCAAACAGGTGTATCTGCCCCTCTGCATTCTGTTTTCCCAAACTTGCAGCAGCTCTGTTCACCTGGTGTAAAACAGTATTTTCCCCAATCAAAAAGAGAAAGAAAGCAGCCCCCAGCTGTACTCGTGTGGTGGAGCGACATTGGTTATTTGTCAGACAGAGAATTTAGTCTAAATGAGCTTGTTATCTGGAATTTTCAATGTGTATGGCTTAGCCTACAGATGTCATTGTTGTTAGCAGATCAACAGTATCTGCTTCATCCATAAAGGTATGTGTACATGGGTGTGTGATGCAGTAAATCGGACCTGGCAGACACGTTCCACAAGAATCTGGAGAGAGCCAAGACCTGGCACCAGACTTCTGTCATAGCGCAGGTGTGTTTCTGGACATTGCTTTGTCTTTCTGCGATGCTCTTCCTGCCTTTCTCTTCCTCTGTCTCTCTAGATCTGCACTGCTGAATCTCTTAACAAAGCATTCTAGAACATTTACTAAGGGAAATTTTAGTCTGGAACTGGTGAGTCTTCTTTTTTTTTTCTATCATGTCTTCCTTGTCTCCTCAATTGTGGTACTCCCACTCTGCTCATTCCACTCTCAACCAAGCACAGATTCATTCTCAGCCTTCAGCATCAGGTGGTCATCAGGCAACCTCCCAGAGGGGGCCCTGCACTGCCACCAAGTCCATTTCCGAGGTGTTCAGTGGTGCTTGTTACGATCCAAGATGTGCAGGACACCGCCAACTGAGTTTCCTAATGACAGTGATTTCATTATGAATGAGCTTTTCTCTCAGGAGTGCACCACCGTGTCCATCCCCATGGATTTGATGACACAGCTTGATGTGAGCTTACACCAAGGACGTATATATGGAGATGAAATTGAAAGCTTGTTCAACACCAGAACAGAACATGAAAGGTCTCAGAATTGGGAGGGTTTTTTTTATTTTTGTGATGAGAAATGAAGAGCCCATCCAATATCCAAAAGACCTCAGGGGTGGAGGGGGGGCAGGGGGAGTAGAAAAACCTTAAGTACATTCAGGATGTGTCAGTTGCAACACCCGCTAAGGGAGATTACTCCCCTGTAAGTTGGAAAGGATTGCTCAGACTGGTAATCAGTTTAATCATTCTAATCAATAAAACCCAGATTGAATAGAGGAGACAGTTCAGACAGAGCAGCTATATCATATAATCTGAACAAAATGCTGCTGTCATCTGCTAAAGTCATTTTTTTCCTTTGTAATTGCAATATAGGCTTTTACATCTCCAAGTTGTTTTTTTTGAGGGGGAGGTGATGCAGATGAAAAAACCCGTATGGTTTGGTTTGGTTTTTTTTATTCGTGTGGCTCAAGTATCTCTTTCAAGTTCATTTGTGTTGTATGACAAGATTGGCGATTGATGTAACCGATATCAACTGAATGGTAGATTTTCACTGCATGTGGCTTAGCTGTATTCAAAGGAGGGTCAAGGAACGGATGCATGTGCATGATATTCAGATAGTTTACTCTGAATGTGAAATTTGCATGCTGTGGAAATTAAAAACCTGCAGTTTTTACCTGAATGTAACAACTTAGCATAAACGTCTATAGCATAAAGCCATACTCGTGCTATATCTAACTCCACATTATTCTTAGCCATACATGTGCTATATTTAACTCCAATTATTCTTAGCCCTACACGTACTATATTAACTCCACATTATTCTTAGCCATACATGTGCTATATTTAACTGCACATTATTCTTAGCCATAAATGTGCTATATTTAACTCCACATTATTCTTAGCCATACATGTGCTATATTTAACTCCACATTATTCTTTAGCCATACATGTGCTAAATTTCCACATTATTCCACCATTATTCTACATTTAACCACAAATTCGTGCCATAAACGTGCTATATTTAACTCCACATTATTCTTAGCCATAAACGTGCTGTGTTTTAACTCCAGATTATGCCAAACATACAAATGAGTTCAGCCATGCATTGTATGTGAGGGGTTATTTCTGGACAGTCACACCGGTGACAAAGTTTGAAGAAGCCAGAGAAGAACAAAGCTCTTCATTTAAATCATGCGTATTTTCATGCAGGCTGTATTCCATAGGACTGAAAATTCTCAGCCATTTGGAAAACTTCTGCTGTTTGAGTGCATTCATCTTGTAAAGGAGAACAACTCATGATTGACCCATTTTGTAGTGTGTGGTCTTCAGTGTGTTATCACAGACAGTTCATTGCTGTTGAAATGGTTTGGAGTCACCACAGAGCAATAGCTAGCGTGTTCAAACAGTGAGTAGTCTTCGTTACCATCATAAGGTTGTTTAGACGCTGAGGTAAAAATGAATACTTTAGTGATGTTCAAACATAAAGCTTTAATTTTTTTTTTTTTTTTGGGGGGGGGGGGGGGGGGGGGGTTGGTTAGGTCTTCTTTTTAGTGTCTGTCACCTGTTTGGAATGATCACGTCTTCAGTGAAATAAAGACATGACTTCAAATTCAAGGAATTTGTTTCCTTTTAGACTGACCATGTTTTTATCAGTTCATAGCTAGTGAATGTATAGCTTTATCATGTGAAGGCATCTGATTTTGAACAGTTTTACTGCATGCTTTAGTTGAAATGAGTACTGCAATACACTGTGGGATTATTTGGATTGTCATGGAAAATGAATCCATTTGTAAGTTAACTGTGGAGATGATCAGCTGATCACTATGATTTTGTGCTGATCATTCGTGGTGCTTAATTCGGTTGTGTTTGTGGCTGTGATTCATCAATGAATCTGCATGTAGTATTAGATGCTTGTGAAAAAAAAAATGTCCCATTTGCATGCTGTCACATTGCATGGAACAGAAAGGTAAGAGTAGTGTTTGTTGACGTCTTCCTCTTGGTTTCTTTGAAAATTATGAGCCATACAAGCGATTGAAAATATGTTGATATATCAGGTGAAAGTGAAAAGTAAAATTGAATGAAAAGCAGTTCATTTGACTGGAAGCACGAGTTGACAATCACATTGTATTAAATCTGTATGTTGAAGCATAACAAGAATAATTATCTGTACATAAGAGTAGCATTTGCTACTGTGTTTTTTTATTTCTGATTGATTTTCTATTTCCCTTTGTTCATTGTTTGCAATGTTTACCTCAGTAATGCATTGTTAGCACTGTAGTGTATGTGTCTGTAGGCATGTGTTTTAAGTGTGTGTGTGTGTGCATGTGCATGCATGCGTGTGTGCATGCATGTGTGCGGGCGTGCGCATGCTTGTGTGTGTGTGTGTGTGTGTGTGTGTGTGTGTGTGTGTGTGTGTGTGTGTGAAAGCTTATAAGCATATTTTGTACGATTCATTGTGTTTAGTAGTTGCTTGTTGCGTTTGTGAATTCAGTTTTGTGTGGTTGTGTGTACTCAAGTGCATTTGGAAAATATGTTAAAGATTGTATCAGTGTCTCTATTAATGTGTGTGTGTGTGTGTGTGTGTGTGTGTGTGTGTGTGTGTGTGTGTGTGCATTCCTTCTTCCACTTTCCTCTCCCCTATTCTGAATTCATGTGTGTATAGATATTTCATTTTTTTTGCAAAGCAGTGAGCCATTTTATGCTGCCATATGTTAGCGTCTGAACGGCATGACTGCACTGCTTTCTTGCCTCTGTGTTCATCAGCTTTGTTGCTGCGCCATTCTTGTTGTGAACAGTGTTTGCATGATGGCTAGAATGGTGGCTAAAGAGGAACTGGTGAAATTTTGTAGCTGTAGGTTATTCATAGATTTTGTGTTTTGAAGTTCTCATAGATAGAAATCATTCAATGTATATTTTCGGTCATTTGTTGTTGTTTTTAAAAAACTAATTTCCCATTTAGACGACAAGCCAATATTTTTTCCTGAGTTCTGATTTCCTGTTTGATTATCTTTAAATGTGGACCACAAGGCAGTCTCTTTTTCTAAATTCTCATCGTGCCACGTATATGTTTCTTTAAATCATGTATTCTAATATGCGCATAATCAAATCAGCTTCAGTGCCTTGGTGTGTTGGCTAGTGCATATGCATGACCTGCTGTCACATTCACAGCCAGTGTCTGCACAGCGGAAAGCATGGATCATCCAGTGTGTACATCCACCTGTTGTTACACATGTTTCAGCTGTGCGTTCAGTTGTGGTCACATTAGTTTATGAAGCGTACAACAATTGATTGCAATTTAACAAACAAAGACAATAATGTGCATTGTCATCCAGAGCACCTTTTTAAGGAATTTTTTTTCTTGAAAATCAGAGGTGAGTCCTGTATTCTAATGCTCCTTATTAAGAGTTGTGCTTTGTTTTTGGATGAAAAATCTATATTTTTTGTTAATAACCAACGGTACTTTTAGTATTCTGCAGTACCCTTTGTTTCAGAAAGAAAATGATACTGTGCATTTCCACACACATTTAAATTGTAGAAAAAAGATGCAAAGATTATTTCAGAACATTTTGCCAACAATATTGGTTTCATTTAAAAAATTACAATTTTTCTTACACAGGCGAATGAAGCTCTAGATGAGTTCGGGAGAGTCAAGACATCCCCGTCCAAGGTCAAAGTTCAGGCAGGCTCATCGGCTTCCCGGCAGAGGATCCCCTTGCAGCGTGAGCCGAGCCGATCCTGATACTGCGCGACATCGACCAGCGCAGAGACTACGCCCACCACATCCTGCATGAACGACTGGAGGACATTGGAGGTCGTCACCGTGACAACGTCATGAAGCTTTTCCTTCCTCATATCAAGGCCTGATCAAGGGCTGGATGAGGTGTCAGCTGTCTTCTGCCACACTTTGTTTCTGTTTGTCATCAAAACCTGACGATTTGTCTCTGATGCTAGGGGTCTGTTATCCCTCAGTCTGCTCATGGTAGAGAACAGGATTATGATATTTCCAGAAGCATCAGGGTCTAACAACTAGTAGCCTGCTTGCTGCATATCGACAAGGAAAAAAAAAATGGTATTGTAGCAGACCCATTCAGTACTGGGCCCCAATGGGGCCACCCCCTTAGAAGACATGTACTTCTTGTCGTAGGTACACATTAGAAATCAGTGTGGTGTATCTCAGTACAGGTACTAGTTTTTGTTTATGGTCGATTTGAAAACAGAGGGAAAAGCAGGTCAGTTGACAGTTTGCATCCGACAGTATGTAGTCCGAGGTTTCTTCTCTGCTACAAAAATTTGATTACGTTAAACCCATACTGGATTGGATGTATCTCTCCACATTGGACACACAAATACCAATCTAGTGTGACAGTACAGCCATTTTTGATCCTGTGAAGTGTTTCTGACTTTTTTTTTTCCCACTGTACTGCACTGGTTTTGCTGGTGGTAGTCAACCCAGGGATGCTGCAGAACTGGCTGACAGCCAAGGTCTGGTGCAGATGCTTTGATGTGAGGGTACTGTTGATGGCTTCTGGCTTGATCTCTCTTCATCTGTATGCCAGGGAAAGCCCTGGAGGTCATGAGGTGGAATCTGCTCAGCTTGTCAGTCCTCACTCAGAAATGTTATGGGAGCTTATGAGTGCCAAAAGCCTTGAACTTTTTTTTTTTTTTTTTTTTTAGTGAAGACAGTAATTTTCTTCAAGCAAACAATGTTCATTACTGAATTACTGTTTTCCTGCAAACAGTAATCATCACTGATATCCCAGCTTCATAACACTTTATTTTCTAGTTTTCTGGCCTAATGACGGTCAAACACAAACGGTTATTCTTACTCGTGAAAAGGTTACTATGATTCCTGAAAATAGACAACCATGATTCCCGCGCATAGGCACTAGTGTCATTGCCTGGAATGTGGGTTTTAAAATGTTGCATTGCAGAGGTGCAGATTGCTGCAAAGAACTGCCTTATTTACTTACCTACTTAGGCGCATTGCTCTTGCCAGAGCATAGGCCATCAACAACTGCTCACCAATGACCACAGTCCCGGGCAATCTTTTCTAATTCGCTCCAGCTGTAACTCATCTGTCTGGTGTCCACTTCCAGGTCCCACCTTCAGGCGTTTCTTGGTCTTCCTCGCTTCCTTTGCCTTGGGGGTCAGGTCAGGGCTTTTCTGGTGGTGTTGTCTGGGGGCTTTCGGAGCATGTGTCCTATCCACCACCATCTTCTTTTGCAGATGTCTTGCTCAACTGGCAGTTGGTTACTTCTTTCCCACAAAAAGAACAGTCTTAATTGACTGTTTTGTTGTTCATGGCTTTCTAGAGTCCTTAGGTTGTTATAGTTTGACTCAGTATCTGATCATGACATCAGCACCAATGAAAACAAATGTTTTTTTTTTTTTTTTTTTTTTTTTTTTTTTTTCGATTCACAATAACAGTTTTCTTACCACAGTGATGATTTCAGCTGCCAAAGAAGGAAAGTTTTAGTTTTCTTGTATGCTTACAACTATGTTCATCATTGAAAACCTTTTGAATCCAGTGTGCTTTTCATAGGATGTCCACAGTGCTGATGTGTGGAGGGGGGAATTCAGACCAAAGGTTCCAACACCTCCGGAAGGAAATAGCTGTTGGGAATTCTAATTTTCTGTTCACTTCTTGCTGCCTGTGGTAGCCATCTTAAGGCTTGGCCCATTCTGTTCTGTTTGCTTTGTGTTGATCCATACCTTTCATTACTTCCATGTGAGCCAGTTTCACATTCATAACAGCAAACATGTGCTGCTTAAGGCACAAGCTTATGGCATTTGTTTGGAGTCATGGGTGTGTAACTGTCTCACTGTGGGAGCAAGAGTTGTCTTTGTTGTTCGTTGTTTACCCTTTGCCTCTCCCTGCCTCATTGAGGGCATTTTATCGATTGATTTTGTCGCCAACATCCTGCTCAATTGTCAGGTACTTTTCTTTGCTCCACATTTCGTTTTTTGTTTCATAGATCGGTTCAGTGATACATTTGGGTGATAACAGCAAACGTTCTCAACAATTCTTCATTTGTATATAGCAGTGTATGTTGTTGAATCTCCTTTTACATGGAAACCGAGATCTGACTCGTCCTTTCAGATGTTGCTCATGGTGTGCTGTTTTCCTTGGTCCTGTTGAAGGCGTTTTGATTGGTGTTAAAGGCTGTTACTGTTGTAAGTTATTCTTTTATTTTTTTTAGGGTCTTTTCTTGCTTGGGTTTTGTCTGGAAATTGTGACTGGGGAATTTGGACAGGAAGTAGGTCAAATATGGAAGGTTTCTAGTCATGGCCTACGTCACGTGTACTGGTGCCAGACACAGTTATTCCACAGAATTGATAAATAACAGAAAAACTTCTCCCAATACTGTGTATACTGCAGCTTTCAGAAGCTGCCTATTCTGGTGAAGATACCTCCAACAATGGATTTGGCTGTATTGCAAAATGATACCATCAGCAATGGATTTGGCTATATCGCAAAACGATGCCTTTCAGGTATGGATTTGGCATGCTCTTTGCCAGTGAGGGAAACAAGGTTCCTGATTTTGCTTTTTTTTTTTCTGGATTCAAAACCAGATTGATAAATGTGCTGTGATTCTGATTTTCTTAAATGGCATAATGACTTCAAAAACCTCAATCAGGTCAGGTGTTCCAACTCTGTGAACAAAATGAAGATGGCACACGCTTGTTTTGTTGTTGCTGAGTTTCCGACAAAGGAATATAAATATCAGCCCTCTCTGATAGACTTTACCCGTGGCTTAACCTATCATGTTTCGACATTTCACGGACACTCTTAGCTGCAGTTTCTCAGCAGAGGACCTATGCTAAAGCAACTAAAAGCACATCTGATTATGAACACGGAGTGGGGTGGGGACACAGTTATATGCCAGAATTATAGTTTGACTGATTCTTGTGTATATTTTTGGTGCAACAGTTGAAATACGCATGTAACCTCATATCCAGGTTCAGATGAAGAAAGAGAGAGAGAGAAACAAAAAAAAAAACCCAAACTTTTCCCTCTCAATTTTCAGGCAAATGTTTTGGAGATTCCCTGCGTGCCAGTGCATAACACTGCAGTTTATCTGCAGGTAGAATGTTTTTGGGTAGAACCTCACAGAATGATGAAACCATTTTAGACTTGACTTTAGGGAGGGGAGGAGGTTTGTTACTATGGCAGTTTTAAAACTTGATATGTCTGTGATGCTTTTGTTGAATATGTCTGTGATAAGATGTTATTTTTTGTTTTAGATACTCTGCCATTTCATTTTGTTAATAATTATTTACCACAAATGTGAGATGCCTTTCCATCTTAAAGAAAATTCTGAACAACCACACTCACATATAGTTAACATTGTAAACTTTACTTAAAAAGCACAATTTCATTACAGTGCTGTGTTTTTGTATATAACTGAAATATTGAGACAAAGACAGTTCTCAATTAGAAACAAGGTTTACAAAGACATGCTTTTGGTCACCAGTGAAATCCAGTTTTAAGAGCATGTTTTTGAAATAATCAATGTTTATGGACCCTTTTTGTCATTGGAAATTGCATCTACCATATCAGAGATGTTTTTTTTTTTCTTTAGTAATTAGAAATCAAGGATATGTGTACACAGTACATTAGTGTCTGTAACGTATGAGGTGTACTTTCATAGAAAGTCTAAAGGAATTGAAATATGTATTGATCTTGTTAATAAAATACATCATATTAATCTAGGATAGCTTTTAGAAGTAATGTGAAAACATGGACTTTGGTGCAAAAGCCAAATGCAGAGTACTCAATACCATTTGAAATGTTGGTTCACACAGTTGTTGAATAGGTGTGAGATTTATCACAACAGTGTTTCTCTTTTTTTTTTTTTTTTTTTTTTTTTTAGAAGAGAACAGAAATGTTAAAGACAGGCAAAGACCTACAACTCACGGAAGGTATTGTAGGTAGATACACAGTGAAGAGATCCTTCAATGGTGCGAAAGGACTGAATTATTAAACCAATTCTTAGAATGTGGGTTTGTGTTTATGTTAGTGTAATTATGCATATGCAGAAGAATGAAATAGTCTGTCACTCCTACAAGCGAGTGTGTATGCATGTGCGCGCGCGCACACACACACACACACACACACATGCACACACACAACCACAGACTCACACGCAATGCACACACACATGTCCATGTGCATTTGGTGGTCATGCTCACCACTATAGAGGAACGGTGAAACTCCTGTCATTCTATGCTATGACACCCACAGTTCTATAATATAACAGGATATCATTCTGTTACATGGTAGAAATATTGCAACTTTAACAGAAAAAATTGAAAAATGAAAAATAGAACAGACATGCAAACACAACTAATTTCTCATCTCTGTTTTGAAGATATGTGAAATGGGACATCATTCTGATGGATTCACAGACATGTCTCTTGAGTGAAGAGGGTTGTCATTCTGCTGCATGAGAGACACTTCTGTGGAGTGAAATGGGACACCCTTCTGCTGTCTTGCTGGCACTTCTACAGAGTGAAATGAGACATCATTTAACTGTCTTGCTGGCACTTCTACAGAGTGAAATGAGGCATCATTTAACTATCTAGCTGACACTTCTACAGAGTGAAATGGGACACCATTCTGCTGTCTTGCTGACACTTCTACAGAGTGAAATGGGACACCCTTCTGCTATCTAGCTGACACTTCTGTGGAGTGAAATGGGACATCCTGCTTCTGCTGTCTGGAGTGCTGACACTTCTGTGGAGTGAAATGGGACATCATTCTACTGTCTTGCTGACACTTCTACAGAGTGAAATGGGACACCACTTCGATGGAGTGAAATGGACTGCCATGCTGACACTTCTGTGGAGTGAAATGGGACATCATTCTACTGCCTTGCTGACACTTCGATGGAGTGAAATGGGACATCTTCTACTGCTGTCTTGCTGACACTTCTACAGAGTGAAATGGGACATCATCATTCTGCTGCCGTGCTGACACTTCTGTGGAGTGAAATGGGACATCATTCTACTGCCTTGCTGACACTTCTGTGGAGTGAAATGGGACATCATTCTACTGCCTTGCTGACACTTCTGTGGAGTGAAATGGGACATCATTCTGCTGTCTTGCTGACACTTCGATGGAGTGAAATGGGACATCATCATTCTGCTATCTTGCTGACACTTCTGTGGAGTGAAATGGGACACCCTTCTGCTGTTGTCATGCTGACACTTCTATGGAGTGAAATGGGACACACTTCTGATGTCTTGCTGACACTTCTAAGGAGTAAAATGGGACATCCCTTTTGCTGTCTTGCAGACACTTCTAAGGAGTGAAATGGGACATCCTTCTGCTGCTGTCTTGCTGACACTTCTATGGAGTGAAATGGGACATCCTTCTGCTGTCTTGCAGACACTTCTGTTTGTGAAATGGGACACCCTTCTGCTATCATGCTGACATTCTATGGAGTAAAATGGGATTGAGTCTTGCTGAAGAGTGGAATGGGACATCCTTCTGCTATCTTGCAGACACTTCTATTTGGAATGGGACATCCTTCTGCTATCATGCTGACATTTCTATTGAGTGGAAGATTGGAATGGGACATCCTTCTGCTATCTTGCAGACACTTCTATATGAGAGTGAAGAGTGGATCCTTCGGCTATCTTGCAGACACTTCTATTTGGAATGGGACATCCCTCTGCTATCTTGCAGACATTTCTATTGAGTGGAAGAGTGGAATGGGACATCCTTCTGCTATCTTGCAGACACTTCTGTTGAACAACAGATTTCTCTCATGTTTATGAACAACAGAACAGACAGCTCAATCTGCTTGACAGCCATGAAATTGTCATGACATCTGTTTTCACTAATAGTACACTAAAATGTAATGCAGAGAGGCAAAGGTCCACACATTTCGTTTCACACGCACAATGACTTGCACGTTCGGAATAGCTGTACACACACACACACAATGCCTGTGCGCGCACACACACACACACACACACTTCAAATATCAAGTCATCATCACTTTTTAATCACAGAACGCTCATTAGAATTCCACGTTCCAGTCAGCAGCAGTAGTTCACATCACAGTTCCACAACAACAACAAATCAAAAAGTCAGTGTTACAGCACACTGGTAGGAACAGGAGATATATACACATATCACAGACCTTGGCAATACAATTGCACAATGAATATACAGGCACAAAAGATAAAGTGGAATGACACAAACGGATAAAAAAAAAAAAATGGTCAAAAGAGACTACTTCTAGCTTTCATCTGGATGCTCGATTGTTGTTTTGGCCAGAGAGAGAGACAGACAGAAACAGAGAGTGAATTCTTCATTTACAAGGATCATAGATAAGTACAAATGAACTTTTTCACATCCAATTTTTGCCCTAATTGGGGTCTACTGTGAAAATAATGCCAAAAAAAGAAAGAAAAAAAAAAGGAGAAGAACATGGGTCATGTTTTTTCTTGTCTTCATTTGTTCATTCACATTAAACGGTTTGTTTTAATGGATTCCTGAACAATATCATTCATATCCTTTGAGCAGCGGTGCATTTGTCTATTTTCTATATATTTTCTTTCTTTCTTTCCTTTCACCCTTCTAAATTCATATGTAATCTGCTGCTTATTTCTAACAGAAAAAAGCTTAAAAGGATATTTTTTTCAACTTTGTGTGTGTGTGTGTGTGCATGTGCACCGCGCATGTGCACGCGAGCGTGCTTGTGTGCATGCGAGTGTGTTTACATGTACATGTGTGTGTACGTGCATGTGTGCATGTGCACATGACATTGCATACAAATGTGTGGCTATACATGTGTCAATATGGAAGTGTGATTGTGAGCCATACTAAGAAATCGATGAAAACCCAAATAAACAAAACAAAACAAAAAAAAGTGGTAACTTGATCATTTTCATAATTCCACCTCACCCACATCCTGCTCACACCCCTCCCAACCAACCACTTTTGTTTTAATCTTACAATAAGCGATGAACTACAGTTGAAAATGGCAATAAAGTAACAGCACATGTTTCATACAAAAAAAAAAAAAATCAGTTCTCATAGATGGAAGCTAAACCATTTCCTACAGCTTAATTGAAAGACCGATACTTCGCTCTCCAATTCTGATCAAGGACAACAACAAACAGTCTGTTACTGGATTATAGTTTAATCAATATAGCACTGTAGATGAGTACTCTGGGGAACAAGCAA
This sequence comes from Conus betulinus, assembly GCA_016801955.1. NCBI lineage: Eukaryota > Metazoa > Mollusca > Gastropoda > Neogastropoda > Conidae > Conus > Conus betulinus. The sequence goes on along the minus strand of JADBJO010000723.1, from coordinate 173,670 downwards.
GGCCAAGGACAGAGTGAAACGAAAATCAAATGAACATGCCTGAATACTCCTTTTGCCTTCATGTTCAATTCAATAGGGGTAAGAGAGTGATCAGCAACATTTCTGCCATCCAGTCTGCTTCGTGGCACACGAGCCATTTCAATGTACTTCCACCAAGAACTGCACTGCAATATTCCGGGAAAGACCACGAAGAGCGAACTGTGGTTCCCATTCACCCGCCTCTCACTTCATCCCACTGTTACGAAGTGTTGGAGGACACAAGCTTCCCCCTCTCCTCGCCCCTACCTCCTGTCCTGCAAGCTTTTGGAAAAGGAAAGATCCCCTGCCCCTCTCCACTGGCTATTTTCAGTCTTTCTTTGCTTTGCTTTGTTTTAATGCCTGAATCGTTTGATGTGTCTGTCAAGGAAGAAATGGTGAGGGACTTGTGCATGTGGCTTTGCCACACACTTGCCTTATTGAAGCAAGGATACGAAAAAAAAAAAAAGAGTATTGTTTTTTTCTGCAAATACACCTTAACTTAATGGGTGGTTGCATAGTGTACCCCAGTTACATGGCGGTTGAAAGGAATGAGTTCATCTTTTCAACCAGCTTTTGTTGGTCACATGCAAAATTTGCTTAATTAAGCCAAGAAATTATTTTTTGCAGATGTCAATCCAGATGGCTTGAACTGTTCTACCTACATGTCAGTATACGTATTGCAACAACTGGCATTTTGTTACTGTTGCTAAAGAGGGTAAGATTTCACCTTGATCTGCTGGCTTGTTTGAAAGCGTATCAACAAGACAATGCAACAAAACAAACACAAAGGTGATCTCAAACTTGGTGGAAATTTGATGATGGGTCCAGGGATGAACCCATCAAATTTGGGAGCAGATCCAGATAAAATGGGGGGGGGGGGGGGGGGGAGGGGGGGAGGGGGGAGGCATTTTTTTTTTCCCCTTCACTTTCTTTAAGATTGTAAGATAAGGCATTACTCAACATTTTTGCACATTTCTTAAGGAAATATTAAGTGGGCAAAAGAGACATCAACGGTAAAGAATAAACAAGAAGGATAACTTCAGTGCAATGGTGAACCAGTTTACCTACCCACAACTTTGGATGCTTGTTTGTTCCTGACTGCCGATGTACTGGTAGAAGCGGTGCCATAAGCAGTATTAGTTTGGAGTTGTGGGCACGCAACTGGTTCATAACGGTAGTGAAAGTTATGGTCCTTGTTTATCATTTATAACTTAATCACTTAAGAGAAAATTCTCCAAAAGCGCTGAAAATGTGAGTGAAGAAGGAGAAAGAAGCTGCAAATCATTTTTGTTTGAGCGCCTTTCATTGCCTAGCTTGACACAGGCAGTTCAAAAGATGTTGCGCTGACACAGTCTGACCCATCTGGCTGGTGGCCGGCTGCGCAGGCAGTTTTCAGATGTTGCTTCTGTGTGTGCCTTTTCTCTGAACCATCCCTTCACACCTGTCCATCACATCAGCTCGTGTCCTGTCATCAAGTATTATGCATTGTCTCATCATCTGATTGCACAGGGAGGACAGAATTCAGCAAAACTGCAATGTTCCAAAACTACTAACACAACAAAAGTCTAAGAGTGAAAATAATGTCTAATGATGCAAAACTAGCCAAAAAAAACATCTAATGGTATAAAAAAAAAATTAACAAGAAAGAAGCCAGTATGAATATAAACGGTATAAACAGATAAAAAAAATATGTCCGACATGTTTTCTTTTAATGGTGGTAGAAAATATATGAGAACAGGAGATTTATTTCAACATGCATTTGTGACATGAATTTTTAACATTTGTTCTGTACACTACCATAACTGCCATTATAATGTTCAGCATTATGCCACTCGGTGATGGCAGTCACACAGGTAATATATACCACACAACAGATTGTGTGAAAATGCTGAATGCAATGTCAGCCCTACTGGACTTGCATCAAAACTTGTCATTTATGTTTTGGCATTCCGTTCCCAGGTAAAATAATGCCATCAATTTGTTACCAAGTGCAGATATAATGCTGTTTATCAGAATCATCTGAAACAAGAACTAAACTGAAAATTTTGTGTGGGACTAGTAAGATTTCACTGGAACACTCAAATTAAAGATTTTTGATAGCAGATACAAAATTCTGTCGCAGAAGAAATCAATGCTCTTTCATAAACAAGAAAAAAAAAATTTCATTGGAGGACAAAAAAGTTTTGGTACAGGCACTGACAGCTTTCATGGAATTAAAGAAATTATTGGGAGAAAAACATCCTCTGAGAAAGGCAACATTCCCTCAAAGAAGTCCTCAATGCTAGTACAAAAAGTGCAGAAGTGGGACACACCATTTCTCTCAAATGAAATCATGCTGATTCCTCTTTGGCCCCACCACTCCCATCCCCATTACCTCTCCTCCCCTTCCCATTTCTCTTTCCCTTGGCTTTTTTGGAGCTAGAGGCACCAGTCGGAGATTTCCTTGTGGGAGAACTGGGTCCAGCCGAACTCTTGGGAGTGGACAGCTTTGGCGGGAGAGTTCTTCCCAGGTGAGGCAGAGGCTGAAGGTGTGATGTCCAGTGGGGTGGAGCCCTGCTCCGCGTGCAGACTGCTCATGTCCTCGGCAGGGATGTCCACGTTGATGAAGGTCTGCTGAAGTTTCTCCCGGCTGGCCGAAGGGCGAGGGGCGACGTGGGACACCATCACCTTGGAGACCGGGTCCAGGTGGTCCTGAGACAAGGAGTCCTGGTTGAGAGGGGCGGTGGTCGTGTCCTCCTCGGCTATGACCGGCTCCACGGACTGGCCTTGGGCTGAAGGTCGTTCCTGGGTCATGGCCTTGTGTGCTTGGCTCCGTTTCTCCGGGCTGGTGGACCCTTCCGACTCGTTCTGCTCCAGCAAGGGCTCCATGGCATTGGGACTCCCGCGACTTGTTCTCCCGCTTGCCGCGCTGGGCCGATTTCTCCCCAAACTCTTTGGGCTCGGGAGAAGGAGGAGGAGGAGCCGGGGAATCCACCTTGGCTCCCTCATCTAAAATCCGGCGGGCCAGCGTGTTGCGCTCCGACCCGCGGCTGTTGAGGTCGGAGCGGCCCCTTTGTAGGGAAGATCCATGCTCGGCCATCAGACTGTGCTCTGTCAGGAAGACGGTGTCGGTTCGGGATCCCATGATGCCTGCCGCTGTGTCGAAAGTGGGCTCCGTGACCTGAGGCCAGTCGTCAGGGGAGGTCGCCTGGGCCCGGCCACCTTCCCCTTGGGTAGAAGTGTCGGAGAACTGGACTTTGCCCATGGTGCGTTGCTGGGATGACCGCATGAGGCTGGACCCTGTTGGCCTCTTGACCAGTCTCCTTGATTGTGCTCAGGCCTGTAACACAGAGCATACACATGCATATAAACACTCAACACACACACACACACACACACATATATATACACACACAAATACAAGCGTGCACACACACACACACACACACACACACACACACACACACACACACACACACACACACACACACACACACACGCAAACGCACACACAAACATACATTCATACACACATGCATGTACACACACACACACAGTGTGCACACCACAAATATGCACATATATACATACAAGTAAACAGGTATGCCATCACATCTAAAACATACACACACATAAATCTGTATATGAGCACAACCATGCATAAACACACGATCGCTGGTCTGAACACACACACATATAAATACACATGGACACAAAGACACACACATTTCCCTTCCACCTTGTGCCTGTGAAAAGACTGCAACATCTTCAGTATCACTGGGACTGAAATGAAAAATGTAAAGACAATTGCGTCATGAAGAACACACACACAGATATACACATGAGCATCTGATGTACACACACCACATGACTCCACACAAACATGCACACAGGTTAAATGCATTTCAAACCAACCACACTACATACATACACATGCTGAAAGGCGGCCTATGGATAGCACACTCAATGAGGACAGAACAGAACCTGAGGCTTGTGGTTCAAATCTCCCACACGAGCAATTCGCAAGTTTGTTCTCACCCTTTTTTACTCAACCCAGCCATGTAGTCTAAGCCCCAGTCTTCTGGATGAGACAATCGACCCTGGTCCTGTGTGTAGCATGCACCAGCTATGTGTCAAAGAGCTGAAGCCAACAAAGGACCTGTTCCTAGCAGAACTGTGCAGGAAATCCACTTGCTCAACAACAAGATGCAAACCAAGTACTCCCATTTATCTTGAACACGATGTCACAATCAAACATGAGTCATATCATAATGTATTTCGTCACTTCGGGTCATGATGCAAAGAAGTTTTGACATCATTTTTGTTTGCGTTATCATTTTCTAGATATTCCATAAAGAAGAAAAAAATATTTTGGGCCGTTATAGTGGTTAGTAACAGCTGTTCTGGTAAATAAAACATTGGGCAACATCTGTGACCCATAATGAACATGCCTACAAATTTCAAAAAGATCGAACCAGAAGTTTTGTCTGGAGCGAGTGGAACACGTTTTGACCACGGACAGACAGACAGACAACATTTCTTCTGTTCCCATCCTAAAGTACTCCCTGTTCTATAACAACTGGGAGTACAAATACGTGCACAGGCAGAATGTCAAACAAAATGGGTGATGCTGTTCAATGGCGACATGTCCTGAGTTCATGCAAAGCGGCTCTACCTCGGGGAAAGCAGACAAGCGGACACAACCAAGCGCTCAAGGAGACGGTACATGCAGTTAGCGCTGCCAGATGAAACACTAAGCCATCAGAGGCTCCAGCAACAACACCCTACACGGCAGGAGGCCATGGATATATGACTAGGAAGAGCTGTGGTGTTGACGGACGCTGAAGCAGGGAATACTGGATGCAGTGAATGGTCGTGCACAGCAGATCTACCACAACGGGAAATCCAGAACATCAGGAACTGGGGGGAAGGGTGGAATGACGCAGCATACTGTACTCCAAAGGATTCTGACTGAACTCATGAATGAGTGTGAAAGCAGAATGGAGCAAGCTCACGTCTACAAGACTGAGAAGTGTGTCAGTGTAGCCAGCAGCTTTAGAGAACTGGGCTTTCAATCCAAAGTGCTTGCCATAGCGGTTTCAGCATGACATGATGACAATCTTGTATTATTCATAATGTTTTAAAGGTCATAATCAAGCATGATCATTCACTTACCAAGCTCATCAGGCGAGGGAGGCAACTGCTCACCAAACTTGTCCCCTGGCACGCAGATCTTATGCCCCGGAGACATGGTGATTTCCCTTGAAGGCGGCACTCCACGGGGGTAGTCTCCGCCTTGCATTGCCGAAGACGCTGCGGTGAGGTCGCGGAACATCTTGGTGGGGGAGTGGAAGGTGGCGGGGGTGCCAGCAGGGGCCTTGGGAACATGGGTGGAGAGGGTGGGGGAGACTCCATGCAGAGCTCTGTCCACCTCCTGCCACACACAGGGTCTGTAGTCTGTCAGCGCCAGAGAGTTTGCCCTTGCATTGTTTGCACAACCCTACCTGTCCTGGGCGGTACTTTCTTGCATGTTGCAATAACATGATAAAGAGTGGGGAAAGATGAGAATGTCAAACTAAAACAGACTGCTAATACTCACATACACCTAACACACTGGCATGTATCCACACACACACACACAAAACTTGTGCGACTCCATTTTTTCCATCACACCATGCCCACTCATACAGTGAGAGAAGGTCAAGTATCATGAAACAAATAAAGCAACAGACAGAATAAGGAGGGCAAAAAAAAAAAAAAAGGCACAGACTGCAGAGCATGAGGATATGAGGAACAAAAGAGCTAGAACCAAGTCTCAAGTTTGATTTATCCTTCAATCCTACTTAGGGCATGAAGTTTTTTTTTTTTTCTTTCTGCGTATGCAGGCTGATACTCCTGCGGACACTGCCTATATAGACAGGCAGTGGAGTTTTGTGTGTATGACCGTTTTTTTTATCCCGCCATTTTAAGGCAGCCATACTCCATCTTCAGGGAAGGTGCATGCTATGTGTAACGTGTCATCCATACCAACGGCCAAACTGGCCTTCTCTTCCAAAAGTTGGTGATGGGATTTTTACATATGTGCAAGATGTTGTACATGCGTTCACACATGGAACCTTGGTTTATAGTCTCATTTGAAGGACTGTGTGGGAAATGGAGTCAGAACCAATGGTAACTCCGAGGGAAAAATCCCCCTGTACCAAAATTCGAACCCGCGGGCATGGAGTATAAAAGCTCAGTAACTGTTAACAAACTTCAGGCACTCCAAATGAAAAACACACACCAATGCAGGACAGACAGAAAACAGACAGAGCATGACACAACAGAGACAGACACAGCACAAACACAGTGGGAACAGGACTGACAAACGGTCTGACAGAAAGGAGCTGACCATGACTTTGTGAACTACGGCAGGCTCCGTCTCGCGTCTGTCCGACAGTGAAGGGATGTTGACGTGAAGTGTGGTGCCATGCTCTGATGCCGAGCTCTCAGAACTGCGCTCTCACTGTGGAGGTGTGGGCACAGGCACTGGAAAGTGAACAAAAACCAAGCAAGTCTGAAGAAAGGAGCGGGCAGCCTCAATGACACGGTATAAAATATCTTGGCTCTGGGACTGAGGCGGGGAGCAACACAGATGAACAGCTTTGATGATACAGGTAATCAGGATGCTGTTATTGATCCTCACACTTCACACACACACACATCCCACACACACACACACACACACACACACACACACACACACACACACACACATTCTCTGATTCTCTGTCTTTTACCCATCTCCAAGTCACTGTCAGTCTATGTATGTGTGCATGTGTGCATGTGTGTGTGTGTGTGTGTGTGTGAGAGTGTGAGAGAGAGAGAGAGAGAGAGAGAGACAGACACGAGAGGACACAGAGAGGCAAATGCCCTTCTGTCAAGGGGGTACATGCTTTTCTACTGACATATTTGTATCAAAAATATTACACAATGTGTAACTAAAATTCAACGATGGAGTTACGTGCAAGCAACTAAAGTAATAATGTTTGTTCATGAAAAAACAAGAACAAACATCACATGTAGAGCAAATGTACCAGTAACAAAATGTAAGTTGTGATTGATACAATGCAGTCTGACAAATAACAGAACGCAACACACCTCTGAGACTTATCAAACCCAGTCTGAACAAAGTACAGAACCCAGCCTGAACAAAGTACAGAAATGTACCTGAACAAAGTGCAGATCCCAGTCCTGAACAAAGAACAGAACCCCATCTGAACAAAGTACAGAACCCAGCCTGAACAAAACATGTACCCCACTCTGAACAAAGTACAACAGAACCCATTCTGAACTGAACAAAACATGTAACCTACTCTGAACAAAAGTACAGAACCCAGCCTGAACAAAAGTACAGAACCCAGCCTGAACAAACTACAGAACCCAGCGTGAATAAAAGCACACAACCCACTCTGAACAAAGCACAGAGCCCAGCCTGAACAGAGCACAGAACCCTCTCTGAACAAAGCACAGAGCCCAGCCTGAACAAGCACAATGTCTCACCCCCCCCCCCCCCCCCCCCCCCCCCCCCCCCCCCCCGCCAAGGCTAGCCTACCCAGACTGAAGTCGGGTCGATGTTTGCTGTTGTAGACAAAGGCACGGGTGTGGCGCAGTCCGCTGGGCAGTTCCGGCAGACCCAGGGAGATGGATGGGATCTTCCTGCGTTCTGTGGACGCCCTCTCTCTGGGACTCTGCTGGGGGGCCTCCGCTTCCTCTGAGAAATCAATCAAACAAATCAACAGGTAAAAGAGTAGACAGAAGGCAATCCACTGGTCGATCAAACATGAAAATCTTCGCCACCACTGACTAAATGAAGAGATCATTCAGAATGCCCCCCCCCCCCCCCCCCCCCCCCCTCCCCTAATCCCCAAGTGCTTGAGATGATTTTGAATTCTGTGAGTTGTTTGACAAATTGATCAGTAACTACTCAATCAAATAATGGTGTGATGGACATATCTGTCCCAGTGCCGATCAGCCATCACCTCAGATAAACCTGACAGTCAAAATGAGAAATACGTATTCTGCTGGATACATGTCTGCAGTTTACAACAATCACAACAAAATACATATGGCAACTACTGATGAATAATTTCTCTGTTCTTCAATTAAGCTAGGTGGTGCTCAATGGTAGTTGGCCTCTCTCCCATCCCTTCTCTCCTTTCCCCATCCCCCCCTAACCACACCCTCCCCTAACCCTAGCATCCCCTTTCTCTCCTGTCTCTTTCCTTCAGCCAATTCTTCTTCTCCTCTCCCTCCCCCTAACCACCCCCTCCCTAACCCTAGCATCCCCCTTTCTCTCCTGTCTCCATCCTTCAGCCAATTCTTCTCTCCACCTCCCCCCCCCCCCAACCATACCCTCCCCTAACCCTAACATCCCCTTTCTCTCCTATCTCCATCCTGCAGCCAATTCTTCTCCTTCCCCCCCCCCCCCCCCCAACCACACCCTTCATGACCCTCACATCCCCTTTGTCTGCTGTCTTCCTCCTGCAGCCTAACCTGTCCTCCCATCCCCCTTCTTCCCTTCTGTCCATTCCACCCTCTCTCTCCCCCCTCCCCACCCCTGTACTTCTCTACCTCTGTCCTTCCCTACCAACCCCCCCGCTCCCCCCAACCCTCTTTTTCCCCTTCTCCCCCCCCTACCCACCTCCTCCTCTCCCCCCCCTTTCCAGCCACATCCCTCCCTCCAACACCCACCTCCTGAAATGGCCGGTAGGGGGTTTCTTGTCCTTGGCAAACTGGCCGCCCCTGGCGTAGGGGGCGCCCTGGTAAGAGGTGGTGTCGCTCATCCTGGCGGAGTCCATGGTGCTGGCCTTGTCCTCCTCGTCCAGCTGGAAGACCTGCTGCTGCGGCACTGTGTGCACCTCCCGCACGTTGCGCTGCCGGTTGTAGTGCAGCAGGGCCTTCTGCTGCAGCAGCATGTCGCCCGTCTGCAGCGCACCTGGTGGGGGGTGGGGGGGGGTGGGGGCGGGGGGGGGGGCGGACACAGTCACAGCATAGCTTAACCTTTGTGTTGTGTCACTCTTTTCTTCTTTTTTTTCTTCTTTCTTAAAAAAAAAAAAAAAAATTTCTCTTTTTTTGATTATCTTAAATGGTTAGTTCCTAAGCAAGGGGACCTGAGGGCGGATATTTAAGCAAATTTTGAAAAAGGACGTTATTCATTCCGCAAGACATTCCAGACAAAACAGATTACAGGACAAAAAAAAATCATCCAGTCCAGATGTCTTGTGGAACCAATAACATTTCTTTTCAAAATGTTGAAACAGTATTTTGCGAAAAAAAAAAAGCAAAGAAATGTACAAACAAAGAAACAGAAATAAATGAAAGGATACCACAATGATTGCATAATTCCCACGGGGGAAAAAAAGGTAACCCGTAAGTTTACATTGCATGACAAAATTTGGAAAAGAGTTGTCAGTGGTGCTGCAAGACAATATGGACGACAGATTACAGTGATTGTTAGTGGCCCCATAGGACTATATGGACAAGTAGATTGTCCATATAGTCCCATGGGGCCACTAACAAATTCATTTCAAAATTTGTTTCAATTTCCGCCTTCAATCACCTCACGTTGTAACTTGCATTACAAAGACAACTTCATGTTTACAAAGCATTGTACACACATCAACATGGGGAAAAGAATGGGAGAAAGACAGAAACAGGAAATGTACATACACCATTACACTACAGACAGACAGAGTGGGCTGAGGGTTTCACTGCTTTGGAATACATGACTCGTGCATGTCATACATTGCTTTGCGACTGGGAAAAAAAAAAAAATGACCACAGCACCACATGAAGAATTTCATACATAATGAAGAAAATTCTCGGATGTCACTCATGACTACACGGTCCAGACATTTGCAGGTTCTTCCAGTGCCCGCACATTTCACCTTGGCTTTACCCTGTGGTTAGGACTGTGTTTAGCCCTGTTCAGACGTTGCAGGTCCTGGTGGATTGCGCTTGTCAATGAGTTCTCAAGAGTTCATACTTGAACAGGCATTGTGGGTCCACCTGAACTCACTCTCAATGTGCTGTACCATCCAATTACTGCTCTATAAGGTAAGAGTCTACAAAGGCCCCACTCTTCATTGGAAGAATATGATCAAAATGACGCAACTGGTTTTCTTCTTTTCTTTTTGATGACGCAAACACCCAAACTGGCTGGTATACAGCAAATTACATTTTTGAAAGATACTTCCATTGTCATTGCAATAGTTCCAATATTTCCAGAGATATACAGACTCTTCTGTGTGTCTGGGTAAAGGGGGGCCCAGAAGGCAGGATGAAGATTTAAAAGTCTTCAGCATCAGACTGTTTACAGCCCATCTGACCTCACCAAAAATCATTTCTGTCATATGTACATACAGAATAACTAACAATGTATAACCTATTAGGAAGTCTTCTTGTGATCAGCACCTTTTTCCATGAATGAAGGGCCTCAGCTTAATGTCTTGTCTGATGAACTACAATTGGATTGGGGTCTGCACAGAAGAGAAAATCTCTTCAAATCTGGCCTATCTTGAGTGGGAATCGAACCCTGAATCTCGGGAGAAGAGACCAATATCTTAATTACCCCCAATCTACTTTCAAAGTTACATATATCTCATCAAAAAAGTTTTTTTAAAAATGTGGTTTGCAATCTTAGATATAACATTTGCAGCATGTTTGTCTCACAGATAACAAGAAAACAACAAACTTACACAATTAAAACAAACAAAAATCTCAATCGTCCGTTTGGGACAATGAAACTCTCACCTGCACGAGGTGGAGAGAGGTCACGACCTGTCTGAACGCTGCGTCTGTCTGCCATGTGTCCAGTACGTCTTGAATGATGCCGCGAATCTTGTCCCGCGACATGAAGTCACTGTCACAGTATACCACTCAGTAATTATCACTGAACGCTAGCCTCAATTTATCAATCATAAAAAAAAACATGCGGTGACAAGCCGAAAGAGACATTTTGCTAATACAGTGCTGCTATAATGAATATGAAGATATCAAACACATCAAGATGTTCATCTGCTGTTTGTTCATCACAAAAAGAAAACGATGCAGACTCAAAATTATGTCAATTTTTACAAACCCCAAATAAAGTGGCTGATTTCTCTTTGTTTCTTGGTAATTTCATCTCTTCACATAGACATATATAATCACATTGTCAAAGGAGGCAAAATACATTCCCCCCACCCCCACGCAATCACCCTCCCCTCCCCTTTCCTTGTTTCCCTCCCTAAAACAAACATTCTACCAGAGTATTAACAAATCTTGTAGCTATGTGCAATGTTCTGCAACTTATGTGAAATTCCTTCTTGTACGTAACAAACAAGTTGTTGAAATTTGTAATAACTATAAGAAAGCTATTCAACAAACTTTCTCTGATTCTTCAGCTTGCACACACGCACACACACACACACACACACACAGCACACACGCATGCACGCGCACACACACACACACACACACACACACACACACACACACACACACACACACACACACATACACACACACTCGCACAAACACACACACACATTAAGGTAGCCATCAGTCACAAACAGAAGTACATGAATATATATGTTCAACATAATCTTTTGCTGTTGTTGAAAATGTCAACAAGCAAACTGTCAACTAAGCAATGGGGATGGGGGATTGATGGGGGGGGGGGGGGGGGGACCAAAATATTAAAGTGAAAAGCATCATGCATATTTGACGAGTCATTAAAAAAATTTTAAAAAGGTTGTGCAAAATCATGCTCATACAAATCCTGACAAAGACACTATTGTCTCATTTACACACACACACACACACACACACACACACACACACACACACACATACACAGACACACACACACACACACACACACACACACACACACACACACACACACACACACACACACACACACACATATACACACATTCACACACACACACACACACACACACACACACACACACACACACACACACACACGTGCCCACGCATGTATACACACACACACACACACACACACACACACACACACACACACAAGCACAGGCATGCACATACTCATACTGACAGATATGTCATAAAAATTCCTCTTTGCACTTTGCTGTTTTATCTTCCCAACACCCTCTGAGCATGAGTGGCATTAGTCCAATACTGTAACAGTCTCCTCCGCAGTGCAGTCCACAGGCATCATCAATATCATGTTGCTAAAAGGCAACCCACCAGAGGAGACACAGCCCTGTTCAGTGGTGCCTGAACATTCCACCACACACAGGACACCACCTACTACACCCCCTATCGACCACAATAATCACTGTGTTGCAGAGCCAGTGCAAGTGAAGGTCCTCTTGGAGGGTACCCACCACATTCATCCAGTGACAAACTTGTCGACACTGATACCTTCGATCTCTTCTTCTTCTTCTTCTTATGCATATGCAGGCCGATACTCCTGCGGACACTCCCTATATGGACAGACAAGTATTAATCCCATCTACCCAACAAAGGGAGTGGAGTTTTGTGTGCATGACCATTTTTTATCCCCCGCCATGAAGGCAGCCACAGTCATCATCTTCGGGGAAGGTGCATGCTATGTGTAACGAGTCATCCATACCAACGCCAAACTGGCCTTCTCTTCTGAAAAGTTGGTGATAGGGATTTTACGTGTGTGCAAGATGTTATGCGTGCATTAACATACAGAACTTTGGGTTTATAGTCTCATTCGAAGGACTGTATGGGAAATGGAGTCAGAACTAATGTTAACTCCAAGGGAAAAATCCCACTGTACTGAAACGCCCCAGCAGAGATTTGAACCCGCAACCCTTGGATTATGAGTGTGGCGCTCTACCAACAGAGCTATTCCGGCCCCAGCTTCAATATGAACTCACAATGTGCTTAAAGGTGTAAAGGAGAATCGAAGCTGAGGTCACCTGAAGAGCAGGGAATGAAAGGTCACTGTGTTGAAGACTTTTTTTTTTATCTACTGATGATCGGTAAGGATAGGAATGATTTGCGCCTATGGCATGGTATAAAAAAACAATTCACATCTTCCCCTTCTTTTCCTCCAACTTCCTGAACTCATGAAGAGTCGTTGAGGTGCTGCACTAAAGAACTGTTCTCAAGGCTCCTCCAGCTTTATGGATTACGTCCCATGTCATCAGTCACTGCAGATGGTTTCCCTGCCCATTCTGCAACATCGTCAGTCCATCATTTGTTCTTCTTGTCTGTTTTTCCCTCTGCATCCCTTCCTCAACAGTTCCTCTGAGGATCGTTTTCAGCAAGGCCACAGGATCTTGTTACACTGGCCATGCCAATGTGATTTTTTTTGTTTGTTTGTTTGTTTGTTTGTTTCCAGTCATGTCAGTAGATTTAAATACGGTCTGATTTGCCGCATGATGATTTGGCACACTTGTTCACAGGTTCTTATGATCAGTGTATGTGATGTTTAGAATCTTGCGTTGACATCTCATTTGCACAGCTTGATTCTTCTTTCCAGATCTATTGCGAGGGGTCCATGTCTTGCAAGGCTTCCAGGAAAATGTGATTCTGTAACCCTGTAATACACACATTCTGCTCTCCCCTACAGGTCATGTTACATCCACAGAACACCCCCCCCCCCCCCCCCATCCCCCTAGGCACACAGGCGACCCACCTCTCCCTGGTGCGGTCAAGGACTTGCACTAGAACATCACGTGGCAAGCTCAGCAGTTCTCTGACTCTACAAAGCCAAACACAAAAGCACATGGGCAGGCTACACGCTACGCACTCCCGCACTGCACTCTTTGCATCTGATAGCTGTTCTAACTACACATTGAAGGGGGTGGATGGGGAGGAGGGGGTGGGGGTGTTAGAGCGAAGGAGAGAAACATCTGTCAGGATCAGTTTAATTTTTGTCAAGTTCTTATGTCAGGATGAAAAAAAAAAAGTGTCTGTAAACATATAATAATCATTTGTAATAACTACTGGCTAAATACTGATCAAAAGAAACTGAATATCAAAAGAGATCACAATGCTTGTACATTGTACTGATGATGAAGGGGCTGGGGGTGGGGAGGGGGAGGTGAGGTATGAATAAGAGAAACATTAGTCAGTAGCAGCTTCCTTTTTTTCCAGTTGTTATGTCAGCATGAAAAAAATGGTGTGACCGTTAGTATGTAACAGCCATTTATAATATCTGCCAGTAAAATACTGTTGAGAAAAAGTGAACACTGAACGAAATAAGATAATGTTGCTTATAGCCCAGCCGACCTACTGAACGAAATCAAAATGGTGGTAGCGATCATCATTTGAATTTGACAGCATAGACTAAATCGGTGAACGGAAGCAGCCATGCTTTAAATCAAAATGATTCATATTTAAAGATACATACATAACAGTGGTTGTACTTTGTTAGCAGTGTATACTGATTTCTTCCTTGTGAAACCTAGAATTACTACAAGAAATGTAATGAAAGAAAAAAATGCATTATAAACGATAACATTTAAGATCAATGGATAAAATGGTAAAGGGTGACATGTGGTCTAAAATATTATCTATAAATTATTTGAGCAATTAAAAAAAAAAAAAAAAAAACCTAGGAATGCACCTGGCAAAACCTAAAACTCTGGAGCAAGCACTGTGTTAGCCTCTTTACTCACCTGGATTTAGCTCAGAACACAACACAGTCCAATGTGAATACCATTTCTCTTGGGAAACCAATCAGAAGACGATAAGATAAGATAATAATGCTGCTTATAGCCCAGCTGACCGCAAAGATCATTTTTTTCACTCCCTTAGTCACTAACTTCCCATTTGAACCTACAACAAACTCAACTCTGGAATAGGGCCGACCTCGGGACTGAGAAGTCCCACAAATAAATGACTGATGAAAGACATTGGGCCCATGATCTCCCCAGTCCATCATGCTGAGCTCTGCACGAGGGCAGCTTGTGGGTCATCAACATTTTGCATCAACCAAATAAACCTGTTGGGACTAATCAATCCATTCATATCGACCAACATTTTGGCAGACCCCAACCCTAACAGAGCCTCTTTGGTCAGCTGGGTTGTTAGTAAAATGGAACCTGACACACCTGGAATGTCTGTATGGGGGAGTGAAGCATGGTCAACTGGATCTCTTTCCTCCTACACAGACTTGTGAACATTACTTCTTGTCTCTGGAATCAGACAGGAGTCATGATCCATGAATGAGGTAGTCAGCACAAGCTTGTGAGCTGATCTGCAGGGGTCTGATGACAAGGATGATATCAATTACAGCTGTGTCAGCCACCGTATGAGCGATGCTGTGAATATGATGCAGAGTGAAGCGACAGGTAATGTTTTAATATTCGTTGTCAGTTTATCGGCTCTTGCATATGATGTGTACGGTTCAACAGTAAATGATGTAACCCTTCTCATTATGCACTTTCCTTGCTCCCTATTTCTGCTTTTTGGCGAGCCGTTTCCACTTACAGCTCAAAGCTCACCCACCATTAGACAGAGCAGCTCAAAGCACCACTCATAGTGTGGCCAAAGTCTAACGGTCATGTCATTCTGACTAAAATAATGAAATATTTTCACATTTGAATATTAATGGTTCAGTTACAAATATCAGAAAAGACACAGTGAGAAATGAAAATTTTTAAAAAGGCAAACCCCCCCACAAAACCCCATAAAATAACAAACAAACAAACAAAAAAAACCCTCAGCCTTTCTTTCTACCTGTTTTTGGTGGTTCCTGTTACAAGAAATCATTCTATAACTGCTGAAGTTCTTGTTATGTCCTGTCCGTTGTGTTCTGAACCAGGATTTATCAGCACTTGCCTATCAAAACTACAGATCTAGCTTACAGTCAGAAAGTAATGACCTGCATTGGATGCGTTCTCGAATTTCACGGATCACGTAACTGATGAGTGTTTAAAAAAAAACAATGTTACAGTGAGACAGATATCATTATGAATAAAATTATAGTAATATGTATGATTAATACATGCTAAGATAGAAATTAATTCATATGTGAATAGATGTGCATGAACACACACACACACACACACACACACACACACACACACACACACACACACACACACACACACACACATGCGCACTCACACACACACACACACACACACACACACACACACACACACACACACACATACATGCATAAATGCATATATGCTCTTACACACCCATGCACACATACACACACACACACATGCACTGACATGCACATGCACATATGCATTTACATTCTTTAATAGATATTCAGTTACAACTCGTTTGTATTGCTTGTCATGAATGGTACGTATGTGTTAGCATACATTATGCCCACATCTAGAAATAAAAAAATATTCCTTCATAGGCGTATTCTGATGTAAAAGGTCACACAAAATTGCTGAAGACAAAGATGTGTGAGCTTGCATGCCTATATGTCTATGTGTCATCTCTGTGTTAAGTGTGTTGTGTGTGTGTGTGTGTGTGTGTGTGTGTGTGTGTGTGTGTGTGTGTGTGTGTGTGTGTTTGTGTAAGTGTAAGAGAGAATAGAGAGAGAGAGACAGAGAGAGAGAGAGACAGAAAAAAAGAGTGAGAGAGAGAAAGAGAAAGAGACAGAAGAGAGAGAGAGTGAGAGAGAGAGAGAGACAGAAAGAGAAAGAGAGACAGAGACAGAGACAGAGAGACACAGACAGAGAGAGAGAGAGAGAGAGAGAGAGAGAGAGAGAGAGAGAGAGAGAGAGACCCAAACAGGGAGAGAAACAACAGAGAGGATGGAGGTGGTGGTGAGATGGGAGAAGTAGTGAGAGGAAAGGGGGGAAGGAGGCGGTGAAGGTGGAAAAGCATAGAAAGAGAGAAAGAGAGAGAGAGAGAGAGAGAGACAGAGAGAGAGAGAGAGAGAGAGACAGAGAGAGAGACAGGAGAGAGACAGACAGACAGACAGGGAGGCACAGGGAGTTGGAGGAGGAAGGAGAGAGAGAGAGAAGGGGGGGGGGGGGAGAGAGAGAGAAGATACATTTGGTGATGAGATGGGAGAGGTAGTGAGAGAAAGGGGCAAAGGGAGGCTATGAAAGTGAAGAAGCAAAGAGAGAGAGAGAGAGAGAGAGAGAGAGAGAGAGAGAGAGAGAGAGAGAGAGAGAGAGGATGCAGGTGGTATGAGATGGGAGTAGTGAGAGTGGGTAGAGGAAGGCATTGATGGGTGGCAGAAGGGGAGTGGGAGAGGGGTGGGGGTGGGGGGGGGGGGGGGGGGGGGGAGACAAGACTCAAGATATCTTATTCATATTAGGCCTCAGCCCATCATGGTGGAGTGTGTGAATATGCAGCTGAATGAAGGTATGTAGCAAATTCAAAATGAAAGCTAAAAAAAAAAAAAAAATACAGAACACATTCATGTAGTCACAACATCTCTCACTTTAAATCCCAGGGGGGAGAGACAGAGAGAGAGAGAGAGAGAGAGAGAGAGAGAGGGGGGGGAGGGTGGCAGCAATGAGTGAAGAAAGTACAAAATGAGAGAGAGAGTGGAGAGAGTGTGAGCGAGGAAAGGAGGAAGGAGCCGGAGTATTAACTTAAGAGAAAAACAAACCAAACAAACCAAAATGATTTTGAAAAAAAAAAAAAAAAAAAAAAAAAAACAAAAAAAAAAAACAAAAAACAAAACTAAAAAACAACCAAACTAATAAAAACTCTCTACACTGCCAGTCACACCATCTTGGGAACATGCGTTCCAGGCTTACCCTTCTGAGTCGACATCAGGCTTCATCCCGGACACTGGCGTCTTGGGGTAGGTGCCTTTTTGGAAAATGGGGGACCCGGGAGCGGTCCTGCCGCTTCTGTACCACACAAGTCATTGGGAGTGTCAGCGCTGGAAGCAGAGCTTATTATGACAATGATAACTAGAAAGGCACTGGGGAGAAGGTAGACCTCTGCGAAGGTTTGAAAAATCGTCTCGACTATCATGAAACCCTATCCCAAACTGATGGTATATCTCTTGACTGTATCTCCAAAAGTATGGCAGATACATCAAAACCCTCCATAAAGGTTGGAAAGTCATCTTGACTATAGTGAAACCCTATCCAAACTAACTGTATATCTCTTGATGTATCTGCAAAAGTATCACAGAAACATCAAAACCCTCAACAAAAGGTTGAAAAGTCATCTCCACTATAGTGAAACCCTATCCACAACTAATTGTAAATTTCTTGATGTGTCTCCAAAGCTGTCACCAATACATCACAACTGTTTCACCAGCATACGTCCTCCTTGTCTTCACTTCATTTTTCTGGTAGTTTTAGGTTTCTAACTAAATTTTAAATAGTGCAGCAATTGAAAAAAAAAAAAAAGTACCCTCCCACCCCCTCCCCCATTATGAATGTTGCTTAGCTCACAGGGTCCTGGCTGTGTAATCTGAATTTACACCAAATCCGACATTATTTATACATATTATACACACTGATAAGAACTCATCACTTTTATTGAGACCCATGCCAAATCTCACAAGTCTGTACATATGAATATATTAAAAAGAACTCATTTTCATTGAAATCCTTGCCAGACCTCCCCAGTTTGTACATGCTGATACATTTAAAAGAACTCAGTATTTTCACTGAAATCCATGCCAGATTTCACAAGATCGTACCTATTGATACACACAAAAGAACCCCTTATTTTCATT